>JAHKNZ010000053.1:0-167213 GCA_019054715.1 Fusarium sp. S19/10 | reverse complement strand
CTTTTTAAATCTTAGCTATTTTAAGCTTAATTTAAATTGTTAAGAATTATTTAAAAAATAGCTTTTAAGGTGAAAAGTATGCTGGCCAACTTGCTTGTCTGGCCAACTTGCTTATCAACTACGTTATTGGATAATAAAGTCTTAACTAACTAACTAACTGATAAGTAGCTTGTTGTATTAGGTTAGATAAAGTTAAAGGAGGAAGAAGTTGCCTTGCGTATAGCTTAGCAGCTACTGTAATGTGTTTATTGTCGTTAGAGTTTAGTGGCTAATGTAACTTGTATACCTAACCTTACTAAGATTTAACCTACTGGAGGTTACTATTAATAATACTTTGAAGAGAAAACTTATCCTAGCCTTGCTGTTTAGAGATACCCTTGTTGTTCATAAAGCTACTGTTGTATATAACACAAATATGAATATACTAATACAAGCTCCAGGTTGTTACTAGGGAATGTACGTGGCAATTGGCCTGAAGAGTTTCGACAATTCCATGTAACTTGATGACTAGTTTCTACTCTCAGGCGAGGGAGACTCGCGGCTTCTTGGTAATGCTGAACAATTCTTCATTTTAAATGGTATAAGTGAGTCAACAAATGCTTCCACGTATTACTGTTAGTAAAGTGCTGCGAAAACGCACCGGACATCTCATGAGAATCCTGGACGCTACAATTCTGGACGAGGATGATGAGATGACATGGTGAAGAAGACAAAGACTACTTGAGAGTGCATCCGAGGTTGACCATGCGGCTAAAGAAGTCAAGGGACACTATACCTTGCCTTGTGTGCAGATAGATTGGCTGGTCCATCGAGAGCTTCTTTGTTTGCCGTGTTGTCGTTTGGGCCATATATGCCATGATCAAGGTCCTTTTTAGAAGTCGTTAATTATAGTTCAGTCTAAGGATTAAAATATCATCGTCCAAGTTATATTAAACTCACCTAAATATTATAAACTTTAGACCATGGCTCCCTATCGTGATGCTTCTCGGCGATTGCCCTTTCAGTATACCAAGGATTCCTTCCTTACTAAGCTCAGAAGTGCATACCCCCGCTTGTTGATTGAATCTCACTCTCTCATCTCACTCAATCAGCAATTAACATGAGCTCTTCAAGATGAGTGGCAAAGATCAGATTACAGTGGCATCCTTGGAGGTGCTGCCTCCCGAGATCCTGTTACCAATCGTCACGAGCCTTCCGGGCCTTGACACGCTTTGGAATCTGATGACGGCCTCACCTAATACCTGGCGTCTCTTCAGCAATTACGCCCTAGATATCACTGAAGGTATCCTTTCTGGACCGAACTCGATACTGCACGGAAAGATCCGAGAACTTGTCCGTGGAGTCATCCTCGTGCGTGCCAAGACACTTCCTTTTGAGGATTTGAACGAGTTCCAGACCCGGTTCTTATACGGCATGGTTCCTAACGAACAAAAAGACGAAGAATTCGTGACTCTTGGCCCTGGAATCTTATCTGCTTCGACGGTGCCTGTAGATGTATTCAGGTCTGTCGTCGCAGCAGCATGCCACCTCTCTGCTCTTTCGCAGGGTTGCTTGGCATCTTATCTCGCGCCATTCAGAGATATTAGGCCGTTGCATGTTTCCGACCCTCGGGCTTTGCATGCTTCCAGCCCCCCTTCATGGACTTTGAGCCCTACCGGTTTTCGGGGTTGTAGGCTTGGTTGTAGCTTTCAGAATGACCGGACCCCTGTCTGGGATCGTGAAGCTGCCGGCACACCTGTCAAGGTGGTTGATGCAGGACAGCCGAGCTGGCGCGAGGAAATGAGGGCTTTACGCGCTATGTGGATGATACAACTCGTGGGCGAAATAAAAGGATTGGTCAAGGAAGGCTGGCCCGAGGAAGATATCGACACGCTGAAACAGATGGATGTGGTCGACTTAGTTGAGAGATCTGATGGCATGATCAAGGCTGAAGAGATCAGGTGTGCTATGGAGTACCTCACAACGCTTGGAGATACCATACAGAACAACCACTATCGACTACCAACGCCAGCTCTGGATCTCAAGAGCCATAGATGGATTACAGCAGAGCGAAAGCCAGTTAAGGATTCCTTTATCTTGGTGGGGCATCGTCATAACGGCAAATTTCTCGTACGGGGGAAGGGTGAACCCATACCAGAGGGCAGCGAACCAGTCTGGCATCCATTGCTCAGAGATGATATGAAATGGTATAGGGCCGAACCCTCCCTCGACAGAGAATCATGTGGCATATCTAGTTGGCGCTCCCTATCAACTAGCCACGACTCGCCTGTTTATGGCGTCAAATTTGATTCTTTCCGCCGACTGGGCTTTGCCTTCTGGGAAAGGGAGAGGTTGCATCTTGTAGGTCTGGCAGATGGGATACACAAGCCATTCTACAAAAAAGACTTTTACCATTTTGCGCTGGAGAGTATTCTGCCTGCTGATGAGGTTGCTAGCATCAAGGCTGAGATCCCAGAGCGAGAAGTACCTTGAATTGCGCCTCGGCTTCGATCGCGAGACTTCATTCCATTAGGCACTGCTCCACCCCTACCAGCGTCTTCTTTGTCAACACGAAGAGCTGCATTGAGATTGAGCAGCCTATCCACTCCGCCTGTCAGCGGATCCCATGAGACACATTAGGGGTCTTTACGACTATATATCATCCAAGCTTCGGTTGAACAAGAGAGCCGTAGATCTGGTCCTAAGCATACCTACATGAGAGAGTGTACTTTTTATTATAGTCTTGATACCGGTGACTGGCCTTATATATGGCCTCTTTGCTACGTTAAATGGAGAATCTAGGTGGCGAATATAACTTCTAAGTGGTAGTTAAAGCCTAGCTGTTTAATGGAAAGGTTCGGGCTTTCCTTTGAATGCTGCATAACTAAAGCGTTAAACTCATCTTTGCGGAGTTCGACGTCCTTGCGTTGAGTTGCAGCGTAGTACTCGAACCCATCCCTGTGAGACCACAAGAAACCGCAATCCTCTTGCTGTTTTTGAAGACGTTGGGCCAATACTCTTTGTCTGCTCGCGGAAGATGGTAGGATGGCCATTTGTCTGCCCCGCCGAAATCCCTCATTCGATGATAATCTCTGAGAGTGAAAAGCTTGTACTGATAGAAGTTGTTAGAGCTACCTTATTTAAACACTGGACCCTGGCGTCTCTGAGAATGCCGGAGCGGACAACCAAGTCTACGTCAACCTGGATCACAACCCGGTAGACACTGAGGCGATACCAGACGCTCATAACTCTTATCTGAGACCGGCATCCTGCAATTCCATACATCTTCAGCTCGGGAAGGGATTTGCGTACTGGTCTCTGTCCTTTAGCATCTTGTTGAAGCCGCAAGGGTTGCGTTGAGCCCCTTTACTGCGCTGCGATTACTCCAACAATCTGGAGCGTCACAAATAGACTATCAACTTCGAGTCTAGAATGAGGGCAGAAGCCCGCTCGTGTTGTTTGTCCCCTGATCTCTGAGTCCGACCGTCTCATAAATCTAGCGTACTGGGGATACCAGTTCGCAATCGAAGGCCACTCCTTTGGCAGATGACTTTTATCCAGGTCCGGCATTCCCAAGAGTGAACCCGCAGCTGAATAGCTCTTGGCCCATGTTCTAAGATGCTCTTTAACCGCGTTGGTTGAGATGGCATGCGAGTGTTGAAGCCACTGATGAACGACGAACTAAGTCCCACTTCACGGGTCTGTTTCTACCGACAGCGACCACCTCGCTGCAATGGGCCTCAACGCCCGCGCCAGCTCCCGCCCCCCAGGGGGCACTTTCGCCGTTTCAGCGACGTATTTACTTCCGTGCGATGGCTCCCGCGATCGATGTCCATCAGAAAGACATCATGGCTGCTACCCTGTACGTTGTAGAGGTTAAGAGAAAAGCGGTTGTTTTGTGACTTTAGACCTGAAGAGGCCTCACTACTGGCAAATTCAGCAAGATGAAGGCCGTTGTGGATCTGGACGAAGAAGCCCATGTTCCACAAGGCGTTTAACTGAACATGTATATATATAAAACCAGCCCAAGAAGGACTATACATCCGTTTCGGCACCAGGGGACTCAGCTTTAGGACATTAATTTTGATTAGAGTGTCTTTCCTACAGACTGCGGGAGCTACAAATACACTAAAGGTTCTTCTGTCTTGAAGAATTGGATCTCTTTACCAACTGCTCACTCAATTAAATTTCTTGACTTAATAGATTGACGTGAAGAGCGGAACCTCTGCTATAAGTAGACTTGCTACGACAACAACATCGTACCCAAATAGAAGTCACGAAGATCCCACATTATACAGCGTAGCCCCTGCAGCCCATAACATCTCCAAGATAGAACCCTGAGTCATTACCCAACATGTCGATAGGAAAACATGTTTAACGTTATCTGATCTGATCTAATTTGATTATCCCATGTCAAGTGCGGACCTCATCATAAGCCAGTATCAGTGTGCTTACACATTATTCGGCCGACGACGGACGAACAAAGCGGAGACCGTCTAACATCGTCGGACTTTGGTTTAGTCAGCGGAAGAAAGCTGAAACGCCACAAAAAATAGTCCAACCGGGTTCCTGTCTTTAGATCCCTGATCCTGGCTTATCACGGACAAGGTTCTTACGGGGACTGCGGTTAGATTTGCCATAAAGTGAACAAGATCAGCATGCAAAAAAGGGAAACGGTGAGTGAAAGTTAGAGCCCTATACGGTGATTCTTTGTATTATAGACAGGTGCCTAGTCAGACCGATAGTTGCTATGTATACTGTCTCAGTTATGTTGTGAGATATCACCTCCGCTTTGACCGTGAATTTGAGTTTAAGATCTTCAAAAGTTCTGGAAACAACAATCGGGATCATCTATCCGATGCTTACCCGTATTCACCAAAACAAATTAATGTGTCACGCCGAAGCGTATTTGTCTTGCCATAGCGTATTTGTCTCGCAACTATTCACAACTTATAACTACTTTTTCTTGCGGAACTAATCCGCATTGGGGTATGAGTCGAACTCACTCATGGTTCTCGGACTTAGGGAAACTCGCGGAATGACGAGATTCTGCCGTTGGGTTTACGGTAAGGATACTGTAACATTAGGCGTTCCCACATTTGCCGTGCAGAATCTTTCTCCACAGAGTGAGATTGGGTGGGTAAAGGTACAGATGATAACCGAGTGTTGGGTTTCAACGTTGCAAAAAGAATGTGGGATCTACATTCTGGAAACTACGATAGAGTATACTTGCGAACAAAGCAAAGTAATGCTTCTATCTGCTCTGTTTTAGTAAACAGTAACTGTTGACTGTTAACGCTATGAAGCCTCACTCAGATCTTATTGTTGTCTCGGATATAAACGAAATCATCCCTTATGCGTATCCCCATTAGGTATGGGTGTCAATCTTTGACTTTATTTGCTCCAACCAATCAAACCCTCACCTGTTTTCTCGGGATGCACGACTTGTCCGAGATGAGTCAAACTCTGAACAAGGGACCCATCTACCTGACTTGACATGCCCAAACGAGGAACTAAACGACAAGGGTCTTCGCTGAAGCAATTCGCGGCTTGTGGGGACGTCGCCCCCTACAGACGGACATTTTAGAACTTTTTATTTTGATTGGTAAGGTACCTCGTAAACTAAAGGGGAGGAAAAAGGCGAGTAAGTTGTGCTGTTCTAAACAGGGGTGGTTCATCCTCTATTTTGACATCCTAACCCTTAGAAGTCTCCTTCACGGACCAAAATGCTCCCAAAGGATTGTTCTCCATAATAATCTTTTTGACCAGGGGAGAGCTGTCTCTTTTTTTGCCTTTGCGACTTGGACTTATAGAGCGGCATGTCGGCTTCTTTTTCCTTTGCGCCTTACTCCTTACCTCACCTCTTGTTGTTCATCAGCAAGCCTATGATCGTGTATCACAGGTTGCTATTCATATATACATATTAATTATTTCTTCATTCCTTTTATATCATACCTTTAATACTTTCAATTGGGTTCAATTAGGTGAATTACCTTTTTCGCGGCGGGTGACTATAGGGCTCCCAGACAGTTACAATCTCATCAACAACACAACTGTCGAACAAAATGGCTGAGAAAGATCTCGGAAAGGCCGAGCAGGCCATTGCCGCCAATCATCACACTGAGCAGGCCGATCCTGCGTACCGCAACTCCATCGAGACCGACTCCACCCGCGCTGAAGGACAGAACAAGGCGCAGAACGTTGGTGTTTCCGTTGAGCAGGCTGAGGCTGACTTTGCCGAGCTTCAGCGTGAATTCACTGGTGTTTCGCGCGCTAGTCGCAGGAAAAGCAGAGCTAGTGTTGTCGATCCTGAGAAGAATGCTACCACTGCTGATGAGGCTGAGGTTGAGTCCCTTTTTGATCTAGAGGCGGCTCTTCGCGGTGGCCTTGATCGTGAGAAGGAGGCCGGTATCAAGTCTAAGCACATTGGTGTTTACTGGGATGATTTGACTGTCAAGGGCTTTGGTGGCATGTCCAACTTTGTGCCTACCTTCCCTGATGCTTTTGTTGGCTTCTTCGATGTTGTCAGCCCTGTCATCAACATGCTCGGACTCGGACCTAAGCCTCCCCAGGTTGCACTCCTTGATAACTTCAGGGGTGTGTGCAAGCCTGGTGAGATGGTTCTCGTTTTGGGAAAGCCTGGTTCTGGATGTACAACTTTCCTCAAGACCATTGCCAACCAGACCTATGGGTACACCGCGGTGGAGGGTGAGGTTCGCTATGGACCCTGGTCCAACACCGACTTCTCGAAAAGTTATAGAGGAGAAGCCATGTATAATGCTGAAGACGACCTCCATCACCCTACTCTCACGGTTGAGCAGACCCTTGGCTTCGCAATTGACACCAAGATGCCCAAGAAGCGACCTGGAAACATGTCCAAGGAGGAGTTCAAGGAGAGCATCATTAGCATGCTTCTCAAGATGTTCAACATTGAGCACACACGCCACACCATCGTCGGAGACCATTTCGTTCGAGGTGTGTCAGGTGGAGAGAGAAAGCGAGTTAGTATTGCTGAGGGTATGATCACCAACGCTGCTGTCCTGTCATGGGATAACAGTACCCGTGGTCTTGACGCCAGTACCGCCCTGGATTTTGCCAAGTCTCTCCGCATTCAGACCAACCTGTACAAGACGACCACTTTCGTCTCTCTGTACCAGGCCTCCGAGAACATCTATAACCTTTTCGACAAGGTCTTGGTCATCGATGGTGGAAAGCAGGTTTACTTCGGTCCTGCTGCTTCTGCTCGTAGCTACTTCGAGGGTCTTGGTTTCGCTCCTCGTCCTCGTCAAACCAGTGCTGATTACCTGACTGGTTGTACCGATGACTGGGAGAGGGAGTACGCTCCTGGTCGATCTGAGGAGAACGCTCCTCACAACCCTGAGACTTTGGCCGAGGCTTTCAAGAAGTCTGATGCGTACAAGTCTCTTGATGCTGAGATGGCTGAGTACAAGGCTTCTCTCGAGCACGAGACCGACACCCACAACGACTTCCAAATCGCCGTCAAGGAGAGCAAGCGCGGTACTTCCAAGCGCTCTGTTTACTCAACCGGATTCCACATCCAAGTCTGGTCCCTGATGAAGCGTCAGTTCACTCTCAAGCTTCAAGATCGCTTTAACCTCTTCTTCGGTTGGTTCCGCAGCATCGTCATCGCCATCGTTCTCGGAACCCTGTATCTCGACCTCGGCAAGACCTCCGCCAGCGCCTTCTCCAAGGGTGGTCTCCTCTTCATCGCACTCCTGTTCAACGCCTTCCAAGCCTTCTCCGAGCTTGGCGGTACCATGACTGGTCGCTCCATCGTCAACAAGCACAAGGCGTACGCCTTCCACAGACCGTCAGCTCTGTGGATCGCGCAGATCTTTGTCGATCAGGTTTTCGCTGCTAGTCAGATTCTGCTCTTTTGCATTATCGTGTACTTCATGACCAACCTTGTTCGCGACGCTGGTGCTTTCTTCACTTTCTTCTTGATGATTCTGAGTGGTAATATTGGAATGACTTTGTTCTTCCGTATTATTGGTTGTGTTTCGCCTGATTTTGATTACGCAATCAAGTTTGCTGTTATTGTAAGTTAATCCTTCTCTTTTATTTTCACGTTTCTCCCATGTGCTTGACGGACGGGAAGTGGGGCATGCAACGGTGGCGCCATAACCTTAAGTCTAAACTTAGTCCACTACTTGGGATAATCTTCATGATATCGTCTAAGCAGTCGCTGACAATTTCGTCTAGGTCATCACTCTTTTCGTCGTGACATCAGGATATATCATCCAGTATGCCCAAGAACAGGTCTGGCTCCGATGGATCTTCTGGATCAACATCTTGGGTCTGAGCTTCAGTTCCATGATGATGAACGAGTTCCAGAGAATCGACATGGAGTGCACAGCCGACAGTTTGATTCCTTCTGGACCCGAGTACACCAACATCGACTACCAAGTCTGCACTCTCGCCGGTTCCAAGGCCGGAACCACCCTCGTCTCCGGATCCGACTACGTCGCCCAGGGCTTCTCCTACTACCCCGGTGATCTCTGGCGAAACTGGGGCATCGTCTTGGCTCTTATCATCTTCTTCCTCTTTCTCAACGTCGCTCTCGGTGAACTCGTCAACTTTGGTATGGGCGGTAACGCTGCTACCATCTTCGCCAAGCCTAACAAGGAGCGCAAGGCTTTGAACGAGAAGCTTACCTCTAAGCGCGATGCTCGACGCAAGGATAGGTCCAACGAGGAGGGTTCTGAGATTAACATCAAGTCTGAGAGTGTCCTTACTTGGGAGAACCTCAACTACGATGTTCCCGTTCCCGGTGGTACCCGTCGTCTTTTGAACAATGTCTTTGGTTACGTTCGTCCTGGTGAGCTTACTGCTCTTATGGGTGCCTCCGGCGCTGGAAAGACTACTCTTCTCGACGTCCTCGCTGCCCGTAAGAACATTGGTGTCATCCACGGTGATATTCTCGTCGATGCTATTGCCCCTGGCAAGGAGTTTCAGCGATCTACTTCGTACGCTGAACAGCTTGACGTCCACGAGCCTACCCAGACCGTCCGAGAGGCTTTCCGATTCTCTGCTGAGCTCCGTCAACCCTACCACGTGCCCATGGAAGAGCGCTACGCCTACGTCGAGGAAATCATCTCTCTTCTTGAAATGGAGTCCATCGCCGACGCCATCATCGGAACCCCTGAATTCGGTCTTACCGTCGAACAGCGCAAGCGTGTCACAATCGGTGTCGAGCTCGCCGCCAAGCCCGAACTGATGCTCTTCCTCGATGAACCCACCTCCGGTCTCGACAGTCAAAGCGCCTTCAACATCGTCCGTTTCCTCAAGAAGCTCGCAGCCTCAGGCCAAGCTATCCTGTGCACCATCCATCAGCCCAACGCCGCCCTCTTCGAGAACTTCGACCGTCTTCTCCTTCTCCAGCGCGGTGGCCGCACTGTTTACTTTGGCGACATCGGCAAGGACGCTCACGTTCTGCGAAGCTATCTCGAGTCTCATGGCGCGGTTGCTAAGCCTACCGACAACATTGCCGAGTTCATGCTTGAGGCTATTGGTGCTGGCAGTGCTCCTCGTGTTGGAAACCGCGATTGGGCTGATATTTGGGATGATAGCGCTGAGTTTAATGAAGTCAAGGAGACTATCATTCGTCTAAAGCGTGAGCGACAGGATGTTGGTGGTGGTGCCAACAAATCTGCTGATCTGGAGCGGGAGTACGCTTCACCTTTCACTCACCAGATGAAGACTGTCTGCACACGCATGTTCCGATCATACTGGCGATCTCCCAATTATCTCTTCACACGTATTTTCAGTCACGTTGCCGTTGCGCTGATCACCGGTCTCATGTATCTCAACCTCGACGACTCCCGCTCATCTCTCCAGAACCGAGTTTTCGTCATCTTCCAGGTTACCGTTCTTCCTGCGCTGATCATTACACAAGTCGAGGTCATGTACCATATCAAGCGAGCTCTGTTCTTCAGAGAACAGTCTTCCAAGATGTACTCACCTTTTGTGTTTACCTCCAGTGTCATCCTGGCTGAGATGCCGTACTCAATTATGTGCGCTGTGGCTTTCTTCCTTCCTCTTTACTTTATGCCTGGATTCCAGACTGAGTCTTCTCGAGCTGGTTACCAGTTCCTGATGGTTCTTATCACTGAAATCTTTGCTGTTACGCTTGGTCAGGGTCTCGCATCTATCACACCCTCTCCCTACATTTCCGCACAATTGTAAGTAATTGCTCTATGTTTCTGCCCTGAATCTCCGCCCCGAATTCCAAGAGAGCTCTACTGACAAAGCTATCCAGCGACCCTTTCATCATCATCATCTTTGCCTTGTTCTGCGGTGTTACGATCCCTCCACCTCAGATGCCAGGCTTCTGGAAGGCCTGGCTCTATGAGCTCGATCCATTCACGAGATTGATTAGCGGCATGGTAACTACTGCTCTTCATGGTGTTGAGGTCGTATGCAAGCAGGGTGAGTTGAACGTGTTCAGCGCACCCCCGAACATGACCTGCGGCGAGTATATGGAGCCTTTCTTCGAGCGCGGAGGATCAGGATATCTCGTCTCCAATAGCACTCAAGACTGCGAATACTGCGCGTACAAGGTCGGAGATGAGTTCTACGGCACTTTCGGCATGTCTTTCGACTATCGTTGGCGAGATCTTGGAATCTTCCTTTGCTTCATTGGAAGCAACTTGATCATCCTCATGACAGCGGTAAGTAACTCAGCCAATGAGAAAAGGGACAGCTTACTAATCAATTTTCCAGACTCGATTCCTCAACTTCAACCGCCGTTAAAGGTCAAGAAATAATGTTGTTCAATGTGCATGCAACGATATAAATGCATGAGTATATGGTGGGCCAATGAGAGTAATGGAATAGAAGTGGGGCTCAGAGAAGCGACGCATACAGGATATACGTGCTACGAGTCGCTTGCATATAGAAACAAAGTACAAGTTACATTAATTAATAGACGTTACAACGATATCCCCGTCTTTCTGTCTTCTGTCGTGAGTGAAGCACCAGAGCCGATGTGTACCGGGCATGCTGCGATTGGTGGCCAGCCCAAGACGTCATGCTTTTAGGAAATCTCACAAAAGATTAGGATAGGTACTTTAGAAGAGATTAGGTAAAATGACAATTGCTTCATTAAATATTTCCTAAACTTAGATAACCCTATGGTTGAGCTGCAGATCCATGGGACAAGTTGTTGAGAACTCTAATCAGGATTTGAGGTAACAGCGCAGGAATGAAAGCGAAGACATCAAAGGTTGTCTTCAACTTTTTGTTCTCATCAACACCACGCTATGCAACACACCCAATGACCCCAAACCTATATACTTTTTGCTTTTCGTTTTACTTTTTTGTACATTCATCCATCTAAGCCTTTCCAGGCCAGATCTCCTTGGCAACATCGTTGACAAGCTTGAGCTTGTCAAACATCTTGGCCTCGGTCATACCCTCAGCGCCAACAGCGACACTAGCGAAGCCGCACTGGGGGCTGATGCCGACGTTCTCAAGAGCCTCCTCAAGGCTGCGACCTTGGCCTTCGGCGATGATCTTGGCAGCGTCGAGGACTCGGTGCTTGATGACCTGGGCGTCCTCGAGCTCGGGCTCCTTGGTGGTGATGACACCGAGGACGACGTTCTTGTGCTTGGGGAGGAAGCGGAGGGGCTCGAAGCCGCCGGAGCGGGGGTTGTCGTACTCGAGGAAGAAGGTGTCGTAGTTGAGTGTTGTGAAGAACTTCTCGGCGATCTTTTCGTAGGAACCCTCGCTGAAGTGCATGGACTTGGAGAAGTTGCCTGACTGGTTAGTGATTGACTAAAATCGTGCAGACTAGGGACTTACCTCTGCAGACGTGGAGACCAACGTGAAGACCCTCGGGTCGGTCGGCAATGGCATCGTTGTGAGCCTTCAGGTATGTGTCGAACAGCTTGTCAGGGTCAACACCCTCATCCCTCAGAGACTGAAGCATCTCATCGGAGCAGAAGTAGGCGAGAGTAGGGTCATCGATCTGGATGTTGCGCACACCCTCATCGTACAGAGTCTTGAACTCCTGACGGTAAGCCTTGGCAAGGTCCGCGAAGAAGTCCTCGTCGTTGGAGTAAGCCTCAGGGCTGTAGCACTTGCCAGAGGCGAGTCGCAGGTGGAAGTAGCAAGGAGGAGGCATGGTGAACTTGCACTCAGCCCATTGCTCCTTAGGAACACACTCGCGAAGCATCTTCCAGTTCTCGAGGTAAGGGCTCTGCTTGTACTCAATCTTGCCCTCGCAGAGAGCAGCCATGGGGTACTGCTTGCCAGCCTTCTTGAGCGCGGCGATAGGCGGCGCAGAAAGGCGCACGAGATCCCAAGGAACGGGCTCTACCTCGCGGAAACCACCAAGACGCTCAAAGAAGCCGGAGAAGTAGTACTTGCGATCGAACTCGCCGGAGGAAATAGCGCGAACGCCATGCTCCTGCTGCTTCTTGACGATATCGGCGATAGCAGCCTTTTGCGTGGCGACGAGCTGGTCAGAGGAAACCTCGCCAGCATCGGCCTGCTGTTGAGTGCGCGATAGCGACTCTGGTCGGATCAGAGAGCCGATGTGGTCAGCGTGGAAGGGGAGCTTTGAGACGGACATTTTTGCGAGAGTTTGAGAAGCAATTGAGCGCCATCATGGCAGCTGCGTCGCTTCTTTTTGAGTCTTTTTATCATGGGCATGATGACATGGGAGTTTCTCCTCCGAAAGTGAAGGGTCCGATGAATTATCCAATGATGGAGAGGAAGAGACCCCATCGACCCCTCCCCCTCTGTTGATCTTCGGCTGCTGAACACGGCTGTTGAGAATGAGGGGCAGGCTTTAATTTTATCCATTGTCATGATCCATCATGAGCCTTATCAGTGAACATGATCTGAGTATCGTCGTTTCGATATCGCAATTGGATTAGCTAAGCACTATTGGTCAATTGGTGAAGTCTGGAGATATTCCCGACGACCCGTAGAACAGCCATCATGAGGAGTCCTGCCATGATTGTCAAAGCTTCAACTCAATTCTTTCAGGGTCCAGGTTCTGTTAGTCGAGAAGAAAAAAGTAAAAAGGCCAGCTCAGAATGAATTGCCCAAGGGTCGCATTCAGGGTCGCATTGATGATTCTTACATTGCCACTGTCGGTGTTGACAGGAGTTGTTATGATCCAAATCCACCAGGGGCAACAATCCTTTTCAAATCCCAGGAACGACAACACCCAAGCAACGAATTCGAGGGCAAAGTCTCCTGTCTCACTCCAAGCATGCATTCACGTGCATGGACCTTGACTCGTAGATCAGCTACAAGAAAAGAGTGAGGCCCTCTAACGCAAGGGAGGAGATTTCTTGGTCTCACTCCCCCCATAAGACATAAAGAAAACCTCCCTTGAGTTGTCTTGGCACTATTCATGAGGTCAAAATAAGGCCATGTTTTAGCTGCCGCATAGCTAATTTACTAACAAGCCATCAGAGTAAGAGGCTTGCATAAGGCGACAAATGACATTGTGTGGTGGCATTACAAGTGATGCAGAGGAGATTGGTGGCCCATTGGCGTTTTTCTTTTGTTCTCACAATGGAGGCTTAATGTAGGGTCCGGGAACGGCATTCCATCCTGTCGAGATCAGCCACAGGGGCAACCTATCTGCTACGTATAGGGATCGTCAGGCACACGAAGCATATCGTGGAGATAGACATGCCTCTTGTGCAACAACGGCGTAGTCCCGACCCCTTCATGCCTTGCATGAGGTTTTGTACTACGCACTGTAAGAATAACGGCTTGGCACGGCAGGTTCTGGCCGGACAGGAGGCGATCGTGACTCGGCAGCATTATTACAGCCTCAAGGAGGAATTCAGGACTACGGGAATATCCTCATCCTGGCGTCACTGTTGGGTCCCTTTTCTAGAGTCGGACTATTCTAAGCTAAGTGGATGCTACAGCTGGTGTGATGGCTGCCAAGACTACTTTGGAGCTAGTTCATCGAGCTATCTTGAGTGAGCACAGACAATGGATCTTGTTATCTGGATCGATATGCAAGATGTGTCAGGCTTTGACAAGCTTTGGCTTCAGTTCAAGCTTCCTTGGGTTCGAGGGAGTCTACGACAATGCTCTATTTTCGAATCAACATTGCCAAGGAGAATGTGGATCACAAATAGGAATCTTTGAGACGGGCTGTTTGATGGCGAACAAACAATGGTTTGTTAGTGATGAACATGAATACCAGTGGTGAATTGCAGAGATTGTATTATGAAGAAAGAGCAAAGAATCCCGTACAACGCACCATTTTACCACAGAACATCCACACTTCAAATTATAGTAAAACAGAGTCATTCAGCTCTCACTATTGATATTATGCAATTACAAACATGAAGAACTTGCTATACACAAATCAACATCGTGAGCTTTATTTGGTGTTGACATAGGAATTACCCTGCAGCTGTCAATAGACCCACATCAAGCCCCTGCTGAGCCCAGTGAACAGGCCCCGCAAAATCCTTCGGCCCGCATAACACCGTCAAGAGCTATCGACCTCAGTGTCTCAGTATCTCATACCATCCAATGCATCCATCCATCTTTCAGCTCTCCCTTCGTAGGACCAACCTTTCACCTCTTTCCATGACCGCAATTTCCCTCTTGTGGATCGCATCCCAGCTGCCCGCCTCGAGTATGCGCTGTTCTGTATTGTCTCTGTAATGCGATAAGCAAGTCTTTCTCGAAATGCTATGGCTCTATGCGAGAAAGCTTTCCCCGGATTAGACTGAAGAATACTTTCGTCTGGACCAAGGGAGGGGACCCAACAACGGTTTCAGCCCATCGCCGATCTTTGCTCCTGCAAGAACCGCTGAAAACGCAGAGATTAGTGATACTCAAGTGAGTATAGTCAGGGCTTTCGTCGAAGCCACGAAACATCCCAAGATATCGTCCGCTATTCTTGGTGACCAATGACGTACAGTCTCGACTGTTGGAGATTAAACCCTCTTTCACATATCTCAGGATAAGGGACTTCTGGAAGAGTGTTTCTGACACGCAAATCTTTTGTTTGGACGTTCCCAGGAATGGGAGCGGTGCATGCGGAGAGATTGTTCTTGGCGATCAAGTCGATATGCCGATACACCGCTCGTTATCTTCTCAGAGACCGGAACAGGCCCTGAGGAATCTCAAGCTCGATTCGGTATTCGAAGCATGAAGCTAGAGCTCTCTCTCCTTTGAGGGATGCTCAACAAGAATCTGCCAAGAAGCCGCGCTCCTTTCGATCTCGGAGATAGTGTCTCAGTGGACATTTCTTGGCTCCCTCTTGTCGGTAAAGGATCTCCTCCATCAACATGTGAGCTCGACACTATGTCAAAACAAGCTTATCTGGAATTCAGCGTAATCTTAGTATCCGAGAGCCAGCACGCAGCTCCTCGTAAGGCGGGGATTTTCGCCAGCAACACACTCACAGAGCCAATACCAACAACCTCCCTCGAACGTGGAGTGAGACATGTAAAGTCAGGGGCACTGCATGCTTTGCTTGTTGGACCACAACGCCATGTCTCAACAGGCACAGCACACTCAACTTTGCTTGCGTTAGGCTCGATGCATTCGTCGAGAACACACTGCGGGACTATCGGCGCGGGCTTAGTCTGTGATTCCCAAAGGGAGACCATACAATCTCAGCCTTCAATATGGGAGCCAATGTTGTATAAAGAGAGGGCTTGGTTCCGACCGAATATCAATTTCTTTCCTCTCATCATCAAGCAATTCAAACATCCTCGATCCCTTCGCTTCCTCTTCCGAGAGCTGTTTCCAGTCGTTACCCCCACAGTCATTCGCTCATAATAAGAATCTATCATCAACAAGATGCGTTACACCGAGATCCTCGCCCTGGCCATGGGCAATGTGGTCGCCGCTCAGTTCGACACCACTCGCTTCGCCAACACCACCACCACCGAGCCTCAGACTGAGACCGGCACTCTCACCACTGACACCGCCACTGCCACCACCACTGGCGCTGCCGGCGGTGGCATTGGAAACCCCAATGGCTTCAACTTCCTCGGCTGCTTCTCTTCCGAGAACGGTTTCCCCGGCTTCACTCAGGCCTACTCCAGCGAGGACAACGACTCTGACGAGTGTGCCGATGCTTGCTTGGGCTCCAACTTCTTCGGTCTTTACGACAACAGCTGCTACTGTGGTAGCGAGCTTGACCTCGACACCTCGCCTGCCGTTGGCACTGACCAGTGTGACATCGTCTGCCCTGGTGACGACGACGAGAACTGTGGTGGCCTTTCTGGCGATGCTCTCCAGCGCCGACAGGTCTCCATCAACGTTCTCCTCTCCATCTACGTCGCTGTTGGCGTGAACCCCGGTGACACCGAGACCATCACCAACACCGACTTCGTCACCGAGACTCTCCCTGCCCGCACCACCACTGCCACCGTCACCGTCACCGATGACGGCAAGACTGCCACCAAGACTGTCACCCAGGTCATCCCCATCATCCCCACCGATGTCATCATCATCTGCTACGGTAACTACTGTGCTCCTCAGGCTCACTGCCCCAGCTGCACCAAGTGGCAGGTCGTCTGTAACGATGGCTTCTGCCACCCTGAGGAGTGCTACGACGACACCTGGAACAAGCTCAAGATCTGCAACGACGGGCACTGCTACTACGCCGACTACAAGGACGAGGAGTGCAACCAGCGCATCGTCTGCTACGGATCTGACTGCCAGCGTGACCAGCACTACTCTGTTGACTACGCTCGCAAGTTCGTCTGCGATGTCGATGAGGACCGTTACTACTTCGAGGACTGCAAGGATGACTGCTACAGCTACGAGAAGTGCTCTCACGGCGAGTGCGAGCCCGTCCACCCTCCTGTCCACCCCGAGCCTGCCCACCCTCCCAAGCAGATCACCCCCGGCAAGCCCCCAGTTGTTGTCGTCCCTGAGCAGCCTGAGCACCCTTACTACCCTGCTCCCCCTGCTAAGGGCCCTGAGCACCCTTCCAAGCCCGCCCCTCCCGTCAAGGAGCCTGAGCACCCTTACTACCCTGCCCCTCCTACCAAGGAGCCTGAGCACCCCTCCAAGCCCGCTCCTCCCGTCAAGGAGCCTGAGCACCCTGCCCCTCCTACCAAGGAGCCTGAGCACCCCTCCAAGCCCGCTCCTCCTGTCAAGGAGCCTGAGCACCCCGCCCCTCCTGCCAAGGAGCCCGAGTACCCTGCTCCTCCTGCTCAGACCGGCTCCAACGCCAAGCCTGAGGCTCCTGAGGACCACCCCGTCGTCACTGCCGGCGCTGCCCAGAAGACCTTCGCTGGTCTTGCCGCTGCCGTCGCTGGTGTCGCTTTCCTCCTGTAAAGCGTCTCCCTTTGACATCATCATCTTCAATTCTTGAAACTCAACCTCAACTGTGGGGTATTTTCTTCTCATGATGAAGACTTTTGGCGGGCATTGCCTCTGCGGGGGTACGGTTTTGCATTCTCATCACGGCCTTTTTCTGCTTGCCTTTCGCTGGCAGCGGAATCAAAACACGCACATGTGTAACGCTTAACGTTCTTGGTTCATTCTTACACCAGTCGGCTTCAAATTTGGGGACTATAGATCATGGTCTGGGATATCGGTTTCTGATAGATTAGACTTTGCATTTTGGTTCCCATTTTTCGATGGTGGTTACTTTTTGGCGATTAGAAATTAGTACTATTTCGGCTTTAATATGGCTTATGACCTTTACTCTTACTTCTCTGCTCCTCAAATCGTGATTGTGACTTGTCTGCTCCCCATTCTCACTCTTCAACCTTCACTGTCTCAACCTCCTACTTTGCTTTTCTTGACGGCGCATTGCTCACTTGCAGCTCTGTCTCAGGAAACACTTAACACTAAATCTTACCATCTTCCTTGCAGCTTTCTGTATGCAAGGGAACCTCTTGGCATGTTACATCAAATCAGGCTTAGGTATAACCCTAAGTACACTTAGCAGCTTGGTGAAGTCTATCTAGTGACTGCAACTAGACCATACTCGTCCTGTGAAGCACAACACAACGATCTGAAACTCAACGAATGTTTAGGCTGTCTATCTGATACGTATTCCCAACCACGGAAAACGTTATCCTAATTCTCCAATTTTATATGCTTGCAGGATTGTCTATCAAGCTCATCCTGCTCGGCCGAGCCAGGGACATGGTCGAAAGTGACGTGGGCTTGGGTTATATGGGCCAAGAACTTTTGTATCGGCCGAGACGTTGAGATGAAAGGTATGCTTTGGGACAAGGTTGCGAAGAACCACTGACCAAGAACCAGTCCGTGCTGATGCCAAGAAAACAACGAGCTCTTTTTAATAACGGCTCATCCGTCAAGTGAGCTCCCTGACGATACACTACCTTAGTCCCAGGCATACGTTACCGCACATTCGGTAGAGTATGCAGAGCACCAACCTCTCGGTATTAGTGATAATGTCTTGCATCTTTCTATCTGGAACCGAGATTCTTCAACCCCCAAAGCAAGGTTTTATATACCCCTGCCGGATCACGAAGTTTTTCATCCACACCTCAATTCAGGGTCCAATGCAATGGTCCAAGTGCTACTTGTCTGAGAGACCGAGAGGGGCATGATACTGACCGAGGTCGCAACGGCAGGGTTGTTCGGAATCTGTCATGTCAGATCTCAGATTTAATATTCTCAAACGTCGAGTCGGCCGAGTGTGCATAGACCTTGTCCTAGCTGTAAGAGGTGTGTGATGGTCACTCTCAGACCGCAACTACGTAACGGTTCTTGTCGTACCGATAGAAGGGAACGCCAAGGGCTGCAGTTGCAGGAATGAGGCCATCCATACCTCCCGTATAAGAACCATGCGTTGTTATTAACCAAGGTTTATACTGTATATGTAGACCCCATTTGTTGAAAGAACAAGCATCGTAAACAAGTCCACCGCTTCGGTCCAGCTCCGGTAGCATGGAAGAAAGCAGAGCCGCTGATAGGTTCTACCCTTCTAGAAGAAAAAGTAACGTTCCACACACAAAACTGGTAGACTCTACGTGATTGGAGGTTTTTATTTGCTGCGGGATGGTGCGAGATGCCCTGCATCAAGGTGGGATAAAGACCCAAGCCCGAGGAAGCGGGCATGCCCAAGCTGATACTTAACCTGAATGAGTTTAGGATACGAGCGGTTTACCATCAGTAGTTTTTAGCCTATTTTGTTAGTGAAAGCCGTTGAATTGAATTGTTCCATCGTGTTCTTAAACTCTAGATAGCTTCATCGGGTCTTGACGAGTAGGATCCTACCCTCTGTATTCGGCACACAATGTAACTGTAGTGGACCTACAGAAAAAAGTGTGACCGCCCAAAGGTTGTTCTGTTGGTTGGTCGCGACATCCTTGACCTTGACCTTGCTGCGGCATTGAAATGCAACGCGTGCAGTACCAACAGCCTGGGTCGTCTGCCCCCCCTCTTCGGGCCTCGTCTCGTCTCGTCATCTGGGGCAGGGCCAGCCACAAGCTGACATTTTTCCAGAGTGTCGGTATATGTCATTGACTTCATATATCATATATCATGGTGATAGTCATAGTATACCGGATATTACAGTCCGTAAGCCGAGGTTCCACGAGTCAAGACAAGTACATATGATAATATCAGCTACTAGGTATCATGGGTTAATACTGGAACCTAAAGCTTAGTGATAATCCTCCTGCATATTTCTCCTCTTTTTCCTTGATAGCTTCCTATTCCCATTATGTACTAAGAAGCCATCGTAGTTCCGTGGAAATTCCTAATTTAACCTAGCTGTACTCTACTTTCTGCTGGGTCTTTACCGTCTTCTCGTTTTTTTAACTGTAGACTACCTGGATCCTTCATTTGACCAAGTTTCCTCTTCTTTCAACCTCATCCCATCCATCCCGGCCATCACAACTATAGCACCATCACCTGGGATATTCGCCTCAATTATTATTTTATAGGTGCTCAGATCAATTTTTGCGCTACATCAAAGCATTGATCAACTAGCGCATCGACACTGTGGACTGTAGTCTGTACCTGGCCAGTCTAGCGCATATCTCCGTGGTTCCCGTTCGGATCTTAAACCTTCTTCAAAACTCTGTTCCTTCAAACCTCGGTCTCAAACACGGATCGAAATTATATCATCCGCGGTATGCGCATCTCTCAGCGCCTCTCCCTACCACAATGAACTCGCCGCCAAATTCGCTTAACCGCCCATCAAACGAATCTTCACGGAAAGACTGCGCGACCGATACACGTTGCCAAATGGTTCCTCCTTCGCCGGCCTCCTCTGTCGTCTCTCCGCTCACTGTCGGTTCCGCTCACGAAGCCGCTGTCATACAGAGCATTGAGCGCGGCGAGTACGCGGCTGACGACCTTGACGAGACTCGCAGCTTGACCGATAGTATACGAGAACATATCGTCGATGGAGGATTGCGTTATCATTCATATAAGAGCGGGTGAATATGACTTTGCGGGCGGGTTGGGAATAATTGGCTAATACTTGTCTAGGAAATACCTTTTTCCCAACGACGAAGCCGAACAGGATCGTGAAGAGCTCAAGCACAACTTGACCGTATACTTATGCGAGGATAAACTATTCTTTGCGCCGATCGGGCCTATATTAGAGAAAGGCGCCGAGGTTCTTGATCTCGGTACCGGTATTGGAAAATGGTGCATCGATCGTAAGGCCTTCCTGAGACAATACCGACGGAATGTCTAAACTGACATTATACAGTCGCCGATAACTACCCAAACTCACAATTCCACGGCATGGACCTTTCGCCCATACAGCCCGACTGGGTCCCCGAAAATGCCCTCTTCTTCGTCGACGACATCGAGCATGAAGCTGGCTGGACATACTCCGAAGACCACTTCGATTACATCCACATTCGCCATACCCTCCATTCAATTAAAAACCGAGAAGAGCTCTGGGATCGCATCTGGAAGTACGTGAACCAATTGCGCTCTTGTTGATACAGTAGCTAACATGAAGCAGACATTTAAAACCTGGAGGCTACGTGGAAGTACAGGAATTTCTTTACATAGCAGCTTGCGACGACACATCATGCGACGGACCCTACGCATGGCGCGACTTCTGCAGATATCTAAAAGAAGGCATGGCCGCTCTCGGCACCGACATCCACGGCATCGACTACGTCCACAGCGAACTATCCCAAGCAGGTTTCGAAAACATTACCACCAAAAGCTATAAATGTCCCGTGGGACCATGGGCGAAGAAACAACGCCTACAAGAGTGCGGCCATGTCATGCGCGACGCTGTAATGTGGGGACTCGTCGGTCTATCTCGACGACCTTTCCGCGATGGCCTCGGTTGGACGTTGATCCAGATTGAGATGTTTCTCGTTGAGGTGCGCAAGGCGTTGATGGAGGAGGTTAACGGATTGCCAAAGTATCACACTTACTTTCCTTATTACAACATACACGCTCGGAAGCCACTCAACGCAGCGCAAGAATGAGACAAACACAACAACGATAATAACGATTTAACGACAAATAACATTATAAAACAAACGAGTATAAGCAAAACTGAAGCATGGATTGGCGTATAATGGTTGCATACTATATCACTTGGATGGCGCAATTTGGTGGTAAATTTTCGTTAGTTTTATTTCGTTACAATACCTGGGCAGTTGGTGATAGCCGCGGCAATTGAATACGTTCTACTTTGACTACATGGGATATCTGAGACAACTTGCTTTAATACCTCCGAGACCTGTCCCATTATCTGTACTCATCAGGCCAATCTTTAGACCCTTTTCAAGTACCTATAGAAACATCAATCACAAGCGAGTCACAAGCATCAAGTCCAAGTTTAACAAGAAAGTCTGTTCATTGAAAGGGGTGTATGGGTATCCCGTAACTATCTGTTCTGTCCATCATATTACAGTGTCTAGTAGTGAAAAGGTCGTATGTACATGGGCAAACATGCCGTCTATGATAAAAAAGGCTTCTTCATCACATCAAGAAAACAAAAGCCTCGCCAATCTAAAATTCCAATCATTTTTCTCATCTCATACACAGCACAAGATAATTGTTTTTTCTGTTCTTTTTTGTTTCTTTAGGCCTTTTGAGCCTTCTCCTTCTTGGCCTTCTTGAAGGTCTTCTTGGGCATGCGCGCAAGCCAGTAGATGAAGAGCGCGGCGGCCATGTTGAAGATGATGTAGACCCAGATGAGACCAAAGTTGCGCCAGCGGTCGGCGTAGTCAATGTTGACACCTGCGAGGTAGGTGTTGGTCTTGGCGATACTGCAGAACTGGCAGTTTGAGGTGGCATCGTCATCGACGAGGTAACCGCCCAAGGTCTGGATATAGTCACCCATGTACTCGATACAGGTCGAGCCGTTGGGTGGGTTGAGAGGGACGAGTTCGTTGCTGGCACAGGTGACGTCTGTGTTAGCGACACCAGTCGCTAACATCCCGCCTACTATGTACGTGAACGGTGATACGTAGTACATAAAGATCCAGAAGCCGGGAAGAGTCTCCTTAGTAGCGAGGACACCACAGAAGATCAGACAAAGCATGAATAGCAAGTTGGCAACGTTGGCACCACCCTCAGCTGTCTCAAATCCAGCAATGATCATGGTCGAGAATGTAGCGGTAAAGAGGAGGAAAGCCAACAGCAACAGGAACATGAGAGCACCACGCTCGGTGGTTTGGCCAGCGGCAGAGGCGTTGTTGTAAAGACCGACGGGGTAGTACCATCCAAAGTACATAATGACGGCCATTAAACTGTTCCAGGGGAGTTCGACAATAAGTTGCGCAAGCATAAAGATTTTCCATGAGTAGACCTTGGAGGGCCGTTCACGGACTTCATACAAAGAACGTTGAATAACGAACTGCGGCATAGACTGTTGTACCAATTGACCGAAGATAGTGAGCAAGTTGAAGATAGCAAACATCTGGTTCTGGAGACCCTGGATAGTGTTGGGAGCCTTGAAGAAGACGAAACCGATGAAGAGAGCGACGAGAGAGCAAAGGGCAGCCTTGGAGTAGATGTAAACAGGGGTACGCCAGTACTGCTGGAACACACGGTAGAGGACTTCCTTGAGTTGAACGCCAAATGGAGCAGCGAACTCGCGGTAGCTACCATCGTCGACGTCGGTGTCAGTGATGCCCTGCTTCTCCTGCTTGATACGCTCGAGTTCAGCTTGGACTTCCTGGTATTCGGGGCTGTCGCGCCAGGTCTGGAACCAGTCAAGGTCGGTGTGGGATCCGGGAGCAGCGCCAATAACTTCCAACATCCATTCGGCAGGGTTGGCTTCGGGAGGGCAGGTCTTTCCGCTCATACGTTCAAAGTAGCTGATCATGGTGTGGGAGTTCTCGCCGATATCACCGAAGTAGACAGTCTTACCACCCTTGGCAAGGAAGAGAAGACGATCGAAGCGCTGGAACAACATGGCAGAAGGCTGGTGAATTGTGCAGAGAATGGCTTGGCCGGCGTTGGTCAACTTCTCAAGAAGGTCGAGAATAGCCCAAGAAGTCTGAGAGTCAAGACCAGAAGTAGGCTCATCAACGAAAAGCAGCAGAGGAGGCTTGGCAGCAAGTTCGACACCGATAGTAAGACGCTTACGTTGTTCAACGTTAAGACCCTCACCGGGAACACCAACGACGGCATCGGCATATTCTTCCATATCGAGCAGCTTGATGACCTGATCGACATAGTCGAGCTTCTCTTGCTTGGGGACGTGAGCGGGCTGGCGTAGAAGGGCACTGAAGTTGAGAGCCTCTCGGACGGTCGAAGTCTGAAGATGAAGATCCTGTTGCTGAACATAACCGGTCTTGCGCTGGAAGGACATGTCTCGAGGGTTACCGTCAACCAACATCTCGCCTGTGATGACACCCATAGAAGTACGATCGGCCAAACAATCCAGAAGAGTGGTTTTACCAGCACCAGAAACACCCATAAGAGCAGTCAGAGTACCGGGCTTAACCCAACCATCAACGTTGTTCAAGATTTGGCGAGTCTCATCCTTGATCTTGACTTCATAACAGACATCATGCCACTGGAAAACCGAAGTCTGTTCCTGGAGCATACCACCGGCCTGCTTGGTTCCGCTGGCTCGGCTGCGGGTGCGCTCGGCAGTAACCATAGGACCAATGTGAGCCATGGCGGCCTCGGGATCGGAGTGCTTCTTCTCAGCGTTGGCAACGGCAGCGGGCTTGTGACCACGTCGATAGACCAGAACTTCACCCTTGGACTTCTTCTCAGAGACAAGTTCGGCGGCGGTCATGTAGGTGATGGTGAAGAGGACAATCCAGGCGATGACGATTCCGAAGTTGCGCCAGCGGTTCTCCCACTTGTAGCCGAATTGCATCTCAGCGTAGCGGTCACCATTGACAGCTGATCGTCCAGGTTCAGCACCGACAGCGCTGCAGACACGGCTGTCCTGGGGCACGTCGGCGTATCCCTGAACTGCGGGAGAGGGGATGAACTGGTTGCACTCATAATCTCGGTTGTGGAACTCGTTGACAACTACAGCCTCGAAAGCGTATGCAATAGGGTCAATCCAGTACAGCCACTTGCACCAGCCAAGCATATAACGCTTAGGAATGACGAAGCCAGTGAAGATAACGAGATCCAGAATCAGAATAGCGGCGGGAACAAGAGCCTGGAAGAGACTTCGAGTAGCGGAGGCGATAGTACGGAAGATCATAGACATGACCAAGACGACAACGAAGGACATCAACATGAAGAAGAAGAAGGCTCCGGGTTCTCGTTTCAGGTTGGTCATGAAATAAAGCGTAAGGTTGAAGACGATGGTATTTGCGACTTTATACGGTAAGTCGCAAAGCATCGAGGCGATAGCTTCGGCGGACGGATGATAGAGGGCGTAACGACTATGTTTTTCCACGATTGGACGTTGTGCATACAGGGCCAAAATCTGTTTACAGTTAGTATTGCGCACATGAAATGACAAGCATTGAAACTTACCTCGAGAGCACTGGCGAAAGCGTTCATCAAAACAGCAAAGAAGAGGAGAGCACCACGCTGGAAGAAACTGCTTGAAGTCTCATCGAGGTTGTAGAAGACGGAACCGATAATAAGAGCCATGACGAAGTTACCAATAAGAGAACCAACGGTGATACCAGGATCACCTTTGAGACGAAGCCATCCACGCCACAGACAAAGCTGAATCTGCTGCATGTAGGAGAGAGTGTAGGGAGACTTGGCTCGCTGACTCTTGGCTTGCTGAGCCTGCTTGGAGGCACGGAAAGCCTCAGCATCAGGACCGTTGATGGGGTGAGCGACCTTGTACTCCTCAATCTCAACCTGAAGAGCCTTGTACTCGGCGCTGTTCTTCCAGGCAGTAGCAAACTCATCGGGGGTTCGGGGAACCTTGCCCTTGAATCCCTCGCGCACGATTCGCTCACTAGGAGCAGTCATGGAGGTCAGGAAATCAGGAGTGGTCTGGCGAGCAGGGCACTCGAAACCGAGGTTGACAAAGTACTGCTTGGCAGCGTCGGCGCGGCCAAAGAAGATCTGGCGACCCTCGTAGAGGACAGTGGCCTTGTCGAAAAGGTCGTAGGCGCTCTGAGGGGATTGGTAAATGGAGACAACAGCGGTGTTGTTGAAAAGCTCGGTTTGGAGACGAAGGGTTTTGCAGAATTCGATGGCGTTGGCAGAGTCGAGACCTCGAGTAGAGTTATCCCAGCACTGCAGAGGAGCTCCGGACAGAGCAGCCTCAGAAATGGTGACACGCTTACGCTCACCACCGGAAACACCACGAATGTATTCGTTTCCAACGCGAGTGTTGACAGTGTGAGAGATACCAAACATAGCCATCACGACATCTCGGAGGTGGTCAGCAAAGTCGTTTCTGTTCAAGCCCTGGGGAAGCTGGCGGGGCTGTCGGGCGCGGGCGGCGAAGGTGAGGGTGTCGCCAACGGACAACATAGGGAAATGGACATCGATTTCGGCAGTGTAAATGGCCTCACCACGGTGGTGAGAATGCATCTCCTTAGCGCTCATACCTGTGACGCAATGTTAGTGATACTGATTCCGAGGCGCATGTAGGTACCAAAAAGGCGTGTTCCACGCGAAACAAGCTCGTGTTGCTCAACAACCGCGATCGAGTTTCGTGAAACCAAAACACCCCTTTTCATAACTTCACTTACCCTGGTAGTTGAAGTAAGAGCCCTCGTCAACGTAGATACCGTTGAGCTCACCGGCGATCGTCTTGAGCGTGGTGGAGCAACCAGCACCGGGAGGTCCAAGAACGACAAGCATCTCACCAGCGTGGACAACACCGTCGAAGTTGCGCAGGATATCGATGCGCTGGCGGCTTCTGCCAGTAACTCGGCCGACAACATCGTCAAGAGCCAACCACACGTTACCAACATCAGCCTGGTAATCGCTGGCGCCACCGTAACCGTAGACGTTGAGGTTCTGGTAGCAAACACCAGCAGATCGGAAACCGGCACCATCTTGTCGCACTAGCTCGACAACAGACTTGGCCCATTCGCGAGCGTTAAAGTTGGGAGAGTTGGGGTTGAGAGGTGAATCCTCGCCGGCCTGGAAAGGGTTCTGTCCGCTGGGGTGAGTGCCCGAGGCATGCGAATAAGAGCGCGCAAGGGCCTGGACGATGGAAGTTCGTCGTTCCATCTCGGAATCATCCTCGTCGTCGCCCTTGCCGAGAGTGTCGGCAGGTGATGAGGAGGGCTTCTCGTTAATCGCTTCATCGTCGTGCTCGTGCTGATCGGCAAAGGGCACGGGATGGCCAACTGAACCAGCACCAGGAGCACCCTGCCTTGCAGCAGTGGCGTCGTTGTTAGCGTTGATCCCGTAGAGAGCCGACATTGTGAGTTGTGACGGCAGGTTCTACTAAAGAGATCTCGCAATTGAGTCTCGCGGTTTGGGTGGTGACTACCCAGCTGTTGCCGCGCTGTTTCCGTATACGATAGCGAAAATGAATTTTAGAGTTGAGTCGGTTGTTATTCGTGAGTTGAATTGGTTGTCAAGGTGGGATTATAGACAAAACCAATGTAAACAAAAAGAAGAAACAAGAGAAGGGTATTAAAAGTGTTTCTAAGGATCGACAGTGAAAGGACAGCCGATCGAAGGACTGGAAGATCCTATGAGACAGACGTGTACAAGAACAAGAAAAGGAATCAGGCGAAACGAGGAGGGAGGTCAGGAGAATATGTAAAAATGAATGAGGTCTCGGTTCGTCATCCACAATGTCCGTAACTAGAGCCCCGGGCTTCTCTAACAGTCCAGAAGTTCCAACAGATGGAGATAAACTCGCGTGGGTCAAGCTCACTAGCCCGAAAAGCGAAGTATAGACGACAAGGGGGGCCGCCAAGCTAAATTCTAGCGTGCCTTTTGGAAGTGCAAGCGGATGCGGCTGCAGGCTTTGAATGGCTCTGTTGTTCTGCTGTCAGTGTCAAACATGTTGGGAGGGCGGCCGCTCCGAGGGGTACTTTTTATATTTTACATTATCACAGCTGCAATGCAGAGCACTCTGATCAACAACTGTTGGTTCTATGATATTCCGCCCTCAACAGTCACTGACTCAAAAACGTATCGCCACGTTGTCCTGATCCCTTCCAAGTCGATCATCTTAGACGAGCTGTTTGATGATGCCTACAAAGTCCGCAACAAGTCCCCCTGCGCCTCTCCATATTTCCCCGGTATTGTCCTTTTCGCATGCTTCCAAGAACCCGACCCGACACGGGGGCGTTGCTTGGGTCAAACATCAGCAGCAATCAGCGACAAAGAAGACAATACAATAGCGGATAACGGGTTACCTTCAGACTCCGACGCTCCTGGACTAATAAGCGAAGGATCCCGGGAATGAACTGCATCTGGACCCCACTAACTCCGCGACGGAACCTCAAAATTGGTAAACCAAAACTCACCCCTGGATGGTGTGCGTCGTAAAGACATGTAAGAGGACAGTCGCGATATTTTCCTCTATGGTTGAGAGGTGGTGGTTGCTAAAGGCTCACATCAGCCAACAACAACACATGCGATTGCTACTGGAAAGGTATGGGAATTCTGACAAGCCAGATCTTTTGACATGGCATGTTGCACGCGTTTCTTTTCTTACACCCGAGCACGGCTAATTAAAACGGCGCGCCTGCATTCCAACTCTATTTCTTGTGGGCAGGCAGTTGTCCAGCGACGATGATCTTCAAACTGTCATGGATCCTATTCAATTACCGTATTCTTACTCTTATCTGATCTCCTTTAAAAAGTCGATCCTTCCGCAGATGATAAAACCTCTTCCTTCTTTAAAATCATCAAACTGGATGCGAAACCGAGTATTCATCACTTCGGGTCCTTCTAAGAACCCGTCCCGTCCACCAATCACAGATCGAACCGGGCTGATTATCTCCCCGGCCAGATGAAGTTGGGGTATCTGATTGGCCAGGTTGGTATTCTGCTGTCGACAGTCTCACTTTCACTTTACCCTTGTTATTTAAGCTGAACGCGATCCGACAGGTCTTGGTAAAAAGCTTGGCCGTCAGCATTAAATATGCTCCAAAGTTCCCCATGTGAAAGACAGCCCTCGTTCAGTGACAGTTGTAATAGGCTTGCAGTTGAAGCGGTAGATGTTCGGTGGATACACGCCCCTAATAGCTCAATTAGATGCCTATCGGGGTCTTCCAAGAACCCGACAGCCCGTCCGCCCGTGAGTCCGGCCCGCTAGCCAGAAGAGTCCTATTTCCATTTTAAATTGTTTTCAATGGATCTTGAATTCTTTCCGCAGTGACTCTTATTGCATTGCTCTGCAGTGACCCTTTTGTGGAGTTGATTCGATCGGTGTTGATAGACTCAACGTCAAGATCTTGTAATACTGCAATCAGATCTTACAAGCAGTCCAGGACAGGATGTATCTTCCGGCGGTCTAACATCCACTGGCCAGTGAGTGGGATTGCGCGAGTTTTATCTCATAAATGTATCCGATATGACAGTCATCATGCTCATTCAGGTCCTCAATCAGCTTTCGCCATCTTCCATGCCGATGAGCAATCCAAATGCCATCAAGAAGTAAGAGTCTGTACAACACAGTACCTTGTATAATTCTGTTTGCTTTTCGATCGGGGCAATCGAGATCCGATTAGGCTACTCTTAACTTGGCATTAATGATTGACGATCCCGAAACTCTTATTTTTGTATACATGCCATCAGCCATGTCACCGCGCGATGGCAGTCAAGATACCCGAACCTGTCAGAAAACGGCTTCTAGATAATTGCTACGTTGAACGGAGGTTATCATACCAGTTGGGACTCAGCTCCTCTCTTTGCGCAACCGCGTCCAACTGCATAGGAATGTTCTCTTCTCGCTTGTGATTACACGCAGGGTCCCTCAATGCTACGAAAGCGAATGCGATTTTTGCGAACAAGTCGTGTAAAAAAAGACCCCTCCAATCTTACAGCTCATCTAAGGGTCCCCGCAGCGCCTAACGTCTCTGTCCCCTTTTGTTCAGGGCCGGCAGGGGTTGCGTGATGATAGACGAGGCCCGCTCCGCAGCAAAGTCCGCTCGGCCAACATGCGCTTAGAGCCTTAGACGAGCTCAATATATTGAACACTAACTTAGCCTCAACTGGGCGTACCTTAAACGTGCTCGTGTTTGCCCGCAATTGCCCGTCTCACTATGGTCCTACTTCTGTGCGTACGCAATGCAGGGTGAAAAGCTGACCCGATACTGTACTGTGCGCATCCGTGGGCTATCGGATCTTACTTCAGTTGTGTGTCGGTGAGTGGTAGGCCTAAAGGTGAAAGAAAACACCGAACTGCAGATCTGTGATTTCGGTGCATTTTGGTGTTGGAAGGTTCGCCTTATTTTTTGTCCCCCAGAGGCAGGGTATTATGTTGGTCTCTGGGGAAAGCGGCCGCTCTGCATCCATGATCCTTCCGGGTCTTGTTGGTTATCAACCATAAAAAGTCTCCGGAGTACCGGGCCCCACAACACGGCGACTTACGGGAGCGGACGGGGACCGGCATTCAAGGGCTGTATATGCTGCACGAGATGCAGATCTTATGGCGAAATGCCCTTGCTTTATGAGAGCCCTATGAGCTGAATTACGTGTTCAATACCATATGATACTTTCGGCGATTATTTGACGGTAGGATCAAAGAGATTAAAACACGGGCTGCCTTGCATTTGTCTGCATGGTGACGATCAGTCAAGTAGAAACATTCAAGGCCAAACAATAATGTGAGACACGGCTATGTCCTCATGTATTGTTTTCCGCAAAAGCAAAAATGATATGAGCAAGATGAGGTTTATTCTTAGTCATAATTCTATTTCACTACCATGGCGCTGGCCGCGAGGTTGTAGGGTAACTGACTACCGCATGGATGACACTCATGAACTATGTTGGATCTCGAAGTTTTCAATTGACCTGCTCACCCTTTGAGAAATTGATAAAGTGTTATTTGTAACGGACCAGGCTCTGGAAAATTGGAAGTGTCCTGGCGTTGCATTGGCTTGTGGTGTATCGAAGTGATAGCCTATTGTGAAAGTGATGTCTCACATGTATTGTGGACAAAGTGCACAGTTCTGAGATCCAAGTTCGACCTCTGCGAAATGTACACAGAATTTAGGAAGAAAACAGCTATACCCTTGCGTATCAACAATTTGGGTTATCTCGATATGAAACTTTGGAGCATCATGGTAATGCCGGGCAGAACATCCTATGATGGATGTAGAAGAACCTTATGAGGGCGACTACGATTCTACAATAACTTTCCCTCGACGAGGTCTCATTCATAGTAGTCACACTGTGAACAAATGGACTTGGCAGCCCGGAAAAGAAGAGCTTCCGCATAGGATTCCGTTCAGACTATGTTGGGCAAGTCGTGTATGTCTTTCTAGGTCAAGTCAAGTCCACCAGGACAAAGACTCGCAAATTTTCGGAAATAAAAAGTGATTTACGGCACTCATATTCTGTTTTTCGAACCCCCGGCTAAAAATGACAAAAAGGAGAGTGGGCAGTGGGTGATAGAAGTTTTAGGTTCGCAATTTCAAAGAGTTCCCTAGGTTCTAGGACGGATTCCACTGCACCACTCTCCTTGAGAATATGGTAGGTTATTTGGCTATATAAGACCTAGGCAGACATCTTATCGTTTTTTGTAATTTCTCATTTTCGAACTCATGGCTTGCACTGGCAAAAAGGAGAGTGGTGCATTGGTTGAAAGAGGTTTCTAGGTTCAGAATTTTAAGAGGTTTCTAGGATCTAGGACGTATTCCACTGCACCACTCTCCTTGAAGGTACAGTATGTTATTTCAGTTTATAAGGGCTAGGCAGATGTGTAATCTTTTTTGTAATTTCTGATTTTCGAACCCCTGAGCAAAAAGGAGAGTGGCGCATTGGTTGAGAGAGGTTCTAGGTTCGGAACTTTAAGGAGTTTCTAGGATCTAGGACGTATACCGCTGCACCACTCTCCTTAACAATATGGTAGGTTATTTCGCTATATAGAGAGGTGACCGGTCCCGTTCTTAACAGTGTGCCGACTGCGAATGCAACCTCATCAAGGAGGAGAAAGTGTTATAGGACTGCCCCCATTTGCAGTGTTCTCCATCCATTATGGGATGTTCTAGATCATAAGGAGGTGAAGGCATAACTCTCACATTGGGGTGTTCCATGCCTGGAGAGATGTTGCTATCCAAAAAGATTTTTGGAATTTCTTGCATTCGAACTCGCGAGCAAAAAGGAGAGTGGTGCAGTGGTTGAAAGAGGTTTTAGGTTCGCAATTTCCTGGAGTTCCTAGGTTCTAGGCAGAATTCCACTGTACCACTCTCCTTAAAGGCATAGTAAGTTATTTCAGTACATATAGGACAGAGGCCGTGCAATAAGGTTTCAAAACTGCACAGAATGGCTTATGTTATCGACTTCTTATCATACCGGGATACACTCATGAGGGTATTCGCAGACTACCAGCGTAGTCATTCTCCAAGAACAAGGATATGAATTGCTAGAGCGGAATTTCAAGCCACATGGATATCTATATTTTTATTTACAAAAAGTTGATTCCTACACCAACCTGCAGTCCCTTGGTGGAAGCCTCTCCCTTCCTTAGAGCCAAAGGCAAGCTGAAGTTCAGCTCAAATCGCGCAACAGGGTGCGCATATACCAGACCAACACCAGCAGCGACGCTGGGAACACCGTTGAAGACTTCTCCAACTGCGTTTACTAAACCATTTCGAACATCTGATCCGGACATCTCCTGGGAAGAGGACTTCTTGGGGTCCTTGAGAGCGACGAGACGACCACCGTTGGCGAAAAGCTGGAATCGAAGGCCGGAGTCAGGACCCTTGTAGGGGACGGGGAGAAGCATATTAACACTGCCAGCAGCGAAGACATCACCTCCGACAGAGTCGACACCGTCATGAGGTCCGAGGCCACCGAGCTTGAAGCCACGGACATCGGTCGGTCCTCCAAGCTGGAAGCGATCGTTGATACGAGTGGAGCGAAGCTTGCTACCAAACTCATATCCGAGAGGCAGAGGGCAAAGGAGTCCTAACCTCAATCCACCACCGATGGAAATACCTGTTCGTCCGCTGATGCCAGGAAGGGGGATAGGGGCAGCACCGCCAACCTCAATCTCACCCTTGGAGAAAGCAACATCACCAGCAAGAGGACCAAGACCAGCTACCTCAAGACCAGATCGAACCATGTAACCACTCTGGGGAAGCTGAGGGTTGTCACGCCTCTCCCTGAGGAATGTGTGCTTAATGGCACTCTTGATAGAGTCACCAGCATCTGCTCGCACAGTTGGGCTGGCACCCTCAGCCAGACCGGTAATTTGACGCCAGATACCAGAGTACTCAACGGACTGCTTGTCACGCTGTTCATTGAGCCAAGAGAAACGCAGTGTTCCACCCTTGAGAACTTCTTCATGAGATGCCCATGGCTTTTCAGCAGCTGAAGCCAGACCCTCCAGCGATATCCTCATGTCGGGGTTGCTGAAGACAGGCGCTGTGAGGTTAGCGCTATAAGCCGAGCGTGTGCGTGTACCAGCCTTAGCATTCAACTCCAGCATCTCAGCACCACCAAACATGTTTCGCCATAGCAGCGAACCGTAGGCAGATCCTTCTCCATTTCCGACATCGGTACCAGTTTGCAGCTTGAATCGTGAAAGCTCCTTGACTCGGATATCGATGTTGACGTCGGTGGGGGAGGTGGAGGGGTCTGTCTGCTGTGCGGATGTAAGGAAGACTTCGGGTTGAGGTTGGAAGATTTCTATAAGTCTGTTAGTTTGGTGTTGCGGTGAGGTTATCGAGCAAACATACGAAGACCGTCGAGCTTGTTGCTGACGATACGAAGCTGGTCTACAACACCGCCAACGGTTGAGTTTTCGTTGTTCTTGTCGGCAACAAGTGGGTGGAAAATGGGGTCGAGGAATTCCATTCGTGTATTGACCGCACCATGAACTCGAAGCTCGTTGACGGTCATGGGCGCCAATTGCTGATCATTGATCTAAACCAAATTAGCTCTGATCCAGGAAAATATGTATGTCTCGGAGTACATACCACCCGCGCCATACGCCGTTGTTTAGCTTCATCTTGTGTTTGTTGAAATTCAGGCCTCGACTCTGCCTCGTGCAACAAAGAACCGGTGTCGGAATGAAGCTTGCTGAAAGGGTCCATAGCCTATTGCATGTTAGACAATTCGACCCTACAAAGTTCGCAATTGGAGTATAATTACAGGACCCCCAGTCGAGCCAGGAAGTGCAGCCATTTTTGCAGCCCAACGAACCGAGATGTTACTTGCAAGCCCTCACGATGCCGTTTTGAAGTGTCGAACCACTTAGGTTGGACCCCGGGCAGCTTCCAATTAACGATTCGGTACGTACTCTCCGAGCTCCGACCCTGATAATCCTGTGGCTCGTCTTGGATTGTGGCGCTTACCTCTTTTCGCTTTGGTTCCTGTCCCTGATAAACTTCGTCATAACAGCATGTGATGCACAGCCACAAACACTATCCGGACCTAGCGGGACCCCAGCGCCTAGGATACATCGCTCCCTGGGTTCCTCTCTATTCATCCATTCTCAACTCCGTTTCGTCTTCGCATCACCCGTGTAGCATACATAACATCTCAAAGCCTTGGAGCATTCGGAAAAGGCGCTCTCTCTTTTCTTTTTCACTTTCCTTCTTTAGACGAAGGTCTCTCCTTTAGACTAGATCTTCTTTCGACGTCTTGCGACTCACGCGACCCGCAATCTGTCCCATTCTCTTTGACCTCTCTAAGCCCGACACTTCACGATCATCAGTATGGCCAGCAAAGCCGCCACCAAGCGTGTACGTATTGTTGATCTTGTTAATCCAATGCGCTGTACTAATTCTCGCTTCTAGTTGACACGCGAGTACAAAACCATCTCAGAGAACCCCCCTCCTTATATCGTCGCTCACCCATCTGAGTCTAACATCCTGGAGTACGTTACGTCACGGCGGAATCTCTTGATCGCGAGTCAACTTTACTGACATTACTACTAGATGGCACTATATTATCACCGGGCCTGAGAACACTCCTTATTATGGCGGCCAATACTGGGGTACTCTCATGTTCCCCCCAAACTACCCATTCGCTCCTCCCGCCATCCGCATGCACACTCCCTCCGGCCGATTCCAGCCATCAACGCGCCTATGTCTGTCAATTTCCGATTTTCACCCCAAGTCCTTCAACCCAGCATGGGAAGTCTCTACTATTCTGATCGGACTGCTCTCATTCATGACAAGTGAAGAGATGACAACTGGATCCGTTTCCAGCACAGCTGCCGAACGAAAATATCTTGCCGCTCGATCGCGCTGGTGGAACTCAACTGGCAACGGCTCACATTTGAAGAGCAACCCTCAAAAGGGCAATGTCAAGGCTGGCGACGGCGGTGCCAAGTTCCGAGGAGAGTGGCCCGAGGTCGATGTTGAGAACTGGGAGTGGATGACCAAGAACAAGGTTGACCCTGTTACCGGTAACCGATTAGATGCTGACAACAACGGATCCTGTCGACCTCAGTTGGGCATTGCTGGGACAAGCGGACATCAAACACAAGCCGTTGTTGATGTTGTCAACCAACAAAGAGATGCGGGTGCCGGGTTTATATTCCGTAACAAACTGTTTTGTGCCGGTGCCGCCATCTTCCTCTACGTCCTTGTCGCAAGGATCATAAGTGGCGACGAGTAAATTGAGGGTATATTAATGGGATGGGAGTTTATGTTTCTACGCAACTCTTCGGGATTTTATTCAATGGCGGGCTGGCGGGCGCAACTTGGTTTAACAAACCAAACATTACCTGCAAACTCGCGTCTTAGTAAGGCGTTCAGGGCATGTTCAGCAAATGCTTCGATGTTTCAGTGCTGACGATCTGCTCCGCGAGCGGCAGGATTAGAGCAGTGATTAGATAGCAATATTTAATACAGCGTGTAGACTTAATGCAAGACATGCGTTCTCAGATTAAGCTTTGATGCAAGGGATGAACAAGTGTCGAGTCACCAGACTTGAGTCAACCAGAAGCATAATGCAGCAGGCAGCCATCTTGAAGGCAGCCGACATATACTATGTATGATCCGCGGGCAAACTTGCGGTTCAGCCTATCAAGATCGACACAAATGAAACTTTTGCTGCTGATGAGGGACATCGGAAGCCGGATGGATGGCTGCTGCTGCTTGTTGATGACTGTACAGTATCCGTCTAAAGATGCTCAAGCCCGGGCTGTTTGCTGCGGTCACAGAAAACTTTGAGAGATCAACACAACAGACGAAATAATTAAGTTATACTTGAGTGACTCACGAATCTAATATTTCTGTCATCCAAGTCTCAGTCTCAGACTTTTTGCTACCTACCCCTTGGTCAATGGTCAGTGACGGCAGTGGACCGGGAGGCTGTCTACCGCGCTAATCCCACTACCGCTAGGCCCCTAAACCTTAGTGGATCTACCTGCGGGGAGGCTTCAAGAAAAATTGTGACGAAAGCCCCAATACCTTGCGACTGTTCTCCATCTTTAGAAGCCGTTGGAAGCACAGCACCTTCAACCAATTTGACCTCTCGACATCATCTTCCTTCAGGTCATAATTCTAGTCATCACCCATCACCCTTCCATCGCGCAAGGCTCTGTTGAAGTCTTGATACTCTTACCCTCATTCCTTAATCACCCTCATTGAAGATACCCACCTTTCATCCAAGACAAATTGCTCCTGGTTGAGCTCTTGCTCTCCGCACAAAAACAGCTGCAGACCCGGACCCTCATTTCTAGTGCATCGCCAGTTCGCCTCCGATCCACGGCCACGTTTTCAAGCCCATATCCGACCGCAGGGCTTCTCGACTACCTCGACCACGATTGCTCTCCATGCCTCTTCCTCTAGATCCGTAGAGCTTTCCTCCCTCCGAATTCGCCGTCGAGGTCTGGGCCATTGCCATTGCCCACCTCCCCTCCCTGTTCGTCGATAACTTCCCCGCCGAACCGCAAACGATCCCGCCCATGAGATGGCGCCCAACGGCAACACGAAGCCTCGTCGACCTGGAGGGAGCAAGCTTGCTCACTCCTCCAAGCCCTCCGTCGTCCCTGCTATTCCACTGCCTTATGTAAAGCGTCAGGCTGCTGCCGCTGCTCGGGCCAGTGCTGCCTCTGCCACGACCCAGGAATCTGATGCGACTTCGGCCTCCGAATTGAAGCTCACGAATGGTAATGAAGTCAAGAAGACTGAATCTGTAGCTTCTGCTGCGGCAGCTAGCTCAGTTTCCAGCCCAGTCTCGACTTCAGCTCCCAAGACTGAGAAGGAAGTAACCAAGACCAAGGCGGATAGTCACTCCAAGGCTAAGAATGACACTGCTGAGCCAGCCAAATCGCACAATTCTTCTGGTACGAATAAAAATTGCATCGACAAAACCCAAACGTGGAACTCTATACTGACGCAAAGTTACCCACCCACAGTCGCAGCTGTCTCCAAGCAGGCTACCACCAGCGAGAAAGAAGACACCCACAAAAACTCTGCATCCTCAGACCACGCCGATCAGTCCACTACCAAGAACCAAACTGCTGCTGGAGCTCAAACGTCCGACAAGGTCCCTGTTGAAATGAACGAAAAGCCAAACGGCATCGCAGGCAAGGGTGAAAGCAAAGCTCAGGCTGGTGAGGCGCCTCGATTTTATGAAGAGTATCCCAATACTCACAACTCAAATCTAGACAACCAGCACCTTCCAAAGATGAACAAGAACCGACCCCCATCCGCTGTCCCGCCGGGTCGATACCAACTGCCTCCCGCTTTCACACCTTCTGGCCGACCCTTGGGACCAACTGCGAATGGCGATATGCGTGGCCCTCGACCCCCGATGCCTAACGGTCCGCCCCTTCATCAGCCGCACCCCAGCAATGGAAGCATTCATTTCGGTGCTTTCCATGACTCGACAAGCTCATCTCCAGCTCCTCTGTCTGGAGGTATCGCCCCTCCTCCTGGTATTCCAGGGCCCAATGGTCAACATCCCTACATGGCCCCTGGCACCAATGGATTTCCCATGATGGCTTACGGTGCGGAACATGTTCCTGTCACCACTTTCGATAACTACGGAAGACCTACGATGGCTTATGGACCGATGGATTCGTTCCCCCCATTTGGCAACAACTTTGGACCTCCCACTCCCCACAGCTATCACGATTCACAGGCATCCGGTCATCCAGATGATGTCAGCGTTTATAACCAATTCGCTTCGGCCCCAGTGCAAAACGGCGTTTCGGGACCAGTGGAGGATACCCAGTCGCCAAACCACCCTGGCAGAATGTTCGGAGGTCCTGAATACCCGCCAATGATGTCAAACGCTGGTCCTCCTCCCCACATGATGTCTCCTATGGATGATGCTGAAGGGCTCGTTGAATACTTCCGACGCCAATTTGGAGCTCCTGAATTTGCGGACTGTGTTCTGGAACTCCAGTATACCAACAACCGAGCTCCAATTCATATGCCTGGTCATCGAATTATCTTCGCCCGCAGTTCCGAGCTCGCAAACGCCATGTCAAAGGGGCTTTCTCGCCCCAACACCGGCATGACATCCCTTCCTACTGTTGTTCTCGAGACGGACAGCAAGTGGATCCAGTCGGAATCGTTCTATTTTGCCATTCAGCGCCTCTATGGATTACCTCTGTTTGACCCATCTCACGGTGACCCGAAGCAGAGTGCTGCAACCGACGCTGGCTCGCTCATGGAGCGATTCGACTTTGCTCTTGGATATGCTGCCTCTGGACATCTCCTTCACTGGGACCCAATCACTCGACGTGGATGTGAGCTCGCCATTCAACTCTTGAACTTGCAGACAGTAGAGAAGGCTCTGGAGTTTGCTCTGGAGGGTCATCGGGATGAAGGTTCCTATGATGTTTTCAAGTATGGTGATGGATCTCGAGCTATCCTGAACGAGATTACCTCATTCATTGCCAACAACCTTCACCCTAACTTCAAGATTGACACCTCAGTTACCGACCCATCGAACTGCGCTCGCCTCCCCCAAGCTGCCCTGACTAGCAACGCCACGACCCGCAAGCTTTCGCCCCCACCTATCGCTAGAGGAACTTCGGTGCATCTTGGCAAGGGACGTCGCTCTCAGCAAATTTCGGGTATCCAGTTTGGTGACCTTTCTCTGACCGAAGGCAAGATGTCGCCAGGTTCCGACGCCTCGGGTGCATCTCAGCAGCGAACACCACTCAATGCGGTTCTTTCTCGTGTTCTTCTCAACCTCCCCTTCGAGACCCTCAAGGCGCTGTTGGAAAACGCAACCAACAAAGGAAACGCATGGCCCAACGCTGATGCAGTATTCCGCGCTGTCAAGGACACAGTGGCTGAGAGAGAGCGACGTCGATTCCGTATTGTCCAGATGGTCAAGGGCCAACAGATCCCACAATGGGAGATCGTCTTCAACCAGCTCTCCACCCCAGAGCCGCGCAACTACATCGGTCCCTGGGGTGCTCTCGGCTGGCAGGAGGAGATTCTTCCTTTCGGACCTTCAGAGAGCCCAACTCTTACCCGGACTTGGGCTCCCCTCACGAACTCGCAAACGACAACCCAAGCAGCATATCCTTGAAAGCAACTTGGTTAATGCTGCGTTTTCTTTTCGATTTGACGGATGATATTATGGGTTTATGTGGACAATGATGAAACATCACATCATCTCCGCTGCTAGTTACGTGACTGTACACATACTTATCAGAGCCTTGGGTACGCGAGTGCGCTCTGACTACTCTCATTGCAAACATGTCATACTTGAGGAATCCTTTGGCAAGGCTGTCGTGCGGCAATACGATGCGATGCGCTTGGGAGACCTTTGGTTGATGAACGGCGTTTGGGGACATGTCATCATTAGGGCCTTTGAAGCGAGGAATGTTTTTAATGACTGGGACTGGACTTTGGGGGTACGGAAGGGAAGGCAAAAGAAAAGAAGAAACAAAAAGTATTTTAATGATTCTACATGCATGCCAGGGCTCACATGGTGGTTCACTCTCACTCGTCCTGGCATCACGGTTGAGGACATGATTAGGATGGAGGGTTATGATGAATGATGAGTGATTTTGGAAGTTTAAAAGGTCAGGTAGTTAGGGCATCGAATGGAGTATGCGTCGCTGTGTCTCTCGATTTGAGAGATAAGATGATATTAGGTAGCATCTTTGAGAATGGCTTGATACCCCAGATCACCTACTTGGGCTTGTGAAGTGTGTCCAACTCCATGACGATGCAACGCTTGGCTATGCTTTAACGGTCTAGTTTTATCGGGTTAGAACCCTCTTTGGGATGACTAGCTGGACCGAGAAGTTGGAAAGTCGTTCTTTCATGTGATGGTGATGGTCTTGGCTGAAGAATAGCAGTCAATCAGCTATCCGAGGGCGGGGAACCCCTGTTCCATTGAGACCCATAAGGGCAGTATCTTGAATGTCCATTCGCCAATAGAGCATGACTTTAATTAACTGGGACAATCTCAGCAGGGTCTTGTTATCCTGTAGTGGGCTAAGCCCAGAAGCCGAGGTCTTGAATCTCCACTTTACGTCGTCTTGCTCATTTCCAGGTTCTTGTGATTTCACCCTCCTGTTTCCATCTCTCCCTCCGTCATTGATAACAGATGTGAGTGCATCGATCTGGACTCTCAGCTATTTCGCTGTTCAACTCGAGTCTTGGTCTTTTGATTATCATTGTTTTTTCGACTACTTGATGGCTATTGCTCGAATGCGCCGCTGGAGCTCAGCTCGTGGAACCGCGCACACGCCATCGCGAAGCAACCGATAAACTACACGATCCTTAACCGACGATAATAATAAACAACACCACATCCGCTCCTTACCATATAATGGATTACTCCGTGTCTTCTGGCGATGCCTCGAGCTCGCGATCTTCTAGACCATCCGCTGCTACGAACGACCCCGTGCTTCGAAACACGCTGCGTTACACCATTTCAGCTCACGAATATGCTGCTCTACATAAATACGTTATCTCACGCTCGCGCGTGCTTCGCAAATCAACGCCTACACCGAACCGCGTGGAGAAGGCGCTGAAGCCCCCGAAGGGAGGCGATGATTATAATGCTAGGACGATTCGCCATGCGCTGAGGGTGTTTGTGATGACGTTTTTGGGTATGAAGGGATGGGACGCTGTCGCGAAGAGAATGGGCAAGGAGGAGTGAGTAGCTTACCGATGAAGTTTGATATACACCGCTAATACGTTTTGACAGAGCCAACACGAGTGGGCAAAAGAAGCCCTTCTACAAGTCTCCTGCTCTGAGATTATCTATCTCTCTGTCTACCATTCTTCTCCTTTACAGAATCCTTTTCCGCTTCTTTACTCGACTGCGCGTGCATCTGCTCGATCCCCAAGTCGAGCCTTTCCGCTCGCGCAACCCCCGAACTGCAGCGATGCTGACATCGCCTTCTGCGCCCGCCATCGGTGCCTCATTCGCCGGTCTTGCTCTGGGCATTTACCCAGCCCAGAAGATGCGGGTGACCATCGCCATTTACACCATCTTCCGTGCTTTGGAGTTTGGTTGGAACCTCTGTGAGGCTGATGGTCTTATCTGGGGCAAGAAGAACGGTGTCAAGAGGGACAGACCTTGGTGGTTTGGTAGCTGGATGCTGCAACCTTTTGCCTTTGGACAGCTTCTTCATGCTGCTGTTTTTGACCGGGACTGTTTCCCTAAGATTGGAGACTTGTTTTTTAACAGCTCATCGGCCTATCTGCACCCGCGACCTCAGGATTGGCCACAAGGTCTTAAGTGGCCTCAGACTTCTGAGATTGTTGATAGCTTGGCTCAAATGGCACGCCTCAACTGGCCGTAAGTACACGAATCCGTGAAGAAAGACTCATTACTGACTTGTTTCTAGTGCCTACGTCTCACCGACTTTGTTCCCTGGAAAGGAGGTTCTCCCTCCTAGCATCAGTGTTATTGGACCTTTGACATCTCGAGCTCACCCGCTCATCACATCGCTTTCATGCGCAACTCTGCACCCAGGCGACCCATCGTGCGCTCGAACTTATCTGACTTTCTGGCTTCAATCATTCCCACCATTTGCTCGATTCTTTGTCGCGGTCTTCTCCGCGCTCACCGTCATTCCCAAGTTCTCCAGCCTTTACCACAGCCCCTTGGCAACTCTCCAGCAGATTATCACCAAGGCTCTCCGCATGTCCACCTTCGCAACTGGTGCCCTCTCTACCGCCTGGGCTTCACTCTGCTTCTTCCAACAATGGCTACCCCGCCATGTCCTAGCAACCCAGCGTGTATTCCTCGGCGGTTTCTTCGCTGGTCTCTGGGCCTTTATCGAGCGAAAGAACGGTCGCGGAATGTTCCTGTACAGCGCTCGCACTAGCGTCGATAGCCTCTGGAAGGTTGGTGTCAAGCGACGCTGGTGGAAGAGCATGAAGGGTGGGGATGTCTGGGTCTTTATGCTGGCTCTTATGGTCACTGGTGTTGTCTACGAGAAGGATGCGCAGGCAATTCGCGAGACGAACTGGCGAAAGGGTGTTAGCTGGCTTCAGGGTCAAGGCTTCAAGGATTGGGGTGCTGAGGAGGATGACGAGGACGAGGATAGGGATAAGCAGGAGTAAGCGATGTATGATGTTTGATGAAAGTATGGTGTCGGGCGCATTTGATGTTGCTGTTTTTAGCATGGGATTTGGAAAGGCATCACTTAAGAGCTTGATGTTTTGGGTTTATAGTTGCATATCACATTTAATGGTAGTATTTATTTCATCCAACAATTTTTATTCTCAAATCTGTTTGTCTGCCAGCAGACTGCCTATACCAAAGACCAACCTCTACAAAGGCAACATAATCTACAATCTATCCAAGGAAGGCTTTATCCTATACCTACCTATACCCAACTCTGAATTCCAGGAAACTGCGCCATAACTACTGCTCTACACGTTCTCTGTTCAACACTTACCACCGACCACTTACCACCATATGCTGCAGGACTGAAAGCAGCATGAACACGTAGAGGCTGGAGACAGCAAAGAAGAGCAGAGACATGACAATGAAGAAAACATCGTCCCAAGCGCTACGCCCGCCGTCTAGACGTTCGTCCATGGTATGCGCACGAAGCAGTATGCTAGTCTCATTCTCCTCAACCCATGGCGATCGAGGAGTGGAAGGAACCTGAGTGCCAAAAGTTCCATAACGACTTGCTGGAAGAGTCGAATCGGTGATGTACCCATAACCACCACCAGCACTACGTGTCAGAAATGGTCGGGGAGGGTAAGCTACATATCCAACGGTATTGACACCATCATTCGTAGTAGAAACCTCTGGCGCCAAGACGGGTGGGCATGGGTTCCGTTGTCGTACATGCTGGATACTGAGACCATCATCGCTAGAATCGTCAGAGAAATGGCTGACAGGTTCCTGCTCAGGCACAGGGCTCCAAGATTGAGTCACTATTGTCCAACGATGAACTGGCGAGATGTCAGGGGAAGAAGGAGTGTACTCATAGTTAGGTGAAAAAGGGTTCGACGATGGGCCCAGCTCTTCCTGGGCTGATGCAAATGGTTCATCGAGTGAATAGATGCCAGGAGACATGGAATTGAGCTCCTCCAGAGCTGACTCGAAAGACTGCGAAACTGGAGAATCGTCTAGAGAATCGTCCTCGTGCTCATCTGATACGAATGGTTCATCGAGTGAAGAAATATCAGGAGAGCTGGAGTTGAGTTCTTCCAGAGCTCTTTCGAAAGCCGGATCGACTGGAGAGTCGAGAGAATTGTCCTCATACTCATCTGAGAAGGGGTTAGACCAGACGCTGACTCCGCCGGCGGACATGGGATCTTCTGAGGTCGGTTGAGCGATAACAGACCAATCGTCGCTCACTGCACTAGTGGCAGCAGGAACAGTCTCATACTCACCAAGAAGGCCAGTGTGTGCAGTATCATGCTCATCCAGGGGCGATACGCAGAAGATTGGTTGGGGAGACCCAAGCACACTTAAAGGAGACACAAGGGTGTATCCTTGCTCAGAGGGTTGAACCTCACTATCCAACTGTCTATCGACATCAAGAGACCTACGCTCGATGGGCGAAGACAAAGGACTGGATTCCCGACTGTCGAACTCAGCGAGCAACTGCACCCAGAAGGTATGGCTAGACAGCTGAGAGTTTAGCACAGGCAGCTTAGCCTTTGCCTCGGTGTCCTCCTCGGTCAAGTCGAGAGGAGAGGGTCGATGGCTGCGCTTGCATTGCGAGAAGGACGAGGGGTTGTCGATAAAGGTTGGACGGCGGAGGGGAAGAGGCTCATGGTAATGCTGACGACCGCTAGGAAAGAAACCCATGATTGCGATTTGGGTTGAGTTTAGCAGAAAAATGAAAAGTGAAAAAGCTTAAAGGGATGAGGGGAGTTTTACTAACCTTAATGATGAAAATGAACTATGATGTTATCGTAAGCCTGTGAAGTAATGAAGTAACCAGCACAAAGTTCAGGCTTGAGTGAAGGTTTTGGAGGTGAAGAAACTTTAGAAGTTGATGAAGAAAGAAAGAATATATTGACATTCACCCTTGCAAGTTATATAATAGTCTGAGACAGTATCTAGCGGGATGTCTTTGAATAATGGTCTGGGAACAAAGAACTCGGTGAAGATATTCGCACGAACATATGGTCCGTGTTCTTCGAAGAACTTCTTTATGTTCACTTCTTGATATTGAGTTCTCCTTTGTCGACTCATTGTTCAGTTAATAAAACTTAAAACACTTCTTCACAAACCTAGTGGTATTTTATTTGGAAAGGGCACACAACCCGAGGACAAGAAGTTTGTTCAAAGAAAGTTTTGAACAGGCTATTATATTCTCGTCCAGGACAGCCATTTCCCTCTCCAGAGCATTTCCCAAACATCTTCGAATTTCTTGCTAAACAAACCTCTTGCTATACACTCGCTTGCCATACAAACATCGCTTGCTATACACACGTTGCTTGCTAAACACTCTTGGATAACTCACTATCTATTCATCTCATCTCTACACATATCGAGACAATGGGTTCTTCTACACAGAACGTCCGCGTGGCAAAGTTCTCAGAGAACCTTGATCTTCCACAAGAAGTCATCGACCATCCTCTCTCAAGATCTTTGGAAGACTGTCTTCGGGAACATGACGCCCATACTGCATCTTCCACAAACAACACACATAGTTTATCTTCTCTACGAAACCCTCATAAATCTACACGCAAGACAAATACATCTTCTACATACCAAAGTGGTATCTCTGACCTCAAGACATCAGTCGTCGAACGACGTGGTAAAAGGAGTCAACGACAGGTATACCATCAACATCTTCAATGGCGATATACCAGAATGCGAATCGCGCTTTGCTCTAAGTTCAGGGGTAAAGCACGCAAAGCCTCTGACCTCAAGGTCCCTGAACTCAAGGCTTCTGAGAAGTAAAATCTTCTTCATGGAAGGAGACTGCTCAGTGCATCTTCAAGAGTCAAAACAAAGAACAACAACTCAATTTATAAGGCATATCTTGTAAGGTCAGCAACAAAAACGAAGTCTATATTGTAAGGTCTTTAGCAAACGTGCTAAGACCTCCTCGACCAGCCAAGCAAGAAAACGCACTTCAGACCGGCGGCTACAGAACTACAACCTACTGCCGTTTGTAAAACAAGGTTATTGCAGACGGGATCGGGTACATACTAATATACCAAGCCTCTCTTCTAGAGCACGTATTGCTCTCTGCTTAAGGAGGCTCCCGGCAAGGTCCCGTTTTCTCCGCCAATGTCGTCAGCAACTACTCATTCCACTTTGACAACGTGATGAGTACTTTTCCCGAGAAATACGTCGACTGTGAGATTACTGCCGAGAAGGAATGCCGCACCCAACTTCCCCCCCCCCAAGAAGGGTGCCACCCCCGAGCAGACTACACCCCCGAAGGATCAGGAGGCTAGCCTCACAAAGCCCCTAGAGGGTATAGTTCAAATACCCTCTAGAGATTTAAGAGTTGGAGAAGAAGAGGTCCTTCAAGAAGAGACCTGGGAAAGAGGAAGGACAAAGGAAGAATGAAGAATGAAGAATGAAGGGCAAAGGAGGAAGTCCTATGCCTAGAGGCTGGCTGTGCCTTGACGGAGTCAGCATCAGGGTCTTATCAATGTGTGGAAGACCATCACAACCACACATCTTTATCAATTTTACAACAAGCAAGCGAGTACAGCGTTGGATCTAGAAATCTAGAATAGTCAATTTATCTTCACAAAGAATTGACATATTTTCAACAAAACATAGGAATAAATTCAAGTGATAACTCAGAACGCCTCCCAATACCCATCCATTCATATCATCATAACTCATAAATCAAACACATCCCTCAATTTCTTATCCCAGTTACCCTCATCTCCCAATTTTCTCAAAACATCAGATAACCCATCACAATGCCCATCAACTTCCGTGTCGTTCATTTGCGCCGTGTCCCAAGAAGCGATAAAATATAAATTCACTGCGTCAATCATGAATGCGTTCCAAAAGAAGCCACTGCTGGATGTTAGTTGAGTTGTTGGGACGGAGGATGTTGCTTACCAGTCTGGCCAGTCGTATCGAGCGATAGGTTCAAAAGTCTTGAAATGAGACGGTCCGCCCGAGAAGCTTGCGGCCATGGATACGTCCCATACGAATGCTTGTCTGAAGGATGCGTCGATGGCGGCTGGGCCTTCGTCGTCGAGCTTTTGGATCACCTTGTTCCAGGGGACGTGTTCATACTGCTTGCTTTCATCTCTCTCAGCTAACATGCGCTGAAGAAACTCCATAACTGTTTCGTTACGAATAACTTCGGTCATGTTGAGAACCCACTGAACTGTAGGACCATCAATGCTCATCGGTGGAGGAAGAAGCTTGTTCATCCATTTTGGTACGAACGGCCATGAGCGACCGCTTTCCCAGACGTTGAGGAGCGCGTGTGAGGAGCCAGTCTGAAGAACGTTGAAAAGAATGATTGCACTCTTTGTGAAAAGTGAAGGGTGGATATAATGTTCATTCTGCAGCTTTGTGAGACCCGACAATGCTAGAACGCGACCAGATCGTGGGTACTGGAACTCATTTGCGCGGCACTCCCACTCGCCATTCCAGACATTACTGCGAACTTGACGTCGTTCTCTGGCATATGATGACCCCTCGTCAGTGCAAATCATCATGCCAGGTGCCTTCTGCGGAGGCCATAGTGCGCGACCGTAACGAGAGATACCTCGAAGCTTGCGGACATGGAAAGCAACACTGTTCTGCGCAGGCTCACTGTCTTCATATTGAGTGAACAGATCGGAAAAGAGCCGGTAGGGTGTCAGTGCAGGGATGTTTGTGTTTATGTCTTGGATCCAGTGATCGAGATCGTGGTACCAGTTCGTGATTGACAGCGCATCAATCACAGAGTGATTAAAAGTAAAGCAAAGAAAGCCCTGCCCGTCAAACGTCCTCACCAACTCTGCCTGGAACATAAACGGCGACGAGTGACTATGCACAGAGCCATCCTTGAAGATTTCCCATGCCTCTTCCTCAGTTTCGACCTCAACCTCGTGAACAAGCTGGGCGAGGAGAGCAGGACTGGAAGCCAGCACAGCGTGAAACGGGATACGGTTCGAGTCAGGGAACACAACGGTCCTGAGCATCGGCCTCGAGGCCAGCGCCTTTTCGAGGGCGCGCAGAATCTGATGCTGAGCAACGTTGCAGATGCGAAAGACCATGCGGTTGTGGTAGGACTGCGGACGGGATCCAATCGCCGTCCGATGCAGCGAGTGTCGGATGGGTAAGACGTCTTCGATGTCCGAGGCGGAGAGGCCAGCGCGTACTACGGCGCGTCTGGCGTGGTAGAACGTGTCATTGTCATTGTTCTTGCATTCTCTGGGGAGAGTTGTGATTTCTTGAGAATAGCTTGGGGCGGCTTGAATGAGTTGTTTGGTTTGCTGGAAGTTGGATTTTGGGACTTCGGGAGCGATGACAAGGCGTGCTTGTTGGAACTTTCGAGAGACGAGGAGCTGCGCTTGCTTCTCAATTGTATCGTTCTCGAGAAAGTCTTGTAGATAAAGTCTCTGACCGCAGACGCGTAGTACCTGATCACAGTAGCGCAGGAGGGTGATGCTGTCAGCGAGATACTTGAAGCTTTCTGTGATCGCAGGTCTAGTTCCAGTAAGTTGCTCGCAAATGCCAAGTAGCTTCTGCACGAACGGCGGTGGTGCAGCTCCTTTAGTGATAGCTGCCTTGGCGATCACCGTCTTGGGCGGAGATTTTGGTTGTCGAAGTTCCAGGATTAGCTTCTTGAGTTGCTCCTTCTTCACTTTACCAAGCGATGTCAAAGGAAATGCCTTTAGGCCAAGTTCTTCGAGTGTATATACACCATCCAAAGCGTAACGTTGATCTGCAGTTCTGGCCTTTTCGACAATTTGCGATTTCGTAACATCGTCTGGTAGAACAACAACGGCGACAGGGACTTGGCCAGCCAAATCATCTGGTACGCCAACAACTTGAACCTGGTGATATATTAGTGAGATCCCTGTCATAATAGATCTGCTGACTTACCTGGAGGCTTTTGAGCTGCTGAAGCTCCTGCTCAATCTTGATGGGATAAATATTCTCACCACCTCGAATAATAAGATCTTTATATCTCCCAAGAATATACACAATTCCCTTGTCATCAATTCTGGCTTGGTCGCCCGTCACTAGCCAATTGCCTGTTTCATCAGTGTACATGGCCCCATCAGAATCCCTGTTGTAATATTTCGATATAACAGATGTGCCGCCAATATGTAATTCGCCGATCTCCGATCGGGGTAGTATTTCACGCGTTTCGGGCCGGCAGATCCTCACTGCAGCCCCTGGCAAAACCTTGCCAACTCCCGGATGCCAGCTGTCAACCAAATCAGGATCGGTTCTCTTCCAGGTGATGATGGGAGCACCTTCGCTCATGCCAAATACTTGAATCGCCATTTGCGCACCGAGGCCGTCGCAACAGAGTCGAATGTCTTCTGGGCCGATTGATGTGCCTCCGATGGTGACGATGCGAAGATCGAGTTGATCAATGCTGGGGAAGTTTGGATGCGCCATCAGGGCTTTCACGAGGGTGGGAGTGGCGGACATTATGTGGCATCGCTCTTGCACAAGGGCTTCCAGCGTGGCTCCCACGTTGAAGGTTCTGGAGGGGATGACGGCTGAGCCGCTCCAACGCCATGCGCGAAGAGCGTTATTGATGGCGAACATGTGCGAGACGGGTGTGTGGATAAGCCATCTCAACTTTCCCATGGCGTTGACTTCTGGGTCAAAGTCACAGCACTGGGATATGATGTTGGTGTTTGTATGCCAGCATCCTTTGGGCTGGCCTGTTGTTCCGCTGGTGAAGATGATCAATGCTGCGTCGTCTTCTTCGCTGGTATGTGCTTCCACTCCGTTTGTGATCTTGGGTGTCGATTCTAACAACTCGTCTCCAGGACTGAGTACCTTGGACAGCTCCAACCAACCCTCGAACTTGTCCCCTGTACACACTATACGGACACTCGACTCCAGGAACTGGGCGTCGGAGAGATCAAGCGCCTTAGCACCCTCTTCATCTTGTGACACCACCACATGCGGCTTAACAGACAATATCGTCGCCTTAGCATCTCTCGCAACCGTTGCATCGATAGGTACAAAAGCCATACGCATCTTGGCCGCCGCCCAGAAGAACAACGCCCACTCGGCACAGTTACCAAGGACAACGGCCAGCCGCATTCCAGGACGACAACCCAGACTCTCCAAAGTCTCGGCTACTCGCTCTGCTTTGTCCTTCAGTTCAGTATAGGTCCATGCGAGGTACGACCTATCGTTGCCGTTGAGGCTAGTAGGAAGATCACCGTTAGACAAGTGATGGCGTGGCTGCCACAGCGAGACAATGGCGTCGCCATCCGGCTTCAACGCCACGGCGTTTTCGAATACGTCCCATAGCGTCAGGTGTAAGTCAAGGACAGGCTCGCCAAAGACTTGAGATATAGAGGGCTCAGGCTCATCCATGGAGGCGTCGGTAGATGGGACAGTCGACACCATCATGTGGCCAAGAACAATGCAACACTGAGAATGGAATGAGAAAGAAAAAAGGGAAAAGAGAAGAGAGAAAAAGAGGCTGAATCAAAAGAAAGGATATTGGAAACACGCATGTAAGTGGCACAGACACCAACAAAGATTTACGGATACAGCCAGATAGAACGTCCATGACCCAGGGGGTAAGAGGCTTGATGGGGTGGTGCAGGGTTAAATACGATACGACAGTCGATCATTAAAACAGGGGGATAGGCTATTCAGCTGACTACCTATCCATAGAAAAATAGAAGGCAGGAGTAGAGAAGCACAGCAGCTGAAGCACTAAAAGATAGAGCCTATCTCGTTGTAGTTTAGTAGGGTACACTGTTAGTCATTAGGTAGGTGCTGTAGCTACACTAGCACTACAGCTACAGCTACAGCGAGCTTCCCTAGAAATCCATGTCAGATCAATCAATGCAACCAGATTTGATTGTCACATCTTGGAAAGGATCCGACAGCTTGGGCCGCCCGAGCCCGGCTGACACTGTACACGTCGGAGAGGGAGTTGATGAGTTACACTGACCCTCATATTGATCCTATTAGAAAGTCAGTCCATCAGCCACTCGCCCAGACAGCCAACGAAGGAGCTGCATGTATTTTCGTCTGCAACACAGCACAGCCTATTCCGGGGTATCACTATATTAGGTGACTTACTCAGGTCAGAGACAAGTAGAGAGTCAAGACAGAAAAGACGCAGGATCTTTGAAGCACGGGGCGTGTATGTGTACGTGCACCTCTCTACTTGCTTTTTATCTGAGACACCGGTTCCTAATGCAGAAACTCAATTACTCGGGGATCGCCCTAGCCGTGCGATAGCGTGAGGCGGTAGAATATGGATGGATGAACTGTTTGGTCTTGACGTGCTATTCTTCTTGGCGTTTTGTTTCCAAACAGATGTCATCAAAGGTCCGATTACAGATGATAAATAGATGCATTAAATCAGTGAATCTCATACTTTGATCCATCTTCTATTGTTGATGTGTCTTATCATACCGTGTCATAATATCTGGGGTAGATACCGGTGTAGATATCCATGGATCTGTAGATATGTGCGGTATACTTCCACTACCAATAATATGATAGCCTCACATGTACCCGGCAAACTCTTGAAAAGAGAAACAACGTCAGTGCTTCCCCATGCTCCGTTGCGGGCCGTCAAACGCCTCGTCAACAGGAAAAAGCACTTTAAGTGAAGGGGCTCAATACTACAACGGTCAGCTAACCTAAGCTTATAGTCAATATAATTTACTCGGTTCCCCACCATCTCTTCTTCTGAAACAAACAAGTGACTTGGTCAGATATGCAAGACATCCCCACGGACCAGAGTTATTAAAACAGACCATTAAAACAAGGCTTATCCTTATATGCTAACGGCAGCATTTACCTTTTATAGATTTATATAGCCTTTGTATATCCGGATTGAATCATCACTCAATGGATCTACAACTTATGTGTGTATGCTAGCTATTCTCCTCAGCGTACCTAGGAGTATATTGCCATCCAAGTTGAGTCCTCTCATGTACAAGATCATCAATGACGACAACCTTGTACCAAGCCCTGTATAAATTAGTCGATCAATATACTGATCCCATGTCTCGTCCTGTACTGACTCCAATGTCTTGTCTTGTATTGTCTTGAGGTGAATTACGCTGTCTCGGTCTGTGCCTCATCTGAAATCATCTTGCGTGCGTTGCGTATTCATGCTGGACCTCATGCTCATGCCGGAACCACAGCTGTCACTTCCCGCGGTACTCTCTATAAACCCATGTCTAACTACTAACCCCTGACATTGACCAGATTAGAAGCCGTCATCACCCTTTCGTGTCACAACAGCCAGCAGCTCTGCTCTTTTTTTGACGTGGCGGATCAAATATATGCCTTCCTACCAAGCAATTACGAGTACAGCCGGTATGCAGGTCCTCGTCCATAGAGTGGGAAGTACAGAACTGCGTATTCGATCGACGGCTGCCCCTATCCCTTTGTTTAATAGTCCATAAAGATAGAAATCTTTCTGAATGATCCCATAATTCCCTGCTTTTTCAGTCGCACAGCAGGAGTGTATTGTTAGTGACAGGACCTGCTTTGAAGGGTTGTGGGGGCAGGATATACTAGGGATCCTATTCTAAGCAGACCGAGCCCACCCTCATGGACAGCCCTTCTTCATTGGGCATTTAGAGATATATGCATACACCAAAAATGGGAAATTCAGTATCAGCCCTTCTTTTCTATTTTCCCATTGTTCGTTATGCGAGTGTTGGATGCATCTCGGGCGTCACGATACGTTCCCATGATGATAGACCATGACCATACCATGACCTTGACAAGGACAAAGGGGGGCGTATGTTGGGCTCAATTATCTTTGTGGTCCAGATCTGGGACATTTGATTCAGGCATTCGGGGATAATAATTCGAATGTATATTTTTCTCCTTGCTTTTTTTCTCATCGAGGTACTTTATCCTGCCTAATCCCACTCGTAGTGGCTTTGGCTTTCCCGTTTTCTTCAAGCAAGCCTCCTTCCTCCTCAGACATCATGTTCAGCCTACTATTCCTCCAGTTCCTCCAGCAGCACTTTATTGCCACTGCCATCCTCCTCTTTCTTCCGATCCCACTCCGTGCACTTGAGACATACTTCCGAAGATGGAGACTCGCACAAGCTCAAGGCTGTCAAGATGCTGCGAGCAAAGTCCCTGTGAAAGATCCCATCGTTGGTTTCGACTTCCTCTACAGGGTCATCTTTGGTGAAGCTCCAGAACGGTATCTTGATAGCACATGGCAGGCCTTCAAGCAGATGGGGACTACATACATAGAAAGACGATGGTCATGGCAGTGTGTCTATACATGCGATCCACAGAACCTCAAACAGATCCTCGCTACAGCTTGTGAAGATTTTGATCTTCCAGAGTTTCGAACTTCAGTAATTGGGAATGTCTTTGGCAAGGGCATTTTTGTCTTATCCGGACATACATGGAAGCACGCTCGGCAGATACTGAGACAGAGTTTCAGGAAAGACAATCCCGCTCCGTTCCTAGAGACTCTGGAGCGGAACTTTCAGGTCTTCTCAAAACATGTTCCAACAGATGGTTCTGAAGTCGATCTCCAGCCTCTATTCCTAGCTCTCACTATGGATGTCTCTACAGAGTTTCTCATGGGACACTCGACGAATATGCTTAGTGAGAAAGCAGATCATACCCGAGAGCAGCGGTTCGTTGATGACTATATGATCTGCTCTGAGGAGATCATTCAGCAAATGCAGCTTGGTCCCTTGCACCGTCTCAAGTTCAGCTTTACCGCCAAGAGAGCTAAGAAGAGGGTTTACGAGTACCTCGACACCTTCATCGAAGAATCGTTGAATAGTCCCAAGGAAGGTTCGGAAGGTACTTTCCTCACAGACATGATGGCCGTAGTCGACGATAGGAAAGGCCTGAGTGATCACATCCTTCACATCCTCCTCGCAAGCCGCGACACAACATCAAGTCTACTCAGCAACCTCTTCTTCTTCCTAGCAAAGAACTCCCAGATATACACCAAACTCAGAGACGAAGTCACCAAAGTGGCAGGCCAAGAACCTCCTACAGCAAGCCAACTAAAAGAAATGACCTATCTAAAATGGTGTGTCAACGAATGTAAATCAAACCTCCATTCAGCCCTATAACCGTTTCTCTAACAAAACAGCTCTGAGGCTGCATCCTGTCATTCCCACAAACGCCCGCGTCGCAGTCAGGGACACCACCATCCCTCGTGGTGGCGGCGCCGACGGACAATCGCCACTCTTCATTTCCAAAGGAACAGCCATGTTCTACAACGTCTACGCCATGCATCGCAACGAAGCCGTTTTTGGTCCTGAGCCTGAAGGGTTTGTGCCTGAGAGGTGGCAGGATCTGAGACCTGGCTGGGGCTATCTTCCCTTCAACGGCGGAGCTCGAGCTTGTATCGGACGTAAGTTTATCCCCTAATGGACATGGTAGTGAAGCTGACAAGTGGCTATAGAACAATATGCTCTTCTGGAAACGCACTACGTTGTGGCTAGGATGGCGCAGACCTACACGCAGCTTGAGTCGCGTGATGATCAGGAGTGGATGGAACTGTATGCCTTGGCACTGTGTTCTAAGAATGGCACCCGATTGGCTGCTAGGATATGAGGAGTTTTTGATTCTGGAGTTTATGCAATGATTACTGTATTTCTGTTAGTCGATATACCTGGACTGGAGTATCTGGGGGAGTATCTAATGCTGGTTCACTAGGTAATGGGGTTACGGGTTTACACGAAAGAGATGATATAATGGCAAAGTAGATATTTAGTTCTTACATAGTATGATTCCAACATTATCTTGTTCGCGTCTATTTTTGTATGTCTGTTTACACTCTGAACTTAACTTTGGCCACTCTCCGATAACTATTATCTTACATCCAGACTCGGATAAGCCTTCGGTCCATATCATCTAAAATTGTATAGATACAGCGACTTACACATTTGTCAGAGTAAGCATATACTTGTCATACCTCCGCCGTGCTCATCATGTGCCATCTCAGAGACAACATCCAATACCAACCTCGTTCCTGACACAACCACACTACAACTTGTAATTCGCTATAAACCAGAACCCACCATCAAATAGAATATCCTCAATGACTTACACAAACCCCCAAGTTAATGCCTTAGCAAAAATAGCACGTCTATGCGCTGTCAATTCATCCCATATAACTCGGACCAACAAACTACACTATATTAAGCATATACACTATGCGAATCAAGGGTCTATCCGTGCTGACCAACAGACTCACCGTATTTGCATGATGCTATCTATTAGATATACTTTATGACCAGCATGTCTCATCCCATGTCATCCCATCAATGTATACGTAAGTTCAATTAACCATAGGAACCGGATCATCATCCGATGTCACCTCCATCCAAAGACACGCCTCTGTCTAACATGCCACCGTCCGAAACTATGTACCAGACGTGTCCGCAGTAAATCCAACTCATCCAGTCCACCCACCAGATCTTACAAAAATGACCCAAATTTGTTTCAGCTCTTCTCTCCGGGGCGCATGTTCTCCGAAGCCGTCAGTCAGGGGCAACGCGTGACACTTGTGCAACATACTCGGTCGACGAGGTTGATATTTGGTGTACAACCTCAAGGCTGACCGTGGTTATTTCCATGTTTCTCAGTCCCTCTCTCCCCTGGGCTTCCGAAAATAGTCGGCTGGTTTTTGAGGCTCGTGTTGTGTTGAGGTCAGCCTTGTTATGGCTGGGTAGAGGGATCCTGCTGCTCTCCGGGGGTCATGGTCGTCGGTCGAGATAAAGAGGGGGAAAACTGATTGCTTGAATTCGACAACCAGTAGGTTACGAACAGAAATGAGGGATCCAGCTCTCCCGTCGAGTTTGGTTTGGTGGACGGTAGTTTCCAGTCCCGTGGGAGCCATGCCTGGGTAAGACACCATTGCCATGGTCAAAGGTCATATCTCACGTTCGACAGATTTCACGGCACGTTGGTCAAAGTAATCTCAAGTTTTGTGCTACTACCTACTCCTCATTCCGTGGTAACTTTGATTCTCTTTCAAATTATCGGACCAAATTCAGAGTAGCTCATTTGTAAATCATGGTTCCGTAAATCATCAACCGTGCTTAGAATGTCTGAACTTTGTACCAACGTAACTCCCAAGTCCCCATGACATTTCACAAGCTTCCATTGTTTAATAAATGTCAAAAATTAAACGCCAGACGTACTGTGAAAATGACAACAGATATGTCGTAGGTGTACCATGACGCCGGCTGCCCTGAATTTGATGGTAGCCCCAACACCATATCTAAACGATCAAAAAGTCCATATGTAGATCTCTCAGAGTCTGCACCCAACTCGTCATGGGCATCCCTTCGGCTTGAACACTCCAAAGCATTTGCAAAGCGTCCCTCGCCGCATACAAGAAACCCCAAGGGCTCTCAATCATAAGCTTCTTGATCTGAACCGTAACCCAATCCTTCATCTCAGGTGTTCTAGCACATGCTCCAAAGACAAAGGTCACCCACGTTGTCGCCTTCAGGTTGATATCGTCGTCCGGGATCATACACAACACTTGATGTAACTCCGCGAATATTGCGTCCGCCAGATCCTCGCCGACCCAAGCCCCCACAGCTGGTATCGCGTTCAGAATGTAGAGACAGATGGCTAGTCGATGAGATGTCGCTACTCGAAAGCGACTTAGTGTTGGGTCTTGATCGGATAATGCGATCGTGCTGAAATTGATATCCTGTGCCCAAGGGAGCACATCAAAATTTCGAGCTCGGTCTAGTAATGCTGCTCCAGCGGCGGTAACCATATCGGCCGAAACAACATCATCGTTTTTCGTATTCGAGAGTCGTGCTGCAATAAGCATGATTTCGAGGAGTTCAGGCGGACAACAATAGTAGCTATTTGACGTTTTGCCAAGTATTTTCAATGCTTCACATGAATCGAAATATGAATGAGAATCTGATGCCGTGGGTCTGAATGTCGACTCCAGTATATAGTAGCTGATCCAGGTTAGCAGATTAGTTGGCAGCGGGATCTCCTCAACTCACATAAAGCAGTCAGATACAATGTAGTCTCTTAAACTCTCATCTACATCTGACACTGGTCCCAGCAATTTCATGATCTTTCCAGCGCCATCAAAATGGGTCTTCCAGTTGTGTTTGCCCGACTCTATCAGCTCTACATTGATCAGGAACAAGATCGCTGCCAGAACAATGTCACCTCCAATAGACTCGATGCTCTGCAAAGCGGAGGGTAACATCCGTAAGACCTGGTGCTTAGCCTCGAGGGCGTCCATCAGCAGATTTCTAGGACCTAGCCCCCTATCCAGCGACTCCAAAGACAACCATGGCCTCGAGCGGTTGTACATGTGCGTCGCTGAAGCAGCAATAATGACCTGACGTAGCAGAGGTTGGGCCTGAGTAAATTTGAGTAGGTTTCGAAACGGGTTGTCGGGAACATCGTAGGCTACAAAATCTCGACTGAGCCGCGCATCAACTGGAAGCAGTCAGTACATGTCTCTCTCATTCTCTTTGTTAGTTTCTCGGGGCCAATGAAGACCAAGGGCTGCGTACAATAAGCGAGATACTGTCTGTGGTTGCTCGTAATGTCTTGGTACAAGGGATCGACGAGCACCCACGGGGTCGACGTTTCCGATGCCAGGGGATAGTTATTGTTGGTGGTACAGACGAGTTGCGTATCACCACTCGCTAGGGGGGTTGCATCATCATCACCACCATCACCATTATTTTGATCATCGATGTAGTTGTCATTGAATATGTCCACTTCAGAACCAGATTCAGACTCAGCTTCTGAAGTCTCTGTAACCTCGTCGACTTGAGAAAGAGCTGGCGTTATAAATGCAGGTGATGATGATGGAACAGACGGTGAAGCAATGGAGGAAGCAGAGGACGAGGAGGCTGGAGAGTTAGAAGAAAGTGAAGAAACGGAAGATAGCGAAGCTCTCGAACGAGCTGTGGTAGGGCGAGCTGGGGTGTACAAGGCAGCGCTCGACTGCTGTCCGGCCAATCTGCCTCTTGAAGCAACGGCACCCGTCCACTGGAAGATTTGAGAGTAGCCAAGACAATCCACACCTTTTGCTTCGCACTTTGCGCAGTGGGGAAGCAAACGGTCACAGCGAAGCCTTCGGCGTCGACAGTTATGGCATGGCTTGTCAGCAACTGGACCAGAAGGTACTTTTTTCCCCTTCTTCCTACCACCTGGAGCCATGGGGATACCCCGTAACAAAGAATATCAGGAAGGTTGCAGTGCAATAAATGCAGTGATTGATTGAATTGGATAGCAGTCAGACAAGGGTTCAGCTTCAGCGTATAAGCGTAAAGTAGAGTACCACTTTTGGGATGCGGCGTAGGAAGGACCACTATTACAGGGTCGACCTGGTGTTCGTCAATCGAACGATAAGTGCAGCTTTAATTCCGTACTGGAAGAGGCTCTTTTTGTCCAGTGCAGTTCAGGATCTGAGTTTCCAATGTCAATTGTTGGTGCTTGTCTTGCCTTGTAATCGCCTGGCCGGAGCCGGGCGGGGATACCATGTCCGGGACAGACTAGCCGTATGAGGCAGCTAAATTGCAACTTTTTGACCATCGCCTCCTCTTCTGACATTGCCGGCTGTCGGTAGTTTTGTCTGATCTCAAGTGATAGATGATAAGTCCATCAAAGCAGATGATAGCCAGTCTAGAACCTTCAGCAGGAGACTGGAAGTTGCCATTCTTGATGGGTTTCTCCGGACTAGACGACTATCTTCGGAAATAACCAATATCGTCGAAAGATCAGGATACAAATAGCATTTATTCCCGAGATCTCCATACCAGTAATCGGATCCGAAAGGTTTCAGGATGTTCGCTCCGATTGTCGAGTAAGGTGGCATTGTTTAGGGCGTGGTTGATATGGTTGAGCTGGGTCTGGGAACCGATAGATTCCAACGGTCAGCTTAGATTAAACCTTCTTATGAAGTCAGGCTCTTTTCTCGTATATTCGATTCATTCCTGACTCACAAGTACCCTCTAACTCAATAACACCTACCTCTAAATCACCAGGCCCTGCTTGATGTCAGTATTTTTCCAACGCATAGATCTGAGATCATGCCGTGGTTGTCCATCCGCCCGAAATACCTCATCGCCGTCTCCGTCAAGGTAATAAGGTTAGCGGCGAGGGTGTAGGGTAACGGATGCTCGCACAGCCCTATTGTTGCTGGATGCTTCTGTCGATAATCTCCTGAGCCCTTTTAACGATGCAATTGTTGTCGCCCAATGTGGCCGTTCTTGTCCTGGTGGGATACTTTACTGACTCGTCGGATGGAATAGCCTGAGGGCGGCAAGTTTCGTGACCGCCGTCAAATATAGTCCGGGACAACTTCAAAGACCACCAAGCTCCGCCACGGGCACAATTTCGGGGACACTCAAAGTAATGCGAAAACGAAAAAGGGCACATGGTACGATTTCTGAATATTCCAAGTCAGCTGTCAGTTGCTTAGACAGTTTGTTCTGTTCTCGTGTTCAAACCAACCTGTTGCCACCACGACGATAGAAATAAAGGTATGGAATGCGCTCCAGAACGTCGCGGCCGAAGACTCGGACGACATTGCGCCGGCTCCCAAAGTTCTCTGCAGCAAGGCGAATTTTCTTGGCTAAGCCATGTGGCTAAAAAGGCAACAGGAAGCATACAGGTGTGGTGCTTCGACATGACTCCAACTTTACATTGTCGGGCGGGATCGTAGCCGGGGGCTCGAGGAGATTCGAGGAATGGCTCTCAGAGCCACGAGCCGGCCACTTGCAATCGGAGGGAGACGGAGAGAGGTAGTGTTGTTTGTTTTCGTCGATGTCGGATCCGGTTTGTGCAGTCGGCGGCCTTGACGCGACACGGGCTTTCCGATGACACTCGTGAAGTAAAGAAGTCTCGATGAATTTGGGTGAAGTATAAGGTAGGCAGCGAGCAAAACTCGTAATGGCCAAAGGAGTGGTGGCAGGAGTGGTTCCTTCCAAAATCCAAATGGCTGCACCTGCCTACCAGTTGGCGCTGATGCGCATTCAACAGCCCACATGCCTCCTCGAAAAAACCAGCAAAGTTACCGCTCAGGCCCCCAAACTCACCGCATCGATAAACTGGTCTCTCTTCGACGTTCATTCTCCCACTATTCTTCAGTCGAGGCGGGGAGTGTCATCCATATCATGGAAGCCGCCCGGAGGGAACCAGCTGCTGGCAAATCAACGACAGCAGCACTGAGCCACCATATCCTTCTACTAATGTATTTTTTCACAGCAGGATTGTATTGCAACTCAATCAAGTCTCTTCGGTATGGGTACAATCACCGTGCAAGTTCCTTTGCATCCATCGAAACAAGAGGAGCAGTTTGTCGCTAACTCATAACAACCTCGCTCAGGCCCCCCTGAACCCAGCACGACGTATAAGACCAACTATATCTGATGGTGTTTGGCTATCTCATATCCCGCCGCTATCAATGACCTTTTGCGCTCCAAGCTCATGGAATCCGAACACAGAATGGCTGCTCTTGTTGGCACGAAGACAATATGTGTGCAGACAAGTGACATCGTATTATGTCTGCTGTCGATATCGAAGGTGACTCAATAGAACATGTCTGTTGATGTGGCTGGGACGAAAGCTACCATCTTGATTATGTTCACAGAGAGACTTGCCAAGCGAATTGACTGGATACTCAGTCAACTTCATCATGGAATAAGATGCCTAGTTCATCCGTGCCTCTCTCTGTGAGAACCGGCCGATGCCCACTACCACGATGGAACTCAGAAATATTGGCTCAACTCAAAGACTTAGATATCCGACACAACCCGCAATCAATGTTGATTAGTAACTTGATTGCGAAGAAGGACCAATTTGAGCTTATTCCGAGTGTGGCCAAGCAAGACGCTGCGATCTTTCCCCAGATCTCAACCGTAGAGTCCCACCAGCCACAAACTTCCCAACGACATGTGTGGCGGTACACAGTCACTGAGACGGCATCGTCTAGAACTCACTGCGATACATCCTAGATTGTTCGTAAACACCCAAATGTTTCATTCTCTGGGGGCTTGAGGTTGAACATAGTATTGCTTCGCCTTTGAAGCGCGAGTTCGTCAGCTCAGCAGGGTACAGCGACTTCCGAGAACAGACCGGATCAGCTCTGCAACGACTAGATTACAAACTGTCATTGGCCTTGATACAAGTCGTTATGAATAAAGAAGAAGGCCAGGTTACTATAGCTCTAATATACCAGGTCACCCAATTCCAAGCTCGATCTATCCTCAAGATCACTCCAAAATGCCTAAACTTACGGCTTCTAAGTGGGCCTGTTATACTAAATGATGCAGCTATTTACGTTTCTTTAGGCTCTTTTGATAAGTTATTGTAGATCTTTAGATAACTCATCTAATGTGGAGACCGCTATGTGGTGCTCTCGTGTGAGATTCTCGCTCTGCTGCCGCGTTGGCAGGCAGAGAGATTCGTTGGCCCCTGAGAACAGCAACGCAGCAGCTTTTGAAGCACTCAGAGTCCACTTGGGCGAAGGCAGAAGAGCAGCGTAAGTACGAATTGCAGCAAATATCATATACCCAGGATCCACATCTATGGTTGAGCGGCAGTGAATCACTCACCCATCTACCATCTACAGGTATAAATACAGCCCTTTGATCCCTTTCCTTTCTTCCTTTCTTCCTCTCTCATCAACATCCATCATCGCAACAATGTCGACTGAAGCCGACCCCAACAACGCGGGCGAGCAGGCCTCTTCTCCACCCAAGAAGAAGCCTAAGCCCAACACTATCCCAAAGCTCGACAGTGAAGCTATTGACGAACGCCGAAAGCAAGTTATCGATCGCATCCCAGATTCTGTCAACAGGGAGACCCAGCTGTACAAGAATGTCGTCGAGATTATCAACAAAACCAGCCTGCGCCGCACTTGGACTGAGACCAATCTTTACAAAGGATTCATGCATTGGGCCGAATTCGCCGAACCCAACGATCACCCGAGGCTCGAATACATGATCGCGACTCGGGCGGTTCACGATTCATTTGAAGTCAGGAATCCCAAGTTCCTCCTTGAGATAGCAAAGCGCGGTCTTCAAGACTGGGTGAATGAGCAACTCGGAATCCAACCTCAAACAGCGACGTCTTCCAAGCCTACTGCGCCAGAAGCCCAGCAGACGGCTCCTCAATCCCAAGAGCAAACTACTAAAGTCAAGACGGAGCCGGGTTCCCAGAGCGCCAACTTGAGTACAATTCGACAGTCGATCGAAGGCGACAACGGTCTTGCTACTGCTACTGGAGTAAAGCGCTCTGCTCCCAGCTCATCTTCAGAGCCCATAACCAAACGCGCCAACTTTGGTACCGACCAGGCGCTTGGAACCTCTAAATCGACCGTTCCCATGTTTCAACTTCCTCAGCAGCGCATCGTGTTCCGAGAGGCAGGTACGCAGACCGACCAGACGCTCGCTATCGAAGAGGCTTCCAGGGAGATGAGAATGACAACTGCGGAAAACAAAGAGCGAGGCAGGAAGATGGATGAGCAGTTCGAAATGCTTCGAGACCTCACCGGGATGCTCAACAACTATCGTGGGAGTGGGAGTTCGCAGCTCACTCAGGCCAGACCCACCATCAACAGCGTTCAGCAGCAAGCATTCCAGCTTCCTGCTCAGGAGGTTTTCTCCGTTCAGCCTGGCACCTTTCAGTCTGGCACCTTTCAGCCTGGCAGTCGTGGGGGCCCTACGTTCTTCTACAATCCCCCTCGAGAGTGGTAGTAGATTTGGGGAGCAAGAATGGATGAAATGGTAGATGGATAGGATGGGAATTTTTGCTTTAGGAGTTGAAAGGTTTGGGTCTTTGCTGGTACATGGGAAACATGGAGAAATTAATATGCCATACTAGTGGTATACTTGGAGGCTGGCGTTAAGGACAAGGCAATAATGCCCGGGAATCAATAATTGCTACATATTAAATTTAATAACTTTGCTTTAATGGTGTTTTGGGAGCCAGTATAATTGCTAACCCATTGTTGGACGATCAAGACGATGTCCAGACTTGACAGAATTGATGTTTGTGGTCGTCTACCCAACTAATATCTGACAATAGCCTCATGTCGGTCATCCGGATATTGAATCCACCACTGGCATCCCAACTAGCCTCCACGTGTAAGCCAGGGCTGATAAAGATGACATGTGAAACGCCCGTCGACAAACCTTCATGGTCAAAAAGTCAGAAAATGCCTCTTTAGCCGCTGCTGCCTTTACCGGAGGTCTCTACCGAAGGTATGCTCCGATTCAGGCGCAAAGCAATTTCCACAAGTGTCTTATAAAATGCTGAACGATGACAGGTGAGAGATATCGAATATCAAAAAGTTTACCCCATACTGTTTCATAATAGCCTCTGTCCGGGGTGGGAGGAATCCATGCACGGGTGGCGCAACACGCGGGGGTGTAGCGTAGAGTAGCGTAGCGTCGGGGGCCCTAGATGCAGATGCAGTTGCAGGACCCTCCGAATGCAACAGCTTGCAGAGGGAGAGGAAAACGTTTCTATCACACCCGATTCGTTGCTGTAAGCTGTACCGACAGGAATGCGTCATCCCGCTCGCCGCTAAAGATGTTAACCTGAGGTTGTAAGTTCAGAAGTCGACTGTTCAACTGTCGATGTGAGTCGAGACTGCAAAGGGCGGATGCATCCATGTCAATTGGAGCGAATAAGATATCACAAATTGGGAAAATCTGGGGTTGGTGTAGTCAGATCGGCAATTCTTGTTTCTCTAACAAAGTCCTACAAGATGGACAGTCGGCAGTGTCTGTGTCTTACCCCGCAAATGAAGCTTACAGAGGCTGATCATCTTTGGATCTGGGGACGATCTTGTCAATTAGAACCGCCCGACTGACGATGTGCCGCGAGGCGCAGTTCTGGGGTCATCGTCATTGTCTCAACAAGTTCACAGGTTGTGGTTGTTAGACAGCTATAATACAGGACATACAGATGGACATCTCTCTCGGATGCAATGATGTCTTCCGCGTGGGTCGATAAAATATGCATATGTGCGGCTTCGGATGCATTGCAGTGGTAGAACGAGATGGAAACTGGAGTAGGAAAGCTGAAATCTTACAAGAGACACACACACTAGCCATTTCAGCCAAAATTTGGGGGTTAGCCTTGTCTGGACATGATGGACGGGGGTCAATTCTTGTCTCTTGTTTAGTGGCTTGAAAAAAAAGAGACGGGAGGATCTTTGCCTGTGATTTAAGCGCTTGGGTCTTAAGGTATGGATCATCCTTTTCATCATTGAAGATTGGTTGGTCTACAACTTGTCACGATGTCTCACTCTGTTTTTTGACCTCTCCGACTCATAAAATAAGCTAGCCACTTTGTACGCATATCGTCATTGCACGATGACGTAGGGACAGTCGACATGGGGAAAGGAACTGCCTTAGCTTGTGACGCCAGGGTCTAAGCAGTTAAATTAGCCTGAGAGTAAAGAGCCGCAGGGGAAAAAGAAATAAGGGAAAGACATAAGGCGAAAAAAGAAGGCGAATCTTGTCGCAATTCCCCAGATGATCAGAAGAGAAACAAACATACCAGCAGTAATACCAATCACTCCAATTGAGATTGTTTGATATCCAAACATATCGTACTGTAAAAAGTATATGTCTTTGCCTTTCATCTCCAACCAGTCAAAAGCCCAGGATTCATCACTCGCCCACCCATCGATTTTCTTGTGTTCCCCCTCCCCTCACTCCCCCCTGTTAGTAGTAAAGCGAAAAAATGTAACGCCAGGGAAAGGGTTGGCTGCCTTGTCTAGTAGCGTCGTGCCAAGACAGCGTGTAAGTCAAGCAAACCACCAATCGAACTGCCCACTTGGCCTGAGGCTCGGGGATAAAATAGCGTGTAAGTGGATTTCCTCTAGCACGGCAAGAGAGATGGGCTTGGGCTTGGACTCTCGGATGCACCCCCATTCTCTGATTCACCTGCCCCCGAACTTCCGATCAACACCTCCGAGGGTCCTACCTTCTCTTGAGAAAAAAGGTCCAAGGGGTGTGTGTGGTCTTGCCTCTTGTCTCCTTCTCCTTCGACTATTTATATTCCTCTTCCTCCCATCTTTTCTGCTCTTGTTCTCTTCTCATCATCAACCACAAGCCTCAACTCCAAGAACTTCTTCAACTTATAACCAAACTACATCTTCAAGTACATCTTCAACTACCACACCAAACATCCAACATGCCTGCCTACGAGTACTGCTGCCAGTGTGGAGGCATGATTGTCATCAGCACCACCTGCACCGCTTGCGGCCACAAGCAGTGCAACAACTGCCCTCTGTGCTAAATGCCTTCACTGAGGAGTCTCTACGACGACAACTATCCCACTCCTTCTCTCACTGCTTCAATACCTGCTATGGATGTGACCAGAAGCTGCAACAACATGAGATGAGAGTCTGGATACACTCGCTCAAATGAGACACGACAACCTGACGACTTTCAATGATGGCGCACCTACTTGCCGTCATGTTTCTCTTCTTTACCTTGACCCGGTCGTCACCTTCCCTTCTTCGACTTGATTGATACCCTATTCCATCGGCAAAACTGGTTTTCTCAGGTCTTATTATTTTTGGTCTTCGGCGAAGGTTTCTCTCTGCTTGCGAGGCGCACAAAGGAAGAAATGACGTCGGTGGTCTTTTTCTGCAAGGGCGTTTTACTCTATCTTGCTTCTACGCTTTGGGACTTGTCTCGGGGGGAGGAACGGAACGGAATGGGCTTTTACAACTGTACAATTATCGATACCCGCAGTCTATTTTGGCGACTGCTTGAGAATTAGGGACAAGAACAATACCAAAGCTTTTTTTTTCTTACAAATATCTTGAAGCTCAAGTTTCCGAATAATCCACTTCTTGGCGTCTTTTCGCCCGGCGCTTTGATGGTCTTGTCCTTGCTCGAGTAATTCATCGCGTCTGTAAACGGATCTGTTGTTTTGGTGCAGTGGAATTCAAACGCTCCAATCACATGCTCACAATACCAACCACATCGCCATTTCGCCACCTGCTGAACCCTTGAAAGGACCCTTGTTTCAGAAGGGACAGCCCCAAAAACCTGAACCGTGTGTTCGTGCCGGTATTGTCCGAAAGAATGCGTTCCGGGTTCCCCCATTACATAAACTGTCAACCTCACGTCGGCCCTTTTACAATCTGCAAAGCCCACTCATCGCCACGTAGCAGTGAAAAGAAAAGGAAATTAATTTTTCAACTGGATTTTCGTAGGGCTGAGGGTTTAATAGCCTTGGTTTGGTGTTGGGACGTGAACGGTGGTGGTGGATATGCTCTTAGCCGCTTTCAACGACTGCAAAGGATATATCCAACGCAAATTCATGTACCTCGGAGTTTTCCACATACTAGGAAGTGTTTGTGGATTTTGCGTACGGCTAGTTGGTTGTCCAAAGGGATATTGACAAGGAGACAAAGGTGCGAGTTGGGCACATTGGCGTCACTGCTCTTTGTTACGAGTGACTTTTTCCCTCACCAGGATAATATTCAATTACGCCTCTGACGTATATATCGTTCTGATGAGTTTGCCTTTGTAGTTGATAGAGGTAGCTCCCATTCTTTGTATGTCCTGACCGTAACGCGAATATGGGATAATCTCATCATTGAAGTTGGCTAATGTTCCAAGTCAAGTCAGAGAGCGACACCTGCTACGGGCGGACGTTGCAAAAGCAGGGCTGAACGACTATCACTTCTTCAATCTTCGGCACGGATGTTGAACGCGAATATCATCTTTGGTATATAATAGTTTTGATGGTCAATGTGATCTGAATTGACATGGTATTTCCGTTGCGCCTCTTGGCCGTCTGCTTCCAAGCCTATACGTACAAAAACCAAACACCTCTCCCAACCCGTTGAATGCATGCCCGCTTATTCCTTTCCATTCTGCTTCGAAACATTGCTTCCTTCCACGCCTGCCCTGTCGTCAGTTTCATGAATCAAAGGCCTGCTTGATTCTCTGACTAGCCGGACTCTCAGTTGCGCCTGAATACTAGATCCCCACTGTCCCTCAAACACTCATGCAAGTCCCTCCCAAACCGAAACGCACGGGTGACAAAAGTCATAACCCTCGAAATACACATAAATGTCTTGGCCCGTGGTCCAGCACTTTGCTGGGACTGAGAGTCTCGGGATTAAGTTTTAAGGTGAAAAGACAACAAAATAAGGAAAGGGGCCGTGAGGTATCTTCGTCGTGAACCCATCGTTATGGGTGAAATATGAATTAATAGAATCGAAATGTTTTAAAGCGGTTTCTCTGAACCACTAAATCATGCCACCGGGAAGCGCGTTGCTGCTCGTGCTAGGAGGCATAGGCGGAGGAGCCATCGGCGGCGGAGGGTTTTGGAGCATCGATCTCGCTCGAGCGTTTACGTTAGCCTCACTAGTAGCTTTGCGTAATCTTTGGCGGTAGAGTCCTGCGCCTTCATCATCTTCACCTCGGAAGCCGCGTTGTTCCATGGGGTTGCCGGGGCTCATAGGTCGATGGTGGGTGTTCATGGTGGCGTCGCCGAGCGCAGCACCTGTGTTTTTGCGTCGGGGGTTGATAGGAGGTAGAGGAGGGGCAGTCATATTGCTGTGAAGGTTGGGAGTAGAGACCGCGCCACCGTTAAGAGCAGCGAGTCCAGGTCGAGGACCCATTTGAGAACCCAAAGGCTTCATCGAAGGTTCCGACATATCTCGGTTCCGCATCATGCCACCAGGCATAGGAGGTCCGGGACCATAAGGCCGTTGAGGCCCAGGGCCGTGGCCAGGGAAACCGTTGGGGGAAGGTGTACCGTTGAGGGGTGAGATGGGTGATGGCTGGCCAAGGTCATATCCATGCGCAGGGTGAATATGCAAGCTGTTCTCTGGGCGGTTGAAACGTCCGGGAGAGGCATTTCCGGGATACGGCTGCTGGGGAGGCATGTGCGGTGATCGTCGCATTTCCTGACCAGGCGCCATGGGTGCTCTCATCATCGGGCCCTGTCGAGGTTTACCATTGACTCCAACTGGAGAGCCTAAGGGTCCTTGGTGATCATCACGGATGAAAGATCCGTTTCTAAGACGAGGTGGTCGACTGCCTGAGCGTCCTCCGTTGCTTGCTTCAGAACCGCTGCGGTCACGCTCAGAAGGTGCCCTAGATCCTGAGCGGGAGCCGGCACGAGAGCCACCGTTGGCTCTGGCTTCCTCGCTGGGAACACGGTTGTAAGATACTGGAGGGTAAGGTCGGCGCTCTTGAGATGGTGCTCGGGATGACGAGCCGGTTTGAGCTCTCTCCCTGGTTACAGGAGGATTCTGCGGGCCCTGACGACGTTGCTGAAGTTCAATCTCTTTCATCCTCTGGAGTTCTCTGCGGGCTTGTCGGAAAGCCTTGAGACCGGCGTGAGGACCTTCCTTGTCTTCCGAGTTAGCATCATTAACTCCCTCGGGGGATTGTGTCATTCTGTCGGTCTCGAAGGTATCTCGAGGGGGGGAAACGGCCGAGGCGGGTGATGTGCCCCGAAGACCAAGGAGCTTCTTCGTCTTCGACTGACCAGCAGTTTCTCTATCTCCTCGGCCTCTTTCGCCTAAGGAGCTAATGCTAGACTTGGACTTCAGAATACCCAGTGCGTTCGGGCGCGGGGGTGGTGGTAGTTCGGATAGAGAGGGGGTTTCTGGAGCAGCGCCGCTGTCAGACTCGACGAATGAGGTCAATCTCTCCCTGACACGTCGCGCGCCATCAGCGAGATGGCGAGCAAAATCGTCTGTCTCCTCTTCCTGCTCTGATTGATGGCCCTGTTTCGGTTCCCGAACAGGCTCAGGTGCAGGCATAGCTTGCGATTCCATAAGACCGGAAGAGAGAGTGGGACTAGTCACGCTGCCGTCTATTGACATAGCCAAGTCTCTCTCAATCGACTCCCATGCATTGGAGTCAAGTGACTTTGGCTCATACGCATGTGCGTCAGGTCGCTCGGGAGGGAATCGAGAGGACAGATCAACATCGTTGGGCATGCTGCCATAAATCGACGAAGCGCCACTGTCTGATCGAAGATGCTGCCTCACCATGCCACTCAATCCTCCTGACGTTGGTCCTAAAGTGGGAGAGTCCTTGGGCAAGTTGTCTGTCTTGACAGATGCCACGTCTCCAGGCCCATCACTAATTATTAGAGGCGTTGGCATAGCAGACTGTCTGAAGGCTGGGTGTTCGACATCCGCTGGCTTCTCAACAGTGACTTGAGGGGTAGTAGCGGAGAGATCGGGGCTGCGGACCGACTCATCATCATCGTCGTGGAAGAAGGTCGAAGTCTGAGACTCTTCATGAACTGTAGGCTCGGTCTGGAAATCGCCCTTCTCCACGTGTGAACGGTGGGCAGAGGGAGAACGAGAACGGGAGCCCGACAAAGACGGGTTGGAGTCGTTACGGAACCGCTGAGTGGGGGTTTCCCGGCCTTGCTGCATTTGCACTTGCCTTTGAGCATATCTTGACTCATCATATTGACTGTTGTTTCTGCTGAGCATGATGCTTCGGTCAAGGGGCTGCATTTCCCCGGCTTCACTGATAGGGGGACTAAGAGGGGGTGTAGCACCAAAGGCCTTCTGATCCATACTGGAGAACTTGTTCATTGACTCCACGGGGCTCATCTGAGATGAGGAGGGAGGGCTGAACGATCGTAGGTTGGGAGCACTCGCCTTCGCCAGTACTGAACGAGTCATGAAACGATCACCAAATGTTGCGCTGGATGGAGATGGAACGAGAGGGGTAAGATCTGGTGTTCTGCTTCCAAGTGTCCGCTTCGATAAGGTGTCGATTCTTGAGAGTGCCGATGTTTGTTGGTCTTGTAGATCTTGGTTCAGACTTTGCTCATATAATCGACGGGTTCGAGTCACGGTTCTTTCCACTGGAGGTGTCGGACTCGCAGTACGGAATGTGTTAGCGAAAGACTCTCGGTCCTTCTGAGAAGAGCTGATAGAAGTAGCAGCTGTCGAGTCCCGAGCTGCAGACGGGCCGGAGGAAGTCGTTGAGTTGGTTTCCCTCTTGCGGTTGTAGTCTGTCTGAGATGGAGATTCTGGTCTTCCTGTCTCAGACTCAACCGACTCGCTTTGTTGCAGATCTAACGACTGTCTATCCTTCTCAGACTGACGCCATTTTTGGAAAGCTGACTGGGCCACATCGTCGCCATAGAGAACACGGCCACTCATAGCCCCCTTGTTACCTCCGGTGCCGATTTTGTACACCTTTTGTCGACCGCCGAACAGGTTGTTTCCTTCAATTGGCTTTGAGCGGCCCATGACACTCCCGTTTATTGAAGAAGCGTCGTCATTTGATGCCATGGACTCGCGTGCAAATGGAGCTCTCACTGATTCAACCTCAGCAATGTCCCCCAGTCCAGCAGCAAAGCCAAAGTCCATCATCCTCGATTGTCTGTTAGGGAACAGAACACTATCGTCACTGGCTTTGCCAAGCTTTGTGTTGGGATCATCTTGCTCTCGAAGCATAGAGAATCGCGCTGAAAGGTTGGTCATAAGAAGACTTGTTCGAAAATCGTCGGTTGAGGGAAGGGCCGTTGTAAGATCGAGTTCTTTCTTGGGCTCCTCTTCAGGAGCCTTCTTCTTGCCGAACATCCTGAAGGGGCTGGAAGACTCGGACTCAATCGAAGGCCGAGGAGCCTCAACGTCATCCTTGCCCTTCTTCTTGTTCCTAAACCGATTCATGGTGAATGATAAGATCCGAGGATGAAACGTTATTTTGCCTCGGTCGTATGATATCGCAGAAAATGTGTTGTGGAAGGTTTAATTCATCACAGTGGATAGATTCGTCGAGGTCGAACTAGACTGGCAACTGCACCAATCTTGCTTCGAACACTGTTTCAATTAGCCTGGTGTCTTTTATGGACTGAGTTCGAAGAGATGTGGAATCTTGTAGAGCCAGTCGTACTTGATTCTGATCAAGAAATATGGTGATGGGCTAGGGTCGAAATTGATGTATGGGCAGTGTGGAATATCTCATCCAAACACAAAAGGATAGGACAGATTCGTACCTGATCGGATTCTAAGCTAACAAAAGCTTATATTGAGAATGAGAAATCTGGATGTAGTTTCGAAGATTCTTGGATGTCCGTTGATCCGATGGTCACGAGGCACGGGAGGCCAGTATTATTCGCACTCGACGGTTTCGCACAGAGGGTGTTGTCGCTGGATTTGTCGTCGATCGATAACTTCGTCGAGTAGTCTGTTTGTGCGATGTGAAAGTTTGTTGCGGACCGAAGACGGGCGACTGCAGGCGAGGATCTCTTGTAAAAGAGATGAGGAAAAGCAGGTAACCGAGTGGTGACTAAACGAGAACAGATTGAGTCCAGAAATGGAAAAGAACGAGGCAACTTTGGCAGATAAAGGAGTCTGTCTCAAACTTGAGGAGAAGAATGAACAAAGCAAGTCAAGCGAGTTTTCCGCTAAATGCTCGACGTTGTGGTGAGTCTAGTAGGCCCCGTTCGGTTTGGTCTGGCCTGGTCTGCGGATCTTAAGGGAGGACACAGTCACCGGGTGCAAAGTCCGAGAGGAGGGATTATCAAATGTGACTTTGGTCGGCAGTTTGATTTGATGTTTAATCCGGGGTACGACTGGATCAACACGCGAGACTCGACTTGACTCGACTCGGCTCGGGTAACGATTGATTTGAAGTAGTGAAAAGTAACGAAAGGACGAAAAAGAATGAGTGAATGAGGTTGGTGAATGGTCGAACAACGGGAGAAAAGACCGTTTAGGGACGAGTTGTTTGAGCCAATGGAACCAACAAACAGGCAAGCACTCAAGTTTTTCTTCTTTAAGGTAGCAGGCAAGATGAGAAATTGGTGACCACGATGAAGGGGGGATTAGATTGACAGGGCGCCCCAGGGCAAAAACGAAGGAAGGAAGGGATGAGTGAGGTGGGGTGTGCCAGGAACAAGGGGGAAAGAGGGTGTGGGGACAGGGGCGGCTAGTCGTAAAGGGGAAAGGTAGCGGGAGATACAACAGGCGAGTATTAGGTACCTATTTTATGGCAGGTTCGCATCAGGCTCGCTGCATGAGCGTGTTAATTCATCTAATATGTGCTGTTCATGTCATGATATGGATGCCACAACCGCATGGCAGCTTATAATGAACAAAGCGAAAAGACAACATAGCTCTAGCATCTTACAGTGGTAGAGCGTCTTGTATTGTAGCCCTCAATGAAACGATAGATCATGGTAACAAGGATACCTTAAGCTCAGTGAGATGGTGTTAAAGTGTCCCGTGCAGTGGTAGGCAAGAGGTACATATGCAAACGCGAGTACGCAGCAGAAAACAGGACGAACAGTCCATCTGTTGGGTACCAGCTGCACAGGGGACAGAACATGCAAGCACCAAAAAGGGGTGGCGCTAGAAAAGTCTAGGGAGTGGGAGCCCACCGTCTTCGACATGGTGCGGCAAGGGAGGAAAGAACCAACAAGCAGCGCGGCCCTCGTTGCAACTGCCAAGGTCCTGTAAAATGGAGGCTTCCAAACTCTCGACCATTTCTAACAGGGCTTCCAGCGTTGTTTAGTGGACTGCCATGGCCTCCGGGTCCCAGAACAGTGGAAGAGGATTCCCTCGGACCTCCACTAATGAATGATTTTCAACATGGAAGGAATCCGACCCCAACAGATCGTGGACCTCACCCACTTCCACAATTAATGCGCCTACTGCACAGGCGCTGGAATTCTTCATGATTGTTTAACAAGCCAGACATGCATATCGACTATGTCACCTTGACTTCATATGTACGATTCAGAGCGCCCCGGAATAAACAATCAGCTCGGACAGGTGTCTCCTTTTTTACGCGTCAACGATCAGGAGAACAAGAATCCGTCCTTGACCGTGGAATGAGCAGCCAAAGAAGCGTCGCAGACATGATATCGTACTATAGGACATTCATCAGCTCCTCGTGTGATGAGCACAAGGTACAACGCATGTCCGACGTACCAATTTAACATATCCCAGGTCACCGTCAGAAGCCCGCCACAAACCATGTGCGTGTCGCACCGCAAACGCCAAGTCTCTCCCGTCTTACATACCCGTCTGCCACAGCTTCTGGCCAATTCTGAAGGCGCCTCAAGGGACGGAGCTACGGCGAAAGGCCAGACGCCCAGTCGTATCTGGAAAATATCATATCTGTTGCTTGAACTCTGGTACAAAAAGACAAGGTTTGTAGAGATGCCTCTGACGTTTACAAAACCAGGATTCGTCGCAAATACCCAAGTGCAACCCTATCATGCTTCAAAAAGCGACACAGAGTCTTCCATTGGCTGCGTTATCCGACACTTCACACAAAGAAGCAATGTTATCAGCCCTTCGATGTCGCCCAGCTGCCATGCTTGGCTCGACAGCAATCAGGGGCCAGTGGCTCCCATTTCCAGGCGGGCGGCTTTGGGGCTTGAAACCTTCTCCACTCAGACGAGAACAACCGTTGCAGAAGCTACTGCAAGGAACGGTGTTTGGTCACATTGTCGTCTCATGCCATCCGTTCCCTAGCGTACTGACGGGTACAACGCTTAGACTCCGTCAAGACTCTAAACTCATTTCGAGTGGGAGATACAGACGGTGCAAACTCAAAAAACAAGTCAAGAGAAGATCCCCTGACAATCAGGAATTGGGTTTCGATGGAGTGCAGCCGTTATTGAGGTCTAGCCGATTATCATGAGGGTACAAAATACCGCGATGCTCATGGACATTGCTTCTGCTTCGGAGGCTACAACGGTCTTCACGACGCTCATCGCATTCAACTTTGCAACATACATTGATTCTCTTGCATTGCATTTCTCGTATTGTGAACCCATCTGCCCATCTAGCTGGGTTTTGTGGTATCAAATGAAATGCAGATGGCAGCATTGCAGTGCCCACTTATCTGTCAGCACTTGTTCAAAGATCCTCCTACCGTCCGCAGTATGCAACGATCATACATATGTCAGGACCCATGCCCTTATTCCTAGATGAGCGTCGACTCGATATATGGTAATAAAGTCAATACTGCACTCGGGTAGGTGGTTCGTTGATGACAGTGGGTGGTTGTTGTTAATTGATATTGCAGACAAAAGAAAATATCGCCACAGGGCCCCCTGAGTTAACAGTATCATGACCGGGAACTAAGATTCCCGCTCTACAACTTTGACGATAGGCCGTTATATTGGCCTAGATTCCTACGAATACTACAGTATTACTGCCTGGTCCCTGCTCTAGCTGCTTACTCCACGATCAACTGGCTCTTCGACGAATCAGGTCTGAACGACCAATGTCTTCTTTCCTTTGCCTCAGACATCTTCGACTAGTGTCCAGATCTGCAGTCTTCTTCTGGTTTTACTTCAGCGTGTCTTGGATCGTGTGTGAAGACAAAAAAGAAACATAGCCCACTCTACGTTTGATCGGGTAGTATCGCCATTTGCACCTGGACCTGGCTCCCTTTTTCGAGATCGCCTCAGAGGCGCAATCAACCTTGCTCGCCGGGACATGGCTTACCAGATCATTAATGATCCGCATTGACAAGAGATGAAGGCGCTCCACTCGCGGGCTTGAAGAATTATTATCTCACTCAGCACAGCGAAGCCGCACAGATCGTATGGAGGAAATGGTTCTCAAGGGTTCAATTTCTCTAAGACATTCTTCGTCCCCAAGCGCCTTGCCGCTGTCCTGACGCATATTATTGCAAAGTGTGCTTCAGGACGCAGAAATAACGTGCAGTGAGGATATTTGCCGCTGCTTGAGTCTACAATTGAGCTTCCAATGCTTTTATTTATTCCCGGATGACCATGGAATTATCAATCCTCATGCCTTGGCTTTCCTATCTATTTGCTACAGGAACGCAAATACTTTCCATTGTTGGATACCCCGAAGTCTACAATCCAGGCTCCATCCTTGAGTTTCTTTCAGAAGGCGCTCCTCTGCGGCCAGCGCTCGCTGACTCCGACATGTCAGACGTACCCCTATCAGCTCAAGCTCCCTTGGTCGGCGGCAACGGTGAGCTTTCCGCGAGCCAATAGGAGGTCTGTGCCTGAGGCTAGCCCTTTCGCGACTTTAGTCTCCAATCTTGGCTGCAACTCTCAAGGGTGTGTGTTATCCCCTGGTGCCTGCGTCTGCACACATGGATTTTACCTCTTGTTGGAAAGGTGACATCGTCCAAATCGGATCTACCAACCTTCATCTGCAAACTCACACGACGATGCTAACACGCGGAGAATCTCCCTCCTTCTCGTCATCGATAACCATCAGCAGTGACCAGCATATCCCTTCCAACATACCAACCTATCAGTTTCGCTCGCTCACATGGTCGACATTTAACTCGCACTCAGCTGTTTACACTAACGACCCCTCAATATTCGTTCACAAAACACTGGGAGCTAGTTCAGGCCGTTTACGCGCTACACACATTCGACGAGATGTCTCCATTTTTTATCCACAAAAGAGACCAGATTTTTCACGAGAGTGAACGTTCAGGCACGAGGGATAACTCAGGTTGGCCTAGGCGATCCTAATTCACTAGCCGTCGGCTCTTTTTTCTGGTTGATCATAACTAAGAAGAGGATAGAGCTGACACCCCGGTTTCTCACCCAACTCGCTGGGACCGGCTCGCCTCGCCAACAACCGACATGATGACATTCAAACTTCGAGCCCTATCAGTCTAGACGCCTTGTTCACAGCCTTGCTCGCTGCTACCGTGTCGCCATGATCTTGTCAATGCTTACGGGCGATTTGATTACTGATGCACTTCATTGCATTCCGTCTGCGGTGGTAGCGGTGATGCTATTTATCCCAGTATGAGCCCAGTGTGGTGGTTATGGAATGGTCTTGGAACTTTCCACGCAATATGCATATCCCAGCATATGTCTAGGCAGACTCGCTGTCATATATTACCATGCGCAGCGTAGGTTATTCGTCATTGTTCCTTTTTCCTACATGCAATTTCTTTTATGAAATGGACGCGAGCCTATCGACTTCTCTCCGCCACACCGGAGACCGTCTATTACTGAAACACAGCATACCCATTACCCTCGAATTTCCTCCTCCGACACTTCAATTTCTCACTGAGGGTCGTTGTTCAGTCATCTGCGTCATCTTCAATGGTTCTTCCCTCTTCGTCGGTCCCAACCCCAGTCTAGGATCCCAGGTCTCTTTCCCCTGGCCCCTGCTCACACTAACAGTACCAGGCGACCATAATCTCCGCATAACAGCAAACATCAATCAATTTAACCATCGCGATGCAGTTCCATTCATGGCTAGGCCGACACGTGGTCATGAATTCTCTTCAGTTACGGTCCACACCTCAACCTCGGATCGGGTCTTGACGACTCCGTCAATCGCTCAGAAAGTTAAACGTTCCGTTTAATAATTTCCAAGACAGTCCACTCACGCGGGGTTGGTGGATGACAGTAGCAAATATTCCGATGAAGGTTTGGGAACCTGGACTGTTTCAACACGCGACACAAGGCAAAGTAAGGTTGGCAGAGACGATACACGAATTCGGGTTTCGGTCCGACGCCCTATTGTTGGTTTCGGAAAAAAGAGCACCGCGGGTCTCTTTGTTCACGATTTCTTAAAGACTCGACTGGGTACATAAGGTTGTATTATCTTGCCGACGGCACCGTGGGACTGCTCACTGCTACCTCGCAAAGTTGCAGAGATTCAAGTTTGAATCTGCATAGTAACAGCAACTCTGGCCAGCAAGTGCCCCAAGGGTCCAGCTGTCAAATCTCTGTCATCCGATGATCGTAGCCGAGATCGCCGGCAGCTGTGTCTTTCCACGCTTATGGTCGGGCAACTATGGCCACCGGTACTGTCGCAATGGCGAATCTAACAGAGATCGGCATATGGCAAAACTGCCGGTGCGCTGGCTGAGCATACTGCTGAGGAGCCATCCGATGCGTTACATGTGATCATCTTACACATCCATCAGAGGAAACATCCAAATGTTTGATTCAACATTCGTTTCTCGACCCATTACCCGGCAAAGCACATGGTGTCAAGATACTCTCAGTACACGGACCCATCATCAGAAATGATTCCAGTTACCCCAGTGCGGACTGTTGGCGGAGTCTAACTTCACATGACTAGCAAGGCAAACTCCCGAGAGACCTTAAGTGAGGCGAACGGCAGTCTTGTTCATACACTTCTGGCAACCTGTCCACAAGTGGTAAGTCTACGGTACGACTTTCTTACCATCATCGTTCCGTGATTAAAGGATGGATCCTGTGGTAAGCGAAAGCGATGAGGCTGGTATCTGGTCCGAAGACGGGATGACCTTGTTGGTCATGTAAAGATTCTTTGGTAATCGTACTAGGTGCCCTTGGTATTCTGTAACAGTGGTGATATCATCCGTATTCTTCTATAAACCATCTATAACCTTTCCAAATAGAACAACCATTGACGCCTTTACCCATGTAACCGCTGTCGCTTAAAAAACACTAGAACTAGAGAATAACTCTTGGACGACTTCCTCACTGCTGGGTCGCCACTATCATGAGTTCTCTCGAGCGTCAGGTACACTTGACTTGCAAAAAACATGAGAGGCGAAATATATCGTTGGCTCATACCGGCTTAGATGACTTCTTGAGTCACCTATCCTTCGCACCATAAAGCCTGGGTGTGTTATGGACCCGGTAGGAAGCGAACCTGTCGAAAAGAACCGCATTGGGGTTCTTGGTAGACTCTCATCAGTACCATCAAGGCAAGTCTTGGTCTTGGTTCTTCTCGCTGAACTCCTGTCTCTTGCGGAAAGCGTATCCGGGGTGTCCAGCGTTCAGAAGAAGAACAGCAATGCACATCATACTTTGAGGAGTCAGCAATGTGCCTTTCACATGACAGTGATACAACTTACCAAGATTCAAGACCGATATAGAGACCCTCATCTCGGAACAGAGCACTAAAGTACCCTTGTCCAAGCTCAGCAATACGATAACCGCATCGAATAAGAATAAATATAGTTGAAGCAAAGAGGAAGACGAGGAACATCACGATCGGTTTATCGAGACGGTCTCGCGAGGAGGATTTGGATGCTTTGATAACGTAGTCGATGAACAAGGCGCAGAAGCAGATGAGGGTGACGACTTGGAAGATCAGACCGGCCAGGGAGATGTCTTCGCCGGTCTTGACATCTTTGTGGGTTGAGGCGACGCAAGAGAGGGCGCCGCCGACGGCTTGGAGGATGAGAGAGATGATGTCGGAAGGGATGAAGATCCAGTAGAAGTACTGAGGTGGGAAGCGAGAGATATTTGGGTTGACGTGGTTGATACTGGTGAGTGTTAGTGAATTTCATGATAGCTGGAGTGAGTAGTTGACTTACACCTGGGATAAGAGAACATAGATAGCTGCAGAGAAGAAGACTGGCGCAACAGTAATACAAACTATCAAAGTTAGTAAATCTTCCCTCAATCTTAATAGTGAGCACATACTAATTTGCATCAAAAAGCCATTAAAGTCAAAAGGATTATCATGGATAATAAAACGTCCAACGTATCCGATAATCTCGAGTATACATCCCGCAATCATGCTCGCCATGAACCCCCACGTCCGCATCCGAATGCCCTGGAAGGCATGGATGATTAATGATAAGCCGAAGACGCCTGCGAAGACGGCGTTGGCGGGGATGCTGGGTTGATATCGTAGGATGCTCGCTTCGAGGGGACATGTGTCGAGTGTGCAGTTGGCGTCAGGGCCGAAGGAGATGAGCCCGTTGGGCAATCTTGACATGCTCATTTTGGTATTCGTTTATTGTAAAGAGAGATGATCAAAGAATTGCCTAGATGGTATGAACGGTATTGTATCTTGTGATAGTCAAATTTGTGGTATCCCGATAGTCGGTGTCGTTATAATAGTTCTTGTCTTGCGTGCTGTATTATACATTCTCCCCAACGCAACGGCCCTCCCAACCCTTTTAAAGAGCCACAGTTTCAAGTTTTCAAGATCTGAAATCCCCCCGTCGGCCCAAAGATCTCCAATCCGGCTCCGCGGACAGTCACACATAGTTACGTCGTCACTTCTGTCACTCTACAGGTTTTGTTTCCAATGCAGTGGATACCAAGATTTCAGCTGCGGTGTGGGTCGGTCACTCCGTTGCATCCGGGCTCGGGCGTCCGCGGGCGGCGGCGGTATGAGGCTGAGTTTAGGTTTCTATATATGGCATGATTGGAAGATCTGATAATGACAGGCTTAGATGGCTTATGGGCTGAGGATGGCAGCTTTTGAAGGGCTCGGTATGTGGGAGGATGATGAGTACGATTGGGGAATCGTCTCGGCAGTTTTCGAGGCTGATGAGTACGGGAGCGATGACATGATGTTTGAAAGTAACGTCTGATGGCATCTATATCAATTAGAAAAACTACCGACTCATAGTTATTTGTTACAGTCTATCGCGCATGTATACCTCGACGTAACTTAACCGAAGCGAATGGTCCCATTGGGCCCATCCCGGTCAAATGTCACCTTTATTTTAGACTTATTTCGCGATGCCAAAGCTCAGATATTTCCGGAACTATCCCAATTGAGTCTTTCGTGTTAGTTAGTGCCGTTGCGGCAGGCTTTAAAATCCTTCTCGTGATAAACTATGTCGTTTGTACAGCTGGGATAGCTAAGGATTGAAAGCTGCAATAAAATGCCGAAGTAATCTTTATCTCCGAAAAGTCTGCTCTGGGAGTGCGCGGTGTATACAAGAATAGACATATTGACCTTTGATATTCTCCGACGTCTTGAAGTCAATTCTCGGGCTCGGCCAAGACGGCGCTGAGTCTTGGCCCGGAACGGAGCCGGAGTTGAAGAATATTCTCGGGCTCCGGACCGACGACATTAGAAAACCACAGACCCGAAGTTTCGGTCGATATTACATACAATCTCGTTTTGTTTGTAAATTGCTTATTCTTGTGTCTTTATTAATAAACGCACATTCCCCTTGCCAAGATGTCTTGGTTGAATTAGTTAACCGAGTGCGGAAATGTCATTGCTTAGCTGTAAGCGCGGTCATACCTTTCACCCGTCTTTGCGAACATGAAGACTCCTTTTTGATATATGAATATTGATGCCTACGTAGGCTGCTGCTATTGTCGTCCAGAGACATGTAAACACTTGTCTTGAAGGTAGGGCTGACTGACTCGAGGCTTACAGTCATGACGCAGGAGGCAACATACATTGAAGCGATATGAGCAATAAATCAACATGCTATCATGTTAATCTCGTCTCGAGTTATAGACACTGGACTTGATCACGCGGCTCAAGATTCTCTGCAGGTGATCTCGTCTGTAGCACTCAGATCCAGTGGAGTCATCTATCCACTACCGTCACGCGAAAATAGCTGCCCCGCCCCCGCTTACCTGAGCTTCCGGCGCCCACTCTTCACCCGTTTTCAGCTCTCATCAGCTGCTATCATAGATTTCTTCAACTACACCTACCAATACTTTTCTTCTAACCCTCTTCTCCTTCGCCGGTATTCCTTCTTCTTCCTCGAATACCTAGCTTCTCCAGACGCACGAGGGTCGTTTCCTCGAGACCTTCGCAGCCATGTTTGACCTTTTTCCTATGCTCTTATCGTAAGTTTTAAGCTTCGGCCTTATCACGCTTCGTCATGAGACGTCATTGCGCAACGACTCACGATGTCAATGGATCTGATTAACTGACTGTTTGTCTCCAATAGTTCTGTTGCTTCATTTCTGTTTCCCATCTTTGCATCTTATAAAGCGCTCAACTCGCATGATCCCGCCCAGCTTACGCCATGGTTGATGTACTGGGTCGTCCTCAGCTGCTGTCTCCTCGCTGAGTCTTGGGTCTGGTTTATCATCTCATGGTGAGTACAAACGCACAACAAGAAGCGATTTCATATACTGACGCGCGCGCAGGATTCCATTCTATGGTTACTTCCGCCTACTGTTCCTCCTCTACCTCATCCTCCCCCAAACCCAAGGCGCCAAATTCCTGTACGAGGATTACGTACACCCCTACCTTGAAAAGAACGAGACGCAGATTGACGACTTCATTGCAAGCTCACATGAGCGCTTGACTGCTGCCGGAATATCTTACCTCAAGCTCGCCATCGAGCAGTTCAGAGTCAAGGTCCTCGGACTTCCACCCTCCGAGCCCGAGTCGCCTCCTCCCGAGACAAACCAGGGTTACACGCAGTCGCTTCTCTCACGATTCAACGTCCCCGGTTCGCGATGGGCCGCCAACAACAACGGTAACGCCGGCACCGACTTTTACAGCCTGCTTTCCAGCGCTGTAGCAGCTGCTACCAGTGCAGGTGCTACCACCGGTGGAAGTGGTCAATCAGCTGGTACCAGGACGATGGGCGGAGAACCTAGAAACCCCGAGGCGTTGATTCCCCCGCATCTGCGCGAGTCTGGTGCAAGGATGGACTTTATCTCCACACAGCGCGACCGTTTGAACGTTCTTCTTTCCGCACTCGATCGCGAAGCACAAGATCTCCGTTCCGAAGCCCAGCGCGCTCAAGAAAACACAGGTCCTCGCCGCGATCCCATGGCATACGGAGGCTACGGTAACAATGATGACGAAGAGCCTACCCAGCGACCGCCTAGTGGACTGAGCGGGTGGAGTGGTATCAGCAAGAGCCGCAGCGAAACCGATTTCGAGAGAATTGATGCTGATACCAGTTCGGATGATGACCGTCAGATGCGCAGGAGAAACATGGGAGCTGGTCAGAGGAACACATCAGGCTCGTGGGTTCCCTGGGGCTGGGGCGGTGATGCCGCGCAAGGAGGCGCCAGCTCGACTGGAAGAGAAAGATAGGTACTTCGCTCTGGAAAGTGGGTTTTGCAGGAGTTTGGGTCTTGCTATTAGACATGGTGTTTGCCTTTTGATATGGCCTCCAATGGAGGATCACGGTTCCAACCAATGGACATGCATATCTATAGACGAGAAGTTCGGTGTACATATCCCATGCTTCTCAAAACCCTGGTTCGCATTGGCCCATCCATTTCCTCTGAATATCTACAGTATCGCTCCATGCGCCCGTACCATATCTAGTTGGTACTTCCATTGTACCCAATCGTACATACATAACCATATCATACATGCCATATTTTACCGTCTATGCAAAAGTAAAGTGAGGGGAGTTTCGTAAAGTGGTTAGACAAGCTTGTAAGGGTACACTGCCTCAGCAAGACCCTTCTTGTACCAGAATGTTCTCTTCTTCTTGGTAGTCGCGTGCTCAACCCATCGCTCCTCCATGTAGTTCTTTCTGAACCAGCGGATGAAGACAGGATCCCACAGCTCAGAGGCAATACCGAGATCCTTGCAGCAACGCATCAGGGCGTTGGACTTGGCACCCTCGATAGCAGCGGGGACACCCTCAGCGCTGAAAAAGTTGTTTTCACCCTGGGATTGGGATACCATGCTGTTTTCGTTAGCCACTATTATTTCTAGTGCAGGAATGTCGAACTTACCGGCCGTTAACAATAAGGGCATACTCTCGCGTGACAATGTTCTGTCCCACGACAACCTCTCCACGGTGAACCATGCCCCATCCCATAGGTCCAAAAGCCTCATTCAAGCGTCTTCGGTACTTGACTTCGGGCAGATAGATAATTCCATCAGGCTTAACCTCCACATCGTCCACATCGACAGGTCTTGACAGAACCTCACTCTGCTCAAGGGTGACAGGCTTGACTCCGAGACCGTAAAAGCTCTTCTCCCAATTAATATCATGCGTGTTCTCGACGTCCGTCTCGCTAGACTCGCTCAGTGTGCTCTTCGACGTAGAAACAGCCGTGTGAGGGTTCGTTAGCTTGCTGCTAGCATTCGTAGAGGCAGGTTTGGGAGGGAAAGTCGTTGTTCTAGGCGCAGGAGCAGCAGGCTTCGCAGTAGTAGAAGCTCTCACGGGCGCAGGTCTCGTTGTAGGAGCGGATCTAGCGGTGGTGGTAGTTCGCGGTGTATATCTGGGCTTTGTGATAACATCTTCCTGGTTCACTTCCGTAACATCCTGGGAAGGGTTTTGCAGGGTAACGTCTGCCTCGGCGGAGAAGAATCGAGCGATCGAGCGGTTGTACTGAGAAGGTATTTGCCTTCGGGCAGCGAATAATGTTCTTCGAGGCACGAACATTGTGATTATGTGGTGTTGTGAAGGCTTTTTGTGGCTTGAAGATGGAAGCTTGCGTGAAGCTCTGGCGATAATTTGAGATATGACAGGTGGATAGATTGTCCGGTGGGGACAAAGACAGTGTGGAGACAGTGTTGAAGAGTCATGATGCCTTCATTATTGGCGATTTGAGAGGTAGGATAGTCTAATGTGCTTGTTGTACATTTTTATACAGTATTGATACAGTTTCCATCTATTACATTCCATCCAGAAATTCTTAGTTGTCTTTTGTGGCTGTGCGCTCATCGTTATTGTGAGATTTCCAGCACTGTTTGAATGCCTCCATCTACAAAAGTCAGTGAAGTCCATGACAATGTAAACACCAATAGAAAGAATTGGTATAGATAGAATGTAATTAAATAGTAGAGTTTATAAGGAACTCACCTCTGCAGTGCATGCGCGCCAATCCTTCTTCTCAAAATAGCAATCCGTCATTTTGGCATTCTCATCTAAGTTGATGAGCGTTAGCAATTCGTCCCATTCCCCAACAAAACAGAGACACAACAAAGTCGGATAGTCACGGTCTTGAGTCAAAGACTTCTCATAAACCTCATCCTTCTTCTCTTCTTCTCTTGTCTTTTTTGTGTTGATCAAACTCACCTGCGCATCCGGTGCTAAAAATCCGCTTGTCCCTACATCGGCGGTTAGAAAGGCCTCGGCTTTCGGGAAAAGAGTAACTTGTACTCACCACTCATCTGGCTCATCATCGTCTTCGGCCTGTGCGCTCCGTTGCGCGTTGCTTTCGTCTTTGCTCATTTTTTGATCTGTTCATAAAAGAACGTGGTATTTGAGTCGGATTATCTTGTGTTGTTGGAAAGAGGTTAAAAGGTGGTTCGAGGGGCGGAGATTTGGTTAAGGCGACATCTTACCAAAAGTCAAGTGACAACATTCATCTCACTGTACAACAACAATACCCAGAAAGTCACTCAAAACTTCACCATGGCACCAGCTAGGCTGAATGTGCTTGTTTACACCGGTTGGCCTTCTTACATTCTTTACATGGAATACCCCTCACTGACTCATTAAGGCCTTGGTACAACCGTTGAGTCAGTAAAGCATTGTATCTGGTCTCTGCGTCGTCTTCTCGGACCAAACTATGCTGTTATCCCAGTCACCGAGAACATCGTCCTCAAGGAACCTTGGCAGGCAACATGTGCTTTAATCGTTTTCCCAGGTGGCGGTGATCTTGGATATTGCCAGGCTTTGAATGGTGAGGGGAACCGTCGCATCAGCGACTATGTCCGCCGAGGCGGTTCGTACCTGGGTTTCTGCGCTGGTGGCTATTACGGAACTCAGAGATGCGAATTTGAAGTTGGAAACAAGCCCATGGAAGTCGTTGGACGAAGAGAGCTGGGTTTCTTTCCCGGGACATGTCGAGGTGGTGCGTTCAAGGGCTTTGAGTACAAGAGTGAGAAGGGAGCCAGAGCTGTGCGATTGACTGTGGCGAAGGACGCTTTTGAGCAAGAGGTTGCTTCTGAGATTACATCTTACTACAATGGCGGTGGTGTCTTTGTGGATGCTGCCTCGGTCAAGGACAGGAAGGTTGAGGTTCTGGCTACCTATGATGAGGAGATTGATGTTGATGGTGGGGATGGGAAAGCAGCGGTTGTTCTCTGTACTGTTGGTGATGGAAAGGCCTTACTTACTGGGCCTCATCCTGAGTACGAACTGCACTCTGTGCCGTCTATCTACAGATTCGCTAACGTTGTATAGGTTCGCAGCTGCCAACTTGAACCCCCAACCAAGTCTCCCCGGCTACGACGAACTAGTCAGCCAACTCGCAGCCGCCGACAAAGACCGAGCCAGCTTCCTCAAAGGCTGTCTCACAAAACTTGGTCTCGAAGTCAGCCCTCACGAAGCAGGAGTACCATCCCTATCCCGCCTTCACCTCTCCTCCATCTCCGACACAGGTGTATCAGAGCTACTAACTGACTGGAGCGACATCATCAACAAAGAAGATGGCGAGGAATGGATCCGAGCAGAGACGGACAGCTTCCACATCCAGAATGAAGACACGATCTGGAGTCTTGAAGGTCTTCAGCAATCGCTACCTGATACGAATGAGTCTGGCATTTCTGAGAATGGCAGTATTGACTATAGCAAGATCACCAAGAAGATCGTTCCTCATGAGAAGGGTCTTCCTCATCCTAAGCTTACGCCGCATTTCAACCATGGTCTTTTCTTCTCGAGTTTGAAGCGCTATCGACAGATTGAGCCGACTGCGAGGAACTGGGGTGATGTGCTCATGTACGGCGAAGTCGTGACGAGCACAAACACTATGCTTGAGAAGTATGAAAACCCTTGAACTTCTGGAAACTCGAATCTAACGAAGACTAGGAACCCAAAACTTATGCCCAAGCTCCCCAGTGGCTTCACCGTTTCTGCCACAACTCAGGTCGCCGGTCGAGGTCGTGGTTCCAACGTTTGGATTGCTCCTCCGGGCATGCTCATCTTCTCAACCGTCATTAACCACCCTGCTCACCTCGCCGTGTCCCGCCCTGTGGTGTTCATCCAGTACATCACAGCCATTGCTATTGTTGAAGCTGTACAGTCTTACGACCGCGGTTACGAGAAGATTCCTATCAAGCTAAAGTGGCCCAATGATATTTGTAAGTCGCATTGCTAGCTGCAGCAGAATTGAAGCTGACATTTTCAGATGCTCTTGATCCTACCAAATCTAAAGAGAAACCCCACTACACTAAAGTCGGTGGCATTCTCTCTCAGTGTCTCTACTTCGACGGGAACTACCAAATCATCCTCGGCGTCGGTGTAAACACCCTCAACTCCCGTCCCACAATGTCCATCTCCGATCTCGTACCCCCAGGTGCACCAGATCTTCACGTCGAAACCCTTCTCGCCCGCGTCCTCACACGGATAGAAGCCATCTACGCCCAGTTCCTCCGAGAAGGTTTCTCGAACTATCTTGAATCACGGTACTACCGCCACTGGCTGCATACGAGACAGGAGGTTAGTCTCGAGGCGGAGGGTGGTGTGAGGGCGCGTGTATTGGGAATTACAAAGGATTGGGGAATGTTAAAGGTTGAGGAGATAGATGCTAGCGGGAGGACGGTTGGGAAGACTTGGTCTTTGCAGAGTGATGAGAATAGCTTTGATTACTGGAAGGGGTTGGTCAGGAGGAAGACGTAGGTCAAATGAACTGCATCTTCCAAGTAATATCCAACGCTCATATTAAATAAAACCGCGTAACTACAAGAAATAGGGCCCTGTATATCCACATTATAAGTTCGCCAACATCGTAAAATCATTGTCTTATATCATCCCATCCCTCAGGTACACACCCCGGATTAGTCTCTGCAAGTGGACGGTTATATGACCCGTGATGGCGCTCAAATGGTCCATTGTCAAGCCTGATGTTGATGTTATTCTGGTTGTCTCTAGAAGGTGCTTTTCTCCTGGTACGAACAACAAGAGATATCAAGATCAGAGTGATGATCATGAATGCAAAGACTGCACCAACTATGACACCTGCCCACTCGGCATCAGACGTAGATGGTTCTGGGCTACTTGACTCGGTTGGCCATGACCACTCTGCCGAGCTTGTGGTGGTAGACCAGATACTGCTTATATCTGAGCTACTACTGGAGGGATCATTGTGACTTGAAGTGCTGATCGTTGTAGCGTCATGACTCTCGGTGATTTGGTTCAAAGTAGTACTTTGACTTGATCTGATACTTGAACTCGACGCAGTGCTTTCGCTCGTCTGAGTGGTACCATCAATCTGGGTCCACCAAGGGCTGTGTGGCAGGAGGCTTATTGGAGGCATGGTAACTGTACTTTCTGTAGATTCGCTCGTAGTAGTGGTATCATCTGTCTCAGTAGCAGTAGTACTCTCTGGTGGTATAATGATTGTGAATATGCTCTCGAGAGTCGACCAGGGCCAGCCTCCTGTACCATCAGTAGTGCCTGTACGGGCTCTCACGATAAACGTCATTTCTTCTCCCACAACGACTTTTACATCGCCAGACTCAGATGTATAGCGGGAAGTAAATGCAGGTAAGGTTTGGAGCGGTTCCATGCCTGGAGGAATGGTTTCGTAGACTTTGCCAGAGATGTCGATGTATGAACGGGGCTTGTTCCTGTGTTGAGACAGGCTTGTCGGCGAGGCATCATCTGGGGGATCTTGTTGATTCTCCATGGTCATATGGAGAGAAAGAAGTTGTGATAGTAGTCTGGAAGGAGTCTAGTTACGGGAAGTTGTATGCATTGGATACGAGATGTTTTTCGGTTCAAGGGGCTTGTGTTGCTTGTACCAGAACACAAGGACCAGAGTTGGGAATTTATAGAACCGAGAAAATCCAACTGCGATATATCAACACTGACTATTGGACATGTAAAATTGCTTATCTTTGATTAGAGCGATTGCTAGTCATTGATTAATAGACGAGTGTTTGCGTTGAGATAAACTTAGCCGAATCACTACACGACGGAAAGCACTTCTTTCAACAGAAGTAGCCACTTCTGTTCACAGTAGATAATTGATCTCATATTCGCCTACAAGAAGCGATAACACTGAGTCGGTCATCTTTTTGGCATCCTGTTCACCGTTATATATGCCTCTAGCATAGCCTAACAGCAGCCCATAGAACAGTAAGACGAACCTATGCACGTATCTTCGCAAGGCCCCTTGAATCATCTTAGTATAGTTGAGAAGTACTTAAAGTCCATAGGACTCCTCCCTTAGACCAAAATCTCTAGATATAGATACCTAACTCAGTTCACTACTAAGACACACCACACGAGAACATATGATGCCTCTACGGTTTCCGGTAGTTGAATACATGTAGGTGAACTAACCCTCTTACTCTTACATCTTCTTACCTTTGCGTTAGGAACGAAGCAAACCACCAGTTTTCAACCACTGCAACGCAGAATCCGATCCAGGCTAAGTTCGAGGATACGTATGGAATGCTAAAGCAGCAAGAAACGGAATCCCACTCGGGCAACCTGGAGACTCATACCTACGTCTCATCAGAAACATCTAGCTATTCTGTTATCGGAGTTACTACGATAGAAAGTACCTTCGCGACTACGGTATTCCCAAGCGAGACATCATCTTCAAGTGAGTCTTCAACGTCAGATTCTGTGACCGAGATACCCCATACGGTCACTCTTGAACATACTTCAACAGTAACCGTCGATAAAATGTCCACTATCGCCACTGCATGGATCAGCAGTCACGAACCATTGTTACCAGGAGCAACTAATATTATCCCCTCGAACTCGCCAACTTCGACCGCTGCGCCGTCCTCGAAGTCCCTTCTAAGCACCGTGGAGTTGGTTGGCGTCGTGATCGGTACAATATGTCTACTAGCCATACTATGTATCCCAATACTATTCTTCCTATGGCGACGTCGACGCTCTCCTCCGTCAGACAGCCGGAATAATATTAACATAAGAGTCAATAACAACGGCAGATCTCGATGGTCACATTCAGAGGACTCTGTGCCAACTCCACGGCCAATAGCTGAGCCTATGGAACTTAAGGATATAAAGACAGAGACAGTGAAGAAACCTCTCTCTCGTGTTATGAGTCCGCCACCGCACTACAGCGACTACTGGAAGGGAGAGAATGAAGATTATGAGATGGGAGTCAGAGGCATTGGGGGTGAACCTTCTGGATCACAGTATTCCGAGCCTCAATACAGTGATCCTAAGGGCAAGGGAAAGGCGCGTGACGACAGTTGGAATTAAGTGATTGCAGTCACCTGTGATAGCCCTACAGATTGGGTTTGGCTTGGTGGTGTTAACCTTTTGACATATTCCCACGAGATATCGCGAGATTAGACATAAGAAAATATTTGATTTAGAGAACATAGAAACATGACCCTTAAACTTAAAGAACTTTCGCCTTACAATTTGTCTCATGACAGTGAAAAGAACCCCCAATTTAGGTAGTTATAGCGAAAGCTCACACGCTTCATCGCACGGACATTCCTTGTCTCAACTATGATCGTCCGTCCGTGAAAGAGAGGAATACATGTCTTTTCTGAGACGCTATTTGAATAAGAGCTGCAAGATCGCCTTGATGACTTGTTGCAGAATACCATGTCCCCATGCGTAGTCGTGTGACGTGACAAACACTCTCACGATGCAGCAAACAACTGACGCAAAACTCAACGAGCATGTATTCACCAAACCTTCATAAAGAGCACATCTCATTAAAAAAGCTTGTTTGAGGGAATAAGCTCTGAGACAAATAATAAAATGGTTCTTTCCCCAGATTGAGAGGCCTGGTCGCAAACTTCACCTTCGTCTTCCTCCCAAACATCTCAGCTTTTATCCAAGCTATCTTCACATCTCGACCCTGTTTAAAGATAACAGTTGGAAATATGTTCAGACATAGTCTCCTACTGAGCAGCACAGTGCTGGCGGCATCATATCCTGCTGTTGCGATTTGTACAGATAGGTTTGGATATGTTTCTAAAGCTGGTTGTGATACGCCGCCGTAAGTCACCCCCGATTGAGATACTCATCATAAGTCCTTTACTAATATGTCTCGCCCTTAGAGACTGGTATATTCCATACTTTCCAGAAGACGACTTAATAGCAGCCGATATCCAAGAGCCCGAAGCTATCGATACTCCTTCAAGAAGGGCAAGACCTGAAATCCCAGAGCCTAAGCCAGCTTTCCCTGACATTCCTGAATGGGCCACTCGCTTTCTCGAGACGACAACTACAACTACCACCATTCCCACCGTTATCTTCCCATCCATTGTTCCACCGACTCAGACATCTGTGGGTGTCCCTAAAGTCTTCATCACCAGGACAGCACCGTCGCCGCAATGGTCAACTCTACCAGAACCTGATGAAAATAGTTCTGCAACAGAACCGAGCCAGTCAAAGACAATCTCACAGCCAACTACAACAGTTTCTGGCCCTCCAAAGGCAACTGCAACAGCGACACCTGAGAAGTCTCGTACTTGGATAGGCGCGACAGTAGGTGCCATTGTAGGAGGTATCGCTTTCCTGGCTCTGGCCTACTTCATCGTGTTCTACGCCTGCCGACGCTATAGAAAGAAGGGCGACAAAGATCCCGCGCCTCAGCCAGAAATCATCCATCCTTTCAGGAATGTACAGGTTTCGCCTCCGAGACCTCAACGGCCTGCAGATCCTGTATATCATAACCCTAGGACCGCTGTATATCGCAACCAAGCGATCCCTGAACACCAGGACCCTACAGCTACCGAACATGAGAATCACACGGCTCCTGTACCTCAGGACCCTTGGACCCCTGTCCAGCGAACCGCTATTTCACCTAGTCGTCAGAGTGTGTCGTACTTCAACACCGACAGTCCATCTCTTCGCGGAGACCGACGTAGTGCATGGGGAGAAGCGTTCCGGGCGTGGATGAGGGTACCTGATCGGGCCTCTCGAAACAACGAAGATATGAGTGAGATTGGCCAGCCAACAGGGACATATCCTGCTCTTATCAATAGCCCTGCGCCCCCTTCTCCTTATACTGAGAGTTTATACAGTCAGAATGGGCCGGCGGTGAGGCCGCATAGTTCGCGCCCGCTTGGTGGTAACTGGATTTGATCTTGATCGTTTTCCTGAGCTGGAGTTTGGAGTAGGTATACCCACATTGACTATTTCGTTCAGTCTTTTTCATGGCTTATCGCCACCAGCGAAGTCCTTAATAGAGTCCATCAAACATACCTCTTTCTTGACTGTCGGCTCATCTCAGATACATTTGAGCTATATGCTGATTATTGTGAATGGTGCTGAATTCGCTTCTGATCTCCGTGTTTTGTGTAAAGTCCCATCGGCCCGCCACTCTCTCACTTGTAACAAATCGTAGCCCCAAGTACTCCGTTCAATATCGTACAGTTGTATTAAACATAAGATAGCATAGGTCGTCTTTTTTCTTCGTCTAAGAACCAACCTCGAGCGGCTCATCACGCCACCGATAACCCAATAAACGCCGTGCCATGCCGCAGTCGAGTGAAGATGTACATGTATACATGGAGAAACTCCCTCCCTCTCCGAAAACCCCTCATAACTCCCATCACGAGGCCCTGTGTCGTAGTCCAAAGGCCAAATCGTACAAGTGCGGTTTGCCGCTTTTTGTTTTCCGCCGGACAATATTCCTCCTCCGTTCAATATCCAAGGGGATTTGACTAGTCCTTGTAGACCTTGGGCTTGAAGCCCTCTTTGATCTCGGCCTCTTGCTCCATTTTCTCCCTTATAGGACCAATCTCTCGCTCGATTCGTTCCTTTGCTCTCACAATCTTGCTCTGGAGGTAGAAACTGCCGCCCTTTTGGGGATCGTTGGAGTCGAACAGTCGCTTGTAGCGGGACAACACCTCCTCGACGTTGGCTTGTCCACCAGCTGGGGGCTTGACGTTGAGGATCTTGCATGCCTCGTCGAGGGTCATGCCTGAGGAGAGAGAGGCTCCGCCCGAGGTGTTGCCAGCCTTAGCCTGGGCGCGCTGGTAGGCGGAAGCAGCTTGAGCCTGCTTGTAAGCGGCGACGAAGGATCGACCGAGAATTCGGGAGCCTGTCAGGAAGGCTGTGACGACGAACTTGTGCGCCTGGGAACCAAGAGTGTTAGCAGGCCAATTTATCGAAGGCGGCGAATCGAGATATAAAAGTCATGACGGGACCTGGTGTAAGCGCATACCATTGTGAGATGATTATGGGGGAATTCGAATGTCGGAAGAGGAGAGGTGGATATATCGCCCTAGGAAGCGACGTTGAAATAGCGTAGCGGCCCTCGTTCGCAACGAGGAGGAAGATCGGATCGTGATGGCTCTCGAGACTTTTTCCCCGGGTGCAAAGTTGGGTTTGCGGATCATTCCGAGGTCGGAATTTTGCACCCGCCGAACCACCGGCAGCGAAAGACCTTCCGGGGATTAGCCGGTCATGTCGAGGTGGGGGACTTCACCGTGATTCACCGAGCTTCACCGAGAGAAGTGCCCCGCGATGGATTGCAGGATGGATATAGCTGGCGATGACCATGGAACAAAACAGTAGAAACAACTGAGGAAATAGGTTGACTCTTTTTTTTTTTATGGTTAGAGTACTTGGAGATATTCTCATACAGTGAATCAGCCTTTCTTATACACAAATTTGGCCCAGGATCTTCGTTTTGTAAGCAATTCCTGTCCCACCAGTAGTCTTATAGGGTAACTCACAAACAATCAGAATAATCCAACTTATTCCCCTTTCAATCACCTAGGGAAAATAAAATGGCATCAACTCCCCAAGACGTAGCTGTCTTGCTACAGCGTGAAGGCAGTGGAGTTTCACCAGACGCTTATGACGCAACCAACGAAGCTCAGGATGCTGTCACAAGAAGAACGAAACTACTGTCCCCAGTTCTTGAGGCTCTTAAGACACAAGATGCTTCTACACTAGAGGCTACAGCTAAGGCGCTGGGTGATGGTAGCCGAGATGGTCAGTGACTCTCACAGTTATTCTAAACATTGTTAACTTAGTTACAGTTGCTTGGAGATTACCCTATGGTGATTCAGGCCTCCTCGAGTTCTTTCTTGATATCCTTGCATCTGAGGAACCACAAAGTCATGGCGTGAAGGTCCAGGCTCTACGTGTTACTGGAAACTCCTGTGCTGATACAGATGCAAACCGAGCTCGTGTTGTCGAAGGAAAATACATCATTCCTTTCATCAACCATCTCCAGGATAAGAGCCTTGTTCCATACCTGATTCCTGTTCTCTACAATGTTCTTGTGGAGTATGGTAAGTAATCTTTTAGCTGGATGAAGTTCAGAACTGACATCCTTAGAACCCGCTCAACGTCTTGCATCACAGTCTAGACTCAGCAGCCATCTCATTGCTCTTCTGCAATCACCCAACCTGTCCGACTACAGCCCTCTGGTCACCTACTTTTGCAAGATCCTGGCTCTTCTCATTACCCAAGATGGCGAGGCAGATCTTGCAGACCCCGATACGGTCTCTACTCTCCTCAAGCTGGCTACCAGTCCTGATCACAGCTCTGATATCGAGGACTTCATGGCCCTTGTGTCCACTGCAGCCAGCTACCTCGCCAATGAATCTTTCCAGGAGCGGCTCCTGAAGTCAAAGCAGTTGGACGTCTTTGTCAAGGCTTTCTACATCGCACACACTCAATTCGATGCGGAACTTGATGATGAGGATACTGCCAAGGAGCTTGGACAGCTTTGTACTTCGCTACTTACGACGCTGGCAGATCTCACTGGCAGCGACTATTTCCCTGCTCTCTACGCCCTCGAGAGTTCTGTGCCCCAGTCTCTGATGAAGTGGTTGAAGGAACCTCATGTCATTCTCCAGTCAGCTGCTTGTCTGGCTCTTGGCAACCTCTCCCGTTCCGACCAGGCTTCTACTGCTTTTGTTCAGAAGCATCAGGCTCATGTTCCTCTCATGGCCATCCTCTCTGATAAGGAGATTACTGATGCCCAGCTACTTCATTCTACACTCTCATTCCTAAAGAACCTGGCAATTCCAGCACAGAACAAACCAGTGCTTGGAGATCTGCTAGAACCTGACAGTGTACCACGGATATTGAACATCGACACTCTTCCTCAGGTTCAGTTTTCGGCTGTGTCGCTAGTCCGCCTGCTTCTTGTCAACTCTCCCGACAATGTCCGTCGGATCACAACACCCAGGACTGTAGAGGTTGAAGGATCTTCGAAGAAGCACACGACTGTGCACGATATTATCTCCTTGTTTGAGCGCTCCGACACGGAGCCGACCAGACTCGAGGCCGCACGTAGTGTTGCTACTGTGTGCCGAGTACTCCATACTGCACCTGTTGATGAGGTCCTCTCAGGATACAACTCTGAGAACTCCGAGACACAGTCGAGAGACCTGTTCCACGCTGAGCATGATCTTTCCCAAATACTCTCTTTCCTGATCACCCAGGAGAAGTGGCCGATCCTCAAGTCTGAGGCATGGTTCGTCTTTGCTCTTCTATCGCGATCCAAGGATGGCGCACAGGTTGTTGCCAAGGTACTCGATGTATCTGGAGCCCTCGATGCCTTGACCTTTGCAGTCACTGGTAAAACCAAGTCGGACGACCAAACACCTCAAATCGAGGCTGGCGAGCCTGAGGTTCCTCCAGCTATCCCTGAAGAACTTGCTCTGGAACCTCAACAGGTGGACCCCAAGCAGCAAGCCAACATGGCCAAGGTGGATAGAGAAAATTGTCTGGTGTTGTGTACCGAGATTGTCAAGAATGGGGAGACTCTCGAATCAGCCCAGATGACTCACCTGCAAAGTTTGATTAGACAGGGAACCGAATTGCTAGGGAAGAAGGCGGATGAGTAGATTTAATCATAGATAGGATACGCACAAAATAGCAATAGACATCACATCACAGCGAGCATGAACCGAATTGAGATCATAACAAGTAACTTTTAACAAGCAGAGACACCATATGCACTTAATGCATCCATTGACCGAGTGGTATGACAGAACAAAGCCGGTGATCATGCAGTAAATTTCTTGAGCTGGACCTAGAGTATCCTTCCTCCAACCCAGGCCAGGCCTTTCATCAGAGCCTCGAACCGACGTTGCCCATGCCTCAGTGACATAAAGAGCAAAACCCTCAAACACCAGTTCCCTTTTTGCAAGTTTATTTCTTGGCCGTCTCGGCCTCGGCGGCATCGCGAATGCGCTTCTGGCGGGCACCCTCGTAACGGGCGTTGGCACGAGTGACACGGAGAGTTCGGTAAGCACCGGCCTCGATGTTCTTGGGCATGTCGCTCTTGGAGATCTCCTTGAAAGCGATGTCGGTGGGGGCGATAGGGAGGGCAGCGGCGATCTGAGAAACCTTCTCGATCTTGGAGACGTCGGTCTTGGTGTCACCCTTCTTGGGGGCGTTAGATCGGCGGGGGAGGAGGATCAGCTTCTCCTGGTAGGCCTTAAGACGGGCGACGTTGGCGGCAAGGGACTCCTCGCTGAGGTTCTGGCGGCGGAAGTCGACGGCAATGCCGATGGTGGGAGCGAAAGCCTTGGGGATACCGGCCTCCTACAAAGACAGTCAGATCTGGTCGATTTCGAATGTTTTTTGAGTCGTTTTGATTCGACTCAGATATCTTTCATACCTTGAGCTCAGCCAGGGTGAAACCACGGCCGGAGCGGACACGACGGTTGTACTTGATGGTAGGGCATCGGACAACGGGTCGGAGCTTGTCGACGGGTCGGGGAGCAAGGGCAGCGGCCTTGGCCTGACGAGCTGTGCGTCTTCTGCTCTTCTTACCGGGCTATTCCAATAGTCAATATTTGTGTGCCTTTCAAGAGTTTCCAGAAAATCGAATCATCATCGTTCTTCTCGTCGGGAGTGTCGCCATACCTGGTCGAAGTGGGTTCGAACCCGGCGTTGCCAATCCTTGCGGAAATCTATTCGAGGAGTCAGTCCCTCGTGTTCTCTTCTATCACGTCGTTCATCGTGGATTTGGTGGTGACTAACGGTTGCTGACGAGCTTCTGGTTGTATCGGATCGTCTGTAGAAATTCGAGTCAGCGAATGCTGGCAAACACGATGGCGATAATCATCTCATCGCATCGCAATGGGCGCGTATATCCATACCATTTTGTCGGCTTACCGTGCTCCGATTGTCGTTGTCGGGTCGTGAGGCGTGGAAATTTCGAAGAGTCGAGGCTTGTCAAATTCCATAGAAGGGTTTTCGAGCCCTACGCTGCAAAAATCTGGTGGGGTCTAGCGAGCTTAGCGGCAAGTGCGGGTCACGTGTTGTGGGCTTTTTTTTGCTGGTTGCACCTTCTCAAAATTTCAAATTTCATGAGCGGGAAAATGTTGTAGCGGAAGCCGTGTCGGACCTGCATGGATGGTCTAGAACTGTGGAGACGTCATTGAAGGAGATGGCGCTGCCTCCAATCGTTATCAGACAAGAGCTTCAATTGGATGTATGTCTAGGGGATATTCGTATTGGATTGAATGCCCAAAAGCAGATTAATGAAATCGACTTTGTGAAAGGTCTATGAATCCAAGAAGCATAATCTTCTAATTTTTTATTTTTTTTTAAAAAAATTGAGTTTGACTCCTGTAACTTACTATTTTGAAAGTGTATATCCAGCATATGGATCTTGTCTTACAGTAACTAACCACCCACGTGGAGATATCTGGTCACCAGGTTGTCATTAAAGCCTATCGCCATGACGGCCTCATATGATAAGAAAACTAGTCAGAAAAACCATTATTCTCTTCCCTTTGAGTTGATCAAGCCGGTACAGAGATTGGTTGTGTTCATCTGACATGTACTGTAATTGGCATCTAACAAGCCTAAGTCACTGGCTGTTTTCATCGCTGATTGAGCGCATAGCGAAGTAACCAACACAGTCGAGACGAAACCTACTGATATGTGCGCAGTAGCAAAACGAGTCAGTTCTCTTGCGACAAGCCTTTGCAACAGAAATCACACTGGGCCAAGGGCTGTCTGAAATAAAGCCTCGCTGATTATACAAGACGACAGTTGTCGAACGTGTAAGTGATACGAGGAACCTCACCATCAAACTCCGTTCTCTAGGTACATACAGAAGACGGTTTTTTCTCTTCTTCCGCAGAGCGATTGTAAGACTGGGATGCAATGAAACAAACTCATTCTTGAGCCAACTTGTACTCCCGAGAACAAACACGTATGAAGTGAAAGAGTCTGGTGGTGGCTCTGGTCATTATAGTTTGGTGCAGGGAGACTTAGGACGTATGATGATGCGAGCACTGAGCTAAAGCAGGCAATGTGTGAATGAAAGTAGTCCAATAGATGCTGAGTGCTAACAGCATAATTCAATCAGTGACGCATCTTTTTAAACAGCCTTTTCAGCAAAATTCCAATTATTCACGACAGGTGTAGGTTATCACAAACGATGGACAACAGCTGTGTCGCACCAACAAGTCGTCCTCCAACCACAGTTGGCAGTGGTTGTGACGCTAGTAAAGTCTCCTCATTAACACAAACCTCAAAAGCTTGTTTCCCTTGAAGACAATCACTGCAGAGTAAACACATTTTTATGGAAAGAGCCTTTCGGTGATACTTTGACACTTGCTCGGTGCATGCACAATTCCAGGCAACCGTGCAAGTGGTCCTTCCACAGGCAGCAATTTCCGAGGCCCCTGCGTGCGCCTCAGGTTCAAGGCATCAAGGCGGGCTCCAGAAATCTATAAAGCCCGCTCTTCCTCGCCTACTTTTGGTTTCGATTTCCTTTTCTCTTCATACTTACCTTGTTCCGAGGAAGCCAGATCAAGAATTGGTTTCCTCAGTATGGAAGGCCTGCATTGCACATCGCGGAGTCGTTTCCATACTCCATTGCTCTTCGGGGCCATGGGGGGCGTAATTTTTGATTTTATCCATGACTTTTCATTATGATGGTGGCTTGATGCCGTCTCATGAAGAAGAGTTTCTAGTGTAATCGAGATGCTTGCGTCGGGTTGAATGAAGTGATGTCGTAATGCTGCTCTGCATTTTTAGATGTATCTCGAAGTAATCAAGGTAATTTAGTCCATGTATCGCGCTGTCTATCGAAGCTCGGCGTAGGCAAGGTTGATGCTGTTGATCGTAGGTGGAAGTGAAGGTCACGATAATTGCTTGGAGGCTTGGTGCGTGCAAATCAGCTTGACCCTTCGCCTGTCGCCTCCGCACGCCCCAATCAATCCTCCATCTTAAGCTTTTCTCGCGATGCGTCAAGATTTCACATGAAGAGCAGTGGGCTCTAGAGTGCGTCGCTTGTCGTCTCGACGAGCGCTTCCGTAGATGCTAGAGTACCAGACTTCACTCAAGATGCCATATATTACAAGGCGCCGAATGCTCACCAGCCCAATAAACTACCCATGAAGGATATGCATACAAATATCAAATAATTGATCATCAATAACATCATTATTTCGATCTCAGTGAACCTTTCTATGTCGTCTACAGCCCACCTCCTCTAACCCGAACCTACGCCGCACCAATCAAATACCCACAATTCCTCTCTGCACGCCAGTTTAACGACCCGAAAAATCTCATGACACCACTTCCCACTCCATCCCGAGTCGACGACGACGAGACCCCAACGACGAACCGCAAAATTCGGTCTCCTACAGCCGCCTATAGAGATCAATTGTTTGCTTTCTCGAAATTATAACAGCAGCAATGGCTTCCAAAATTGGCCCTAGGACCGTCAAGGACGCCACCCGCTTTACGTCCACAGTCCCCCACGCAACCTCCAAAACCGTCCAAAGAACAGCGCGCATCCCAGGCGAGACACCCGAGCAGCGCGTGAGGAGACTGCGTCAGGCTCACTTGGCTGCTCAGAATGCTCAGGTTAGCAAGGCGGATAGGATCATTGATGCGGGAAGGAGATTCTTCGATGTTGCGCATCGATTTACTGTGGGAGGCATTGTGACATTCACAGGTACGCCAGTATGACGAAATAGACATTGCAGGACAGTGTGCTGATGAGGGATCAATAGTTGTCGCCGGTGTTGTCTCAGTATACTCCGTTTGGGACATGGTACAATATAACCGAGCCCGCCGCGCCGAATGGGTCGAAGCCCAGAAGCGACTCGAAGCCGACGAGCTCGCCATGGCCCGTCTTGCTTATATCAAGGGCGAAGCTACCGAGGACCAGATTCTTCTTGTCGAGGAGGCCAATCAAGCAGCCGAAGCACGAGGCGAGAAACTACCACCCCTGCTCGCCGCTCCCGAGCACCGCACACATTTCGAGGAGAACATCAAGCCCACATTCCAGGGCAAGTCCGAAGAGAGCGCTACAAAGACATCAAGTGGAAAGGGTGTGTTAGGTGTTTTCTCTGGAGTGTTAGGGGGTGGAGCGAAGAAGGAGGAGGTTAAGGAGGAAACAACACAGGAATTGGCAGAGGCACAGACACAGTTGACGAAGCTGGCAGCTGACAGCAAGGAGAAGTTGGATCAAGTGATCCAAGCGGAGCGAGAGAATCAACAAAGAGGAGGCCCTCTAGACCAGCTAGGCACACAGCCTGCGACTTCTGGCAAGTCATGGTGGAAGTTCTGGTGAAGTGTATAAAATATAATTGGAAAGACAAACGGCTGGCAACACGAGGCATACAAAGCGGGCTGTACGTGGTGGGAAGGCAATTAAAAGGAGTGTATCATATGTGTAGATTGGCAGTGCATTAGACGGCGTCGGGGGACCATCTTGTATGTACCATTAAGGGGAAAACCCTACTTTACCATCTATTCAATATTAAGCGACTAAACAGTAACATAGTTCCTGAGGTGCTTGAGTGAGATATGGAATGCTCAGTCCTCGGTGTAGCAGGCCAACTCATCTAAGACCAGGGACGAAATAATCAAGTCACTTTGTGCTGCTTGAGGCCAGCTATTACGCTGTCTGTTCTTTTATGGTAATGGGCGTTTTTATCCACCTTAGGGGGCAAGCGCAATAATGTTTCAAGATTTGTTTGTTCGTCTATTATACATGTACAGATAGATATACACGGTCATACACCTCTGTTCTGTTCATACACCTCATAATTTTACTTCCCTTAAGCCTTACCAGTCAACCAATCCCGCTCCTTATTCTTACCGTATCCCCCTGTTCCAGTAACAGGCAGATCACGCTTCCGCAACTCCTCCTCAATGACCTTCCATCGACCAACTGAGACCTCGCGGTCGATGTGTGTGACTCTCCTGCTGTGCACTGTAACGTTTTGGAGCTTGGAGAAGCCATTTTGCTCCTCGAGAACCTCGGCGAGCTTCTTGCCACGCTTGTTGAGGGTTAGGGCGACGGTGATGAGTTCCTTGGGGGTTTTGGCTGCGGCGAGCTTCACGTCGGGGATGAAGTGGCCGGTGAGTTGGTAAAGACGCTTGCGGATCTGCATTTTGTTAGTTTAGATCCAATTCCGTGAGATACGATGTACTTACAGCGAACTTGAGGTGGTCGCTGCCCAGAGAGGCCTTCTTCCATGAGGGGTCCAAAGCATTAAGCATTTCCTTAGCCTCCTCGGGTGAAATCTCGATCCTCTCCTCCTCAGGTCTAGCCTTGAGCTCCTCAGTAACAACTCGGAAGTGAGTGTTCAACATAGGCTGGCCATTATTCTCGAATCGAATACTGACGGATAGTGTTCGGTCCAGGTGGGACCTTTTGCCAACGGGCCACTTCTTGGCCGCATATTCCTCAAGGAGACCTCGCTGCTGGTATGAAAGCGACTCGACCAGAGCCTGACGCAGGTAAACCTCCAGCACTGCCTGATCCTGCACCTTTACTGCCTTGCCGAAACCCTGAAACTCGCTCTCCTCGCCCCAATGTCCGGGTTGCTCCCACCATGTCTTAAGAGGCTCAATCTCTTCCAGATCCTCAATTGTAGTCGCAGGGATATATTCAGTAGCGACAGACTCGATCTCCTTCTCAGTCATGGCCTCGGAATGAGTGGGGGGCAGCACCAGGCGGGTGTTGCGAACAGCGCCGGGTCTGCGGTCGCCTTGGGACTCCAGAGCCTCATTAGGCAAGCTCGTGGGCTCCGGCTCCGGACGCTGGGTATAAGGATCCTCAGCACCAGGAGCCTCGCCTTTCCACAGCTGCTTTCGGATCCATTGTGTCTTGCTATCGAGAGCGTTGACGGGGGTGGAGGTTGAGAAAGTGGCGCGGGCGACGAAGGGGACTCGGTTAACGGGGACGACGGCCGATGGTAGCGAGGCGAAAGCGCCTACTCTCGGTATTCGAGGCATTGTGAGGTGGTGAATTGGAGGGGTCCTGAGGTCGAAAAGAATCGTGATGGGGTCGTTCGTTGGAGGTACAAGTCGATATGGAACTTTTTCCAGTGTGGTGGTATTGGCCAATGGGAATGTACGAGGCTGAGGGTGGATACCGGGGTCTGACCCACCCATCGTCAACTATCGATAGCCTCAAGTGATTGACGTGCGACCTCCCATGTCCGATAAGCAACTACGACAGCTCCATATTAGCCGAGATGGCACGAATATCGCTACTTATTCTCCTACTAGGAGCATTCATCTCGCTGGCCGCAGCATGTACGCGCGAACCTACAACAACACTTTACAATAGCTAACATCTCCCAGCTGCGCCCACCTTTTGCAAATGCACATGCTTTAAGAACAGCACCATCATCCCGCTCGGTCCCAAAGACGAAACCCTCCGCCGCTCCGTCGATCTCCCAACAGTTCAGCTTGAGTCGCGCTCAAAGTCCAAATCATGCTCTGAGTGTACCAAGGCTTTCTGTCTTAAGCAAGGCATCGACTTCTGCAAAGACGCGACTGAGGAAGATGTCACTACCATGTGCTTCCAGCGCGACAGCAACAAGGACAAGATTATTGTCTGGGCGTTTATCGCAGGAACTCTTGGACTGCTGGGCTGGGCTGCTTTCAAGAAGGTTATGGCGCTGCGCCAGGGTCCTATGTTCCCAAGGCAGAACAGCAACTATGCTCCTATGCAAGGGAACTTCCGATGAGTTTACGAACAAGGCGAATATCGGACTCGCCTTGGCTGAGCCAGGTGCGACTTGTCAGTTTTGGGTATTGGGTAGAAGGTGCTTTCGGCGTTGGTTGAGATATCATCACTTTAACATGGGGTTGACCCCTATCATAGCACAGGTTAGGATCATTCATGAATTATGCGTTAAAACCAGACCAGGCACCGTGACAATTTCAATGCAACCTATATACGCCGACTTTTTCTACCTCCTGACCTTTTCTTACTAGGTCTAGTCATTAACTCCCAAAATCTTATACGACATTTTATCCATTTACATTCCGCTGCTCGTCACGCCACGCCACAACAACCGTTTAAGAACCGTTGACTGAGCGACGAGTGCGAACAGCGTCAGCAAGATCCTCGAGAACGGTAACGGTGTCCTCCCAGCCAATGCAAGCATCAGTGATGCTGACACCGCGCTTGAGAGCGGCGGGGCCCTCAGCGGGGACCTTCTGGTTACCCTCGTTGATGTTGGACTCAATCATGACACCAATGATGGCCTTCTCACCATCGCGGAGCTGATCACCAACGACCTTGGCAACCTTGGGCTGGTTCCTGTGGTCCTTGGAAGAGTTTCCTTGCGCAAGTCAGTATGGAGAGCTTTCAATGGGTCAGTAAACGTACCGTGGGAGCAGTCAACCATGATGGCCTCCTTCTGCTTCTTGTCCTGGAGGACCTTCTTAGCAGCCTGGACGCTCTCCTTATCGAAGTTGGTGCCCTTGGTTCCACCACGGAGGATAACGAAGCAGTGCTCGTTACCCTTGGTTCGGGTAATAGCAGCAAGACCCTGCTTAGTGACACCCATGAAGTGGTGCTGAGCAGCGGCGGCACCAATAGCGTCAATGGCAACACCAAGGCTGCCGTCGGTACCGTTCTTAAAGCCGACGGGGTAAGAAAGACCAGAAGCAAGCTCACGGTGAAGCTGAGACTCGGTGGTACGAGCACCAATGGCGCCGACGGAGATACAGTCGGCAAGGAACTGAGGGGAGATGGTGTCGAGCATCTCAGTGGCAATTGGGAGACCCTTGCTGGTGAGGTCAACGAAAAGCTGGCGGGAAACACGGAGACCCTTGTTGATCTTGAAGGAGTTGTCGATATCGGGGTCGTTGATGAGACCCTTCCAGCCGACGGTTGTTCGGGGCTTCTCGAGGTAGGCGCGCATCACAATGCAGAGATCGTTGGAGAGTCTGTCGGAGACCTCCTTGAGTCGGGAAGCGTATTCCTGGGCAGTAGCAGGGTCGTGGATGGAGCAAGGACCGACGACGACGAGAAGTCTGTCGCTCTGGCCAAGGACAATGTCGGCAGCATCTTGACGGCCCTTGACAACGGTGTTGGTGGCCTTCTCGGGGAGAGGGATTTCGGAGGTGAGAAGCTGGGGAGGGATCAGAGGATCCTGTCCGAGGACTGGTCCATGTTAGCCAATGGACTTGATGTGACGGTCTAAGTTTGGGGGACGGGAGGACTGCGATAACCCGCAATGGCTGTCCTCTCACAAGCCAATATGACGCTGACAAGCTTGCTTATGAGAGGCATCGCCACATTGTATCATGAGTCCTCCACATAATTCCACCACAGCTTCAACAAAGCAGCAATTCAATGGCAAAAGACTAACCTCTGGTGTCATCGGCGGCAATGGTGACCATATCGACGGCTGAAGGCATTGTGAATATGTGAGCTGAGATGTTCTTGTTGCAACTAGAAATTTTGATATGGAGGGGTCCGATTTAGATTTACCTTTGAGCGGGTAGTGGTAGTTATTTAGTGTATAGCTCCACGGAGTAGGCGATGAATGGGTGACTCAAAAGTAAACTTTCAAGACGAACGCCACAAGAAGATATTCGGGTTGATGCGAACAAGAAGAGGTTGTTGAGATATCAGCCCAAGCAAGTAGACACACTTTTTTTTCTGCTCCTCTGACTCAAAAGTTCTGGATGCTCTCAGCCCAAGGCCACAGGGTAGCACCACACCGGAGGAGCTTCGGAGGGGAACCCCACCGAGGGGTCAAGGGCGGTTTTTTGCAGGGGAGTTGTATGCAAAATACATTGGATTCACTACGTCAGGGTTCTAGAATTTTACAATTATCAATGGTCTAAGCTCAATTGGCTCCGGTTTGGGTCCGTAGTGACAATTTCTCGGTTACGCGAGGCAAAAGAAAATAGTCGAGTAGAGAATCTATATCTTATCATCTTGACATGTGGACGGCTTGAAGCCATATACACTCCGTACATACATATACGGACGGGCATACCGCCTATGTCGGAGGCTTGAAGTTACTGTTACAGTAGTGAAGCTGCATGCAAGGAACGGGTGATCACTTTTACCGCCCTCTGTTGTACCAATTCCGTCCGAAAGTGCAACCTCCTCAAAGCTGTGGGAGGTCAACATGCCGTCGGTTCACTGTCGTATTGCATTAGCCTTCTCTTGGTGGTTTAGTAAGATCTCGAGCATTGAGGCCATTCCGTCGAGTCCAGTAGCAATTGGCCAATGTCGCAACCCTTTCTTGACTCCAGATCTCTCAATCTTGATCACGGTCACGCCGTTCGGTCTTACGGAGTAGCAATAATATCTGATCCGGGGTACTAGGGTAATGAAGTAGTGTCACTGAGCAGTGAGCACCACTATTCTCCCTACCAATTGACGCGTCTCGGAAAACAACGTGAGATAACATACGATAATCAATCACATCCCTTGTGAAGTAATATGAGCAATTGGTCTTGATGGAGAAAAGTGGGATAAGGGAGAAGGTTTCTGGTGACGTCGGCATGCAAGAATATTTGTGACAGGGTCTCTTTGGTATCGTGGCGGCTTGCAAATCTCCCCACGTTGAGAAGTTTGGAGGTTCGTTCATCAGTCGCACAGAGGAATGTGTGTCGCCGAGGAAAGGGGGGGGTAATGAACCACCAAAACATGGGAAATTGCGTGGGGGAACGGACTGAAATAAACAATGCTACTACGAACATATTGTGTTACAAACGGGAAAAGAGTTTGTATCTGTTACTGATCTCCTTGAGGACGGTTCTTGATGGGCGCAACACTACCCTACAGCACAGACCGGAAGGTCATGGACCGAGGACTACTAACTGGACTAAGGGATCTGATCTGAGCCAAGTACAGAAGTTGTCTCAGACATGTCCGAACCAAGATCAACAAGACAAGACAAGCCCGTTGCAACGTCTCAGAAAGAAGTCGTGTCCTACCTTGACGGAAAGACGGAAATCAACTAAGCGAAACACGACTGAAACCTAGACCTAGACATTCAAGTTCCGTTGAACAACATGTCGACTCAACTCAACTCTCACAAATTCTTGTCAAACGTAGTGAACCGCGTTGCGTCTGAGGACTAGGAGCCTCGTACTGCGGATCTGTTGGCCCGTGATACCCTTGTAGTTAGTCTAGGCTGTCCACTCAGCCCAGCCAAGCCAAGCCTAGCCCGGCCTCTTGACTTTCTCGTGATTGACGAAGGATATGAGCGGGCATGAGCATGAGCATGATGAGCATAGTTAGGTAGGGAGCATACATAGCATGACTGTCAAGGGTCAATTAGATCATCGTATTTCCTCATCAAGGGATCGCTCATTGACATGGACATTCGGGTTCTCGACGAACCCCACGACGGAGCCGAGACTGAAAGGAATCCGATCGACTGGTGAAGTGAAGCGAATGCGCGCCATGGCTTGGTCTGGTCTGGTTTGGTCTCCATTCACAAACTTTGGCCTTGCCATTTCCTGCCTTTATTCACTGAGAACCAACCCAATCCAACCAACCCCTTTCCTCCTTGACTGTGACGTTTTTTTCTCTTGATTCAATCTTTTTCTCTTGTTCAGCTTTTGATAAGCTTTTCATCGTCGTTTCACTTTACTTGTTTTAACTGACTCCCTAATTGTCAATTGCTGTGCATAACATTCATTCGTTTCTCTTTGTTTACTTTCATCCGATATTTACATTTACTTAGCAGTCTCGCTTCACCAACACCGAGACAAGACCCTCAAATACCTTGAATAATAACCCAAGACATTATAGACCGCCCTGCTACATATTTCCCCGCTCCTTCCAATTGTCTCACTACTTTTGTTCTTTTGCCTGATTTGCTGTTGGTCGTCATCTTTTGCATAGCACCTACCTCCTCAAGTGACAGCCCCAAAAAGAGCACCCCCCAGCCTCTCTCTGCCTGCCTGCACTGGCCTCTCCACTGTTGGCTTACTGCCTACCTATCTGCGTTCCAAGGCTCCCCTCCCGTCACAGCCTCCGATCCACTACCTTAGGTAGTCTATCCGTGGCTTCCTTCCTTGACCGACGACAGGCCGCCACTTCCTCGTGAACTCAACTCTAACAATCGACCCTCAACTCTTTCTTCCGACCAACCCAACCCCTTAAACTTGGATTTGTCATTGACGTTTATATCCATTCATCCAACATTTTGTCCACAGCATCACCATCACCATCAGGACCGATACTTCTTGATCTGCCCGTCCATCACATTACTGTACTCTATTACATCGTCTTGCATCGGAATCGGATACCCCCGCTGTAACGCTACTGGTTACTGCACACTGTACTGTACCACGACTTTCCTGGGACCTTTTGTATCCACCCGCATCAATACGCAGGGTCTGGTAGTCAAACGACGACATCTCTTAATTCAGTAATTGCTGGGCAGCAAATTCTCTTTGACAACAACCGGCTTGCTCGATACGACAAGATGTTCGCCGCCCAGCAGCACACCGGCCTCGAGCGGAAACGAGGCCGAGAAGATGAAGAGCTCGCTGCTAACGGCATGAGCTTCGGTGAGCACCGAAATGTAAGTCATGACAGCCCAGGCATCATAGCCTAAGAAAACAAAATACTTTAGCCACTTTATGCCAGCTTAGACTAGCAGTTTGGCTATTTTATTTGTCTTGCTATCCTAAGCTTTAGAACAAGATACTGACTTTTTGAAGAAACGACTGCAGTGTCTCCCCCTCCGTGCATTTCCTCGAACCTCTTCGACGCCACAAGACCAAGGATATTCCGATATGAATATGATGCAAGCACAACAGGGATCGGACCGATTGAGTATGATGCAGATGGAGACCGACAACTCCAACGGGCGCATGCCTACACCCATTCAGCCCAGCTTTGCCGCTCAGGTTAGAGGCCAGCAGGCCATGACAGGAGGCCCTAACGGCGTCGCAAACCTTGGCCACCATGATACCGGCTTCTACGAGGACCAGAGTGTTCCTCGAACAATGGCTGGAGGATGGCAAGCCGCACAGAACGAACGACGCCTCCCTTCCCCCATTTGTGAAGATGACAATACTATGGCATGCGAACCCATTACCCCCGTCAACATGCAGTTCGACGCCAGCGCTTATGGAAACGTCTCTCCAGGTATGGAGCATCCCAACGTGAGAGTCGAGCCTTCACCTCCTCATGACGTGGAACATCCTATGATGGATGTAGAAGAACCTCATGAGGGCGACCACGATCACGATCCTTCAACACCTTCCCCTCCTCGAAGAGGTCACATTCGCAGTCGTCACACCGTTAACAACTGGACTTGGCAACCCGGCATGAAGAAGAGCTTCAGCATAGGATTCCGCTCAGACTGTGAAAAGTGCCGGTTGAAGGTCCCGGGTCACTTCAATCACATCATCGTCTCTTAGGACGACGACGACCGGACGATTATTGTGGACCCTAAGGTTTACCCTTCTCTTTAGAATATTGCTCTAAGGCCGCTTGATCGTAAGGGAAAGAAGAGCAGATTCTATTTCAACTAGTCTTTATTTTTATTTTTATTTGTTAGGCGTCAGGGAGGAAGCGGATATCATTAGCGACGGTATTTGGACCCAGGCAACATTAGGGTATTATTAAATTAATTGATCATTATGAACCTAAGAGACGAAACCTCAGATCCTAAGAGATGAAATGACAGACCCTAAGAGACGAAATAACCCGAGATCCTAAAAAACGAAACATAGAACCTAAAGGACGAAATAACCTTAGATCCTAAAAGACAAAATGACTAGATTCTAGAAGACGAAATACAGATCCTAAATGACGAAAATCTAGACACTTTATGCCAGTTTAAATTAGCACTTAGGTCAAAATCTTCAGCAATGTTGGATTGGACGTCAAGCTTCATGGCATTGCCATGATCTGGCCCATGGCAGAGCGAAGTTTTGAATCAGCGACAGTCCAAGGAACGACGGAGAAGTCCCATCTATCGAGAAGGGTGAATGCGATCTCATCAGGAGTTGCCATTTTTTGAGGACAATTCTTGTGCTGCTGTGGGTAGGTATGGATGAAAATACCACAATAGCGATCGATAATGTCAATGTCAGCTCGATATGCAATTCAATCTGCTGGGTCAACTATGAATCATAGGTTCATAGTTGTACACATGTCATGATCAAAAGAACGCCAATGATTTATGTGCATCGTTGTAAGTTCATTTATGCAATCATCTCCCGTCGTAAAACTCCCAGTTCTATACAATATTTTACAGATATTTATTCTGGACAAGCCACTGCTTAACGTCCTCCTTATCTCTGGCGAGCCAGTTTTGCTTGGCCTTCATAGCATCAAGACTCTGAGCCAACTCAAGCTCGAATCCCTTGTTGCCCTTCTCCTCAAAGAAGCTCTTGACGTCGTCGATCTGGTCGGCATGTGTGAATGAGCTTGTTGAGATGGCCACCATGTCACCCAGGAGTGACATGCCAGGAGGGAGTCGCTTGGTGAGAACATCCCAGTTCTCCTTAACCCATCCCCAAAGAGCCAGGACACCCTCCTTGTGAGCGCGAAGGCCAGCAAGGGGCATGTAGATATCCTGGGTCTTGACGTTGTCACTCATAGTGTACGCCAGAGTTCGCTTGATAAGAGAAGGATCCTTGGCAAAGCCGAGAGATCGAAGGGCGGTATTTCGCTCGCTGCTCTGCTTGGCAGTCTCGTACTCCTTGAGGACAGCGTTGTACTCGGCTTCGCCGCCGTATGTCAGCACAACTCCAAACACACTGGATCGGAGGTTGGGCTGGACGGCTTCGCGGTCGCCATTGATGAACTTCTCAAATAGCTCGAAGGCTGCCTTCTTGGCAGACTCGTCCTCGACAATGGCGGCCTTACCGAACATCAGTGCCTTGAAGCGCTGAGCGGTAAAGTCATCAGAGCTTGAGATGTTCCAGCCGATCTCATTGGCCTTCTTACTGACCAAGTCTCGCTGGAAAGCCTTGAGAGCCTTGTTCACGTCGTCTTCTTCGAAGATCCAAGCGTCCCGAAGAGAAGCAACACGGAGGGTAATCTCGTCCCAGACAATGAACTCATCTTCGGAGTCAAAGCCTTGGAGGAGAGACAGCAAGCCGGATGTCTTTTGGTAACCAGCAGCGGCAAGAGCACCAGCATCGGCGATCATGCCAGCCCTGTCCTCGACACCCAAGAGTCCTGCCTTGGCGTTCTGTCCAAGTCTCTGGAGTCGCTCGCTAGTGTAGGAAGTGCGGTAGATACCAGAATGACCAGAGTTAACCTTGTAGAAGTCAAAATCAGGTACCTTGAAGTCGGCCTCACGGACATTGAGCGCAAGGTCTTCTTGGATACCATCCTTTGTTCGAAGGTTGAGGAACACGGGGTAGAGGACTTCATCTTCTTCAGGCTTGACATCTGCCGTTCTAAGGAAGCGGTTTTGCTTGACGTGGATTGTGCCCTTGGACTCATCCTCAGTGACAGCTACGACAGGGTAACCGACCTTCTTGGTCCAAATGTCTGCAACACGCTCGACATCCTTACCACTGGCCTCGCTGAGAGCAGCCCAGAGGTCAGTTGTCTCTGTGTTGCCGTAGGCATGTCGGTCAAGGTAGATGCGGACACCCTTCAGGAAGACGTCCTCACCCAAGTACTTGGAGATCATGCGAAGGACACAAGAGCCCTTTTCATATGAGATGGCATCGAAGATCTGGTTGACCTCGTCCGCACGCTTGACAGGCACCTCGATGGGATGAGAGCTGCGCAAAGAGTCAAGACCCAGAGCGGATCGCAGGTCCTCGGTGACATATCCTTCCCAGATCCTCCACTCGGGGTAGAAGGCGTTGGAAGAATACCACGACATCCATGTCGCAAATCCTTCCTTTAGCCACAAACCATCCCAGAAGTCCATTGTGACCAGGTTGCCAAACCATTGGTGAGCAAGCTCGTGCTGGACAACCTCAGCGACACGCTTCTTGGTAACAGCACTGCTTGTCTTCTCGTCTAGGAGAAGGTCGACAACTCGATATGTGATGAGACCCCAGTTCTCCATAGCGCCGGCGGCGAAATCAGGAATGGCAACCATGTCCATCTTAGGAAGAGGGTACTGGCTCCCAAACTGCTCCTCGTAGAACCCGAGGGTTCGTGCACCCAACTCAGCCGAGAAGACGGCATGATCGAGGTCCTGATCGGGGGTACACCACACTCGGATGGGGACTCGGAAGTTGTTGGTCTCGTAGTGCTTGAGGTCTCCGATGATGAAGGCCAAGAGGTAGGTAGACATGATGGGTGTCTTGTTGTATGTGATGGCCTTGCTCTTCTTGCCAGTAACCTTGGAGTCGACCTCCTTTTCGGAAGCAACATCCATGTTGCCCAGGCAGACCAAGTCCTTGTCAGCAATCAAAGTGACGGTGAACGTCGCCTTGAGAGCAGGCTCGTCGAGACAGGGGAATGCTCGGCGAGCATCAGTAGCCTCGAATTGGGTGGTGGCGATATACTTTGTGTTACCCTGCTCGTCCTTGTATGAAGATCGGTAGAATCCAGCCATATCATCGTTGAGGATACCGGTGAAGCGCTGGGTCAACCTAGCCTTCTGACCTGCAGGAATCGTCTTGTCGAAGGTGATGGTCGTGGTCTGGGAGTCCTTGTCGTAGTCGAGAGTGGGGGAAGAGCTGATGGTAGCACCATTGGCCTCAACCAGAGTCTCGTGGATCTCGAGGTCTACTGTGTTGAGAGCAATGGATGTTGAATCTTCGACAACGTCGAAGTCGATGACGACGGTGCCTTCATACTTGAAGGTCTCAAAGTTGGGTTCGAGGGTAAGATCGTAGTGCAGCGGCTTGACGTTCTTGGGGAGGACCTGGCGACCTCGACGGACGTCGAGGCTTGCGCTGGTAACGTCCTCACCGTTGCGAAGCATGGCGCGTCGACAAGAGCAGTTGCGACGAGATATGAGAGAAGATGTGACTTTGGAGTCGCGAATAGAGGGTCGAGGGAGTGAGGGTTGAGAGAGTATAGGTCGATACGAAGCTGTCGCAGAGCTATTTGAAAGGAGATATGAAGATTGAGAAGTATGAAGAGGTCGAGTTGTTGTAGTTGTTGTTGTTATAGAGGATCGAAAAGCTGACAGAGGGCTGCTAGCTCCTAAGCTGATGCGGGGGAGGGGTCGTGAATGGAAGGTACGGGTCATCGGGTTCCTGCCTCCGACAGTGGTCAGTGTCAGAGTCAGAGCCTTAGGCTGACCGCCCAAGGCCCGTCGCAGACCGAAAGACATTAATTGAGGCTTCATTGAATCATTGGCTGCCTCTTGTCTTCTATTGAATCATGGCGGTGACGGAACGACGTTACACTTGTTCCTGACAATGTAATGTGATTGTTCGGAAGATTTCGTTGCAACCCTGAATCTAGAGACTAGGCTTAGGCTGCTGCTGCTGAAGCTTGGACCCGCCAAGTCTGCCCGGTTATGCGCGTAAGTTGACCGACCAATGGCGTCTTACGGAGCAAAACACCAACAGATAAGTACATGCATGGGCTTCTTGATTCATCCAGACTTTATCATAATAATTCAGTCTTTATGATAAAAGAAATACTAAGATTTATGAGAAATTTGATCACTTTCATAAACTTAGATTACGCAGTTGTGCATTTGTCATCTTGATCATACATTCTTTGACTCATTTCTGTATAACTAACAATGATCCTCCTCAGATCCCCAACGCCTCTCTACGACTCTTACTGTTAATATCAAGATATGGCGCCTCTCCAAGACTGGCAACCCTATCACCGGCCCTTGCGTTTTCGTAATCATAGGTAGCACAATGGAACGTTGATCTATTATCCCAGATCGCGCAGTCATTCTTGCTCCATCGATATCGAACCTGAGCATCGTGATTCTGTGTCACCAAGTTGAAAAGATAAGCGAGAAGCGTATCACTCTCATCTCTCGATAGTCCGTTGATACGCTTGGTGAAGCCCTTGTTGACGAAGACAGACTTCCAGCCTGTAACTGGGTTTGTTCTGATGAGAGGGTGGACAGCTGTGAGGTTCTCGCCTTGGTTCAGAGGAGAGCCTCGGATACCTTTGCGGATAGGGTTGCCTAGACGGCGGGCTTCGTCGTGGAAGAATGATGCGTCATGGGTTGCGGTGAGACCTTCGAGGAATTTCTTCATTGGGTCGGAGAGTCTGTCGTAGACCTCATATCCTGATGCCCAGAGCTGACCGAGTTAGCTGTATGCAAGCAAAACCAGGCGTCCAAGTAACACAAGTTACTTCATTGTTGCTAGCCCGGTGTAAGTGGCAGACATACCGTATCACCACCTGTTGCTGGTAGTGTATGAATCTTGAGCATGGCATAGTCTGAGGGAACCTTTTCGAAAGTACTTGGCAAGGTCAGCATTCTCCAGCAAAGAGTCTGCGAGTTTATACGCACATGTCAGAGTGCCAGCCAGCGCTCGCGAATCGGCTCACATCGCTCAACTGATGTGTCAAACCACCACCCTTCTTCTGCTTCTCACTTGAGATAACACTAATCTGATCTCCTAATTCGCTCCCCTCTTCTGTAAGAGGATGAACGTGTAGACCTGAAGTAGAAGGGCATCCGGCGAGGTCTGTGAGTCGCAGCATAAAGTCCTTCATCTCGTTGGGGGTAACATCTTGATCCTTCAGAAAGACAACTCCCCGCTGGGAAATTGTGACAGCAAGGTCTCGAATGTGAATATCATCCCATTTCAGCAGGTCCCGAATTTGAAGACCGTTGAATTCACGACCGATGACTGGGGTGACGTCAAATTGGGAGTAGTTGTCCAAACTCCCCGTGTAAGTCAAGGGTTGTTCTAGTCGGGGCCTGCTTTGGGCATTTCCGCCGACGATATGACTAGGGAGGGTCTCGACCTCAGCTGAAGGCATGATGCAATATAGGATTATGATTGAACAATATTCTCAATTGACCGAGAACTGAACTGCGAGGCGAATGCGACAATTATGTGAAGCTACACTTTATCCCGGAGACTCTTTCGGAGGAAATGAGGAAGTCGACAGACTCATAAATAACAGCCAAGACCCGGTATTTCGGAAACCAGTCTAACCCCAGATTAAAGCGTCGAACCGTTTTGAGCCAAAACGTACAATGTCGAATCACGATGCGAATCAACTCCCCGCACTTTAAGACGACATCGGGACTAAAGATCACATAATGCGCAGAGGAGAATTTCTCGGAGAATCTACCCCAGCGTCCAAAGAGGGGGCATAACCAATCCTGTGTTTCGAATGCCCTGTCAGATGGTCAAGGACTCTACGCTTGGCGGATTAATGGCCCTGTACTATGAGATTCGAGGTTACCACATCTGGCTTCATGTCCTTATGGCGTGCGCGATAGCGCCACACAAGCTAAGGGGGGCTATTGTGAATTTGTATGTATCCCGGAGACTCTTTCGGTAGGTAGTAGTGTTTAAGGTCAAAGTGTAGATGTAGTTATATATCTTGACTGAGACCCCGAGTTTGTAGATCTACAGCGAGCACTTGACTTTAGACAAGTCATTGGGATTCCGAGAAACTCAATTGAGTAATAGTCTGTATTTCAATATGGGCAACCCGGATATCGAGTCGACCTCTGCGGTTGCTGCGCGCACGTCGGTGGATCACATCGACAAGTCGCAAGTCGGAGTCGGCCGAGCTGAACTGAGCCATGCGCTACCACCACACGATGATTACGAAGGCGGCCATCGGTGGGATCCCTCGGCTACTTGGACAGCCGAAGAAGAGAAGAGAGCTGTTCGAAAGACTGATCTGAAGCTTTTGAGTTGGCTGTGTCTCATGGTATGTTAGCTATTCACCCCTTGTGGAAAGTGTAAATAGCTTCACAAACCTTATCTGATCGTCAGCTTTTCACGCTGAAGTTCAATGACTGACACGCTACAGTTCTTCGGGCTCCAGCTTGACAGAGGCAATATCAGCAATGCCCTGGCAGACGACCTTCTAACTGATCTTGGATTGACGACTGATGATTACAACAACGGAACGACGATTCAGGTCCTGTGTTTCTTACTCGCCGAGTTTCCTGTTATCTTCCTCACCAAGCGCTATGGATTCAAGACCGTGCTACCCACACTCATGGTGTGCTGGGGTCTTGTGTCGACTTTCCAGGCCTTCATGACCGGACGAGCTGCTTTCTATGTTACTCGAGCTCTGATCGGTACTTTTGAGGGTGGTTTCATTCCTGGTGTTATCCTCATGGCGACATACTTCTATACCTCGCGAGAGTTGTCGATTCGACTGGCTGCTTTCTGGTCTACTCTGAACGTCGCCCGTGTTATTTCAGCTCTCTTGGCTGCCGGATTACTCGAAATGAGAGGTGTTAACGGTCATCCTGGATGGTTCTGGCTTCTGCTTCTCGAGGGTCTTCTCACGGTTGTCATCGGTCTCGTCTCGATGGTTTATCTTCCAACCTCACCCACAGGCACCAAGACTCCCATCTGGCGCAAATCCTGGTATACCGAACGTGAAGAGATTATCATGATCAACCGAATTCTTCGAGATGATCCTGCCAAGGGTCTTACAGCGCTCAAGGAGCCAGCCACATGGAAGGATGTCAAGGCTGCATGGGGTGATCCATCTCTCTGGGGACTCTACTTCATCGGTGTTATTGCATACATCCCTGCGGCGCCTGTTCAGGCATACTTGACCTTGACCTTGAAGAGAGTCGGAAACTTCAGCACCTTGGCTAGCAATCTTCTCACTGCGCCTTCTGCAGCTCTCCAGATCATTACTATGCTTGCACTCGCTTACAGCTCCGAATACTTCAATGAACGAGCTTTCCATTGCCTCTTTGGAGAGATATGGAGTCTGCCGCTACTGACAGCTCTCCTGACACTTCCTGACCAAGGTCGTGAGTGGGGTCGATTCTCGATCATCACTTTGATCTCGGGATACCCGTACTTTCACCCTCTTGTATCTTCTTGGATCTCAGAGAACTCGTTCGACGTCAAGAAGAGAGCCATTGCAGCAGCTTCCTATAACGTCTTGGTGCAAGTGTAAGTGAACCCTATCCTTTTGATTGGATAAATGCTAACAAAAAACAGTGGAAGCGTTATCTCGAGTCAGATCTACCGAAAGTGGGATGGACCGTACTACAAGAACGGGAACAAAGTCTTGATTTCGATTTTGTCTCTCTCCGTTGTTGTGTTTATTGTTCAGAGACAATGGATTGTGCACTTGAACAAGAAGAAGGTCGAGAAATGGGAACAAATGACTCCGGAGCAGCAACTCGAGTACCAGACGGACAAGGAGCAGCGAGAGATTGACGGCAACAAGCGACTTGACTTCCGATTTGCTTATTAAGTTAATCGAAGGATACAATTTTAATTCGACGAAGAGATGGATTGGATCGGGGGTGGTAGTCGCGCGTGTGAGGGTATACCCAAAAGGCATCTGGATTCGCCCACAGATCTCCTTGCACACAAAGCATGCCCCTAGGCTCCGATCCGACCAAAGTAGGGGATCATATAAATAATAATGAATTAGTATTTTATATCTGTTATTCGAGCAAACTAAGCTTGTAATCCGACTCGTTGGCAGGTGTACTTTGCCATGACAGCTGATCCCTTTGATATCCCAGCTGTGTACAATCTGCACCTCTTTCGTCAGGTAATCATAACTATTTGCAAATAATAGTAAAATCTTAGGATAGAGGGTATCTATTTTCGTCTATTAGGCTTCTCCTTGACTAGGTAAGTGATTGAAAGTGCCGAGCTGGGGCATCAAAGATATGGGCCCTGGATTTAAAGTTTCGTTACAGATTCTGGTTCATATTCCCGTTGGTTTCGGACGAGTTTCCCTTCGAGGCCGTGCAAGGACCGTTTTCATGGATTGACAGGTGGCTGATTTTGGTGAAGCTCGTATCACTGGCTCTCTCAAATAAAAAATTAGTCATCCGCCAGCCTGCAGCCATCGCGAAAACTCAATGTCTCAAAGGCCAAAGTCAATTCTTTCCAACACCTACACGTCCTGTTTACGCTCTTCTTCTTCTCTATCGTCCTCTTTAAAATAACACTGCGACCTCTATCTTGCGCTAGTTCTCAATCTACTCACTAAGCGACCCACGATCTCTATCTCACGCTAAACCTCCCATCTAAACTACCTACCACCACCACCTCACAATATGGGTGTTCTCGGACTCGTCACAACCGGCTTCGTCGGCGCTCTTCACAGCTATATTTTGGTGCTTGAAATGTTCTTGTGGACTACTCCTCGCGGTAGAAAGACGTTCAAGCTCACTCCCGAGTTCGCGGAGCAGACCAAGACCATGGCCGCGAACCAGGGTCTGTACAACGGTTTCCTCTCCGCTGGATTGATTTGGTCGCTTCTTCACCCGAACCCTGTGTTTGCAAAGCAGCTGCAGGTGTTCTTCAACGGTTGTGTCGTACTTGCGGGCGCTTATGGTGGTGCGACAGCCAACAAGCGTATTCTTTACATCCAGGCTGCGCCGGCCGCTGTTGCTCTTGGACTTGTTCTTTTGGGAATGTAGATATGTAGGTGAAGCGGAATATTTCCGGGATGTTCTAGACGTTGTTGCTGACTTGCCTTGCAGCATGTAGTAATACTATTACATCTATTTGTCTTGGCTGATCTTCTGTCGTTTATACGACATATACGAGCAACTCCCCTGACTCAGCAGATCATTTGTTTCTCAATCTCGAAAGTTAAGCATCAATTCAGGAATACTGTCTCCACAACCTTCTAGTTTGAGACAATCTGAAAGACGTGTGACATGGAGAGTGTGAGGCTTTAGGTTAGACCCCAGCTTCTGATAGTCCTGCAGACCTTGAACAGCTTCCCGATTCTTTGAATGCGTGTGACTTTTAACACCATCAACAATTCATGCTCAAAGACGGATGTACCCGTTTGCGGTGTTCTTCGGAATTAGGAATTGCATGCGTTCTTTCTTGCTTACAGGGTTCTCTCTTTGTGATACCACACAGCGGTTATACAAACCGGTTCCATGGAAAGTCAGCAACGGTCCTGTAAGCCACTCGTTACTCAATATAGACTTCTAGAACGAAACTGGCTTCGGCTTTTGGTCTCGAAAAGAAGCCATTATTCAGGTGACGTAATAATGAGAACTTTGGGTCTTGCCTATTGGCAGTCCAGACCTTCCAACAGCTAACAAATCAATGCAAAACCACTCATAGCTATCGGGCGACCTTGAAGGAATGCATACAACACATACCTGAGCTATCAATGACGATCGCCAGATGCCGCTTAGCCGAACTTCACTTATACGGGAATAACCAACTTTTGTGTTTACTTCTCGGTTCCGACGGATGGGATGTCAGCCTTCGGCACCGCCCTCCAGTAAACCGATGAACCTTATGCAGCATAGTTCGACTCTGGAGCTGCTGGCATTGGATGCTCCTCCAAAAGTCCTCGCCGGTTCGGTAACGAAACACCAACTTTTCTTTTCTTGCCCGGAAACTCTCCTCTCCCGGTGTGAGCGGGAGGGGATGTGATCACTGCAGATCTCGAGCTTTCTATTCTTGAATGGCAGACACAGCTCTTCGGATCACTCGGCCATGACGGAAAACCGCTCGCATGTCATAGAGTCGGTGGTCAGTTGTCGCGAACGCGAGGGAGATGCTGCTGTGTGGTTGCAATGCCGTGTTACGACGAGAGAGAGCTATCTGAATGAGGAAACAAGCTGTGTGCGAACACCAATAAATACAGCTTGAGACGCCTACTGGAACAAGCTGATCTAAAGTGTGTTCGCATGTTTATTCATTGAATTAGCACGCGCACATAGATCTCTCTATTGTTTCTTACAACTCTTCCACAGTCATGTCGAAACTATTCCATCGTCGCAAGAGGAATGATGATGATGTGGAATCTAATGCAGGACGGCGAGCTTCTCGCGCCTCCAGAGGCCGGGCTGGCTCTATCTTCCCAGACCCTGACCTCGGCGAGTATCCCGCCCTCGACCACTACATCAGCAACTACCGCGAAGACCGTCGCCGAAGCGTAGCAGACTCTGAAGCTGGAAAGGGCAAGAAGAAGCATTGGTGGAGCTTTGGTAGTAGTGGCTCTGAAGATCAGGATCAGGCCACTGGCAAAGCTGGATTTTCTGAATCATGGCTTGAGACAGACTTGAGGGCTGGATTATCCTCTGATGAGGTTGAGAAGCGTAGGAAGGTCACTGGATGGAATGAACTTACCTCCGAGAAAGAGAATATGTTTGCCAAATTCCTGGGCTTCTTTACTGGTCCTATCCTCTATGGTGAGCTACACTCTTTCATGAGTCCGATTGGGAAAACATTAACCAAGTGTTATAGTTATGGAAGTCGCTGCTTTACTCGCTGTGGGATTGGGCGACTGGGTCGACTTTGGAGTCATTGTTGGAATCCTCTTGCTCAACGCCTTTGTAGGCTGTAAGTTCTCCTCAACCCAAACCCTCCCGCGACCAATTCTGATTGCTATTTAGTCATCCAAGAGAAACAAGCAGCAGATATCGTAGCGAGTCTGAAAGGAGATATAGCCATGCGATGTACCGTTGTTCGCGATAGCGTTGAGCAGGAGATCCCAGCCCGAGAGCTGGTACCCGGCGATATCCTCCTCATCGAAGAAGGTGGCACAGTTGCCGCAGACGCTCGCCTTATCTGCGACTACACCCGGCCGGAAGACTTTGAGCTCTTCAAGCGTCTCAGAGCTGAAGACAAGTTGGACCGAAGTGATGAAGAAGATGATATGGCCGATGGTCCGGATGACGCCAATGGTGATGCAAAGCATGGTGATGGTGAAAGCAAGGAGGATGGTCGCCCGCACACTCACGGCCAGGAGCCGCTAGACCACCGAAGTCGCCCCATCGCCGCTGTTGATCAATCTTCTATCACGGGAGAGTCACTGGCTGTTGAGAAATATCTGGGTGATAAGGTCTACTACACAACTGGCTGCAAGAGAGGAAAGGCCTATGGCTTGGTAGAAGCATCTGCCAGAGACTCCTTCGTCGGACGCACAGCCGATCTCGTTCAAGGCGCAAAGGATCAGGGTCACTTCAAGGCTATCATGAACAATATCGGTACCACACTTCTCGTTCTGGTCATGTTCTGGATCTTGATCGCCTGGATTGGTGGTTTCTTCCATCACATCGGCGTTACAGCTCCTGGATCTCAGAACTTGTTGCATTATGCACTTGTTCTTCTCATCGTTGGTGTTCCCGTCGGTTTACCTGTCGTCACCACAACTACACTTGCTGTAGGAGCCGCCTATCTGGCCAAGCAGAAAGCCATCGTGCAAAAGCTCACGGCTATCGAATCCCTCGCTGGAGTCGACATCCTGTGCTCAGATAAGACCGGTACTTTGACTGCCAACAAACTCTCTATCCGAGATCCCTTCGTCGCTGAAGGAGAAGACGTCAACTGGATGATGGCATGTGCAGCACTTGCCTCAAGTCACAACCTGAAGACACTGGATCCCATCGACAAAGTCACAATTCTTACACTCAAGCGCTATCCTGAAGCTCGAGAGATCCTCAAACAGGGCTGGGTAACCGAGTCGTTCACACCCTTTGACCCAGTCTCCAAGCGAATCACCGCTGTGTGCCGCCTTGGCAACGACAGATTTATCTGCGCAAAGGGTGCACCAAAGGCTATTCTCAAGCTTTTGGGACCCGGTTCGGAGCATCTGAGTGAGCTTTATAGGGAAAAGGCTCAAGATTTTGCTCGTCGCGGCTTCCGATCTCTTGGTGTTGCGTACAAGAAGAACGACGGCGATTGGATTCTTCTAGGTCTGCTGTCCATGTTTGATCCCCCTCGTGAGGATACTGCCCAGACGATCATCGAGGCCGGTCATCTTGGTGTTCCTGTTAAGATGCTAACAGGAGATGCCATCGCTATCGCCAAGGAAACCTGCAAGATGTTGTCGCTGGGCACGAAGGTATACAACTCAGATCGTCTTATCCACGGTGGATTATCTGGAAGTGTGCAGCATGACTTTGTCGAACGCGCAGATGGCTTTGCGGAAGTGTTCCCTGAGCACAAATACACTGTTGTCGAGATGCTGCAGCAGAGAGGCCATCTGACGGCCATGACTGGTGATGGTGTTAACGATGCCCCGTCTCTGAAGAAGGCTGATTGTGGTATTGCTGTCGAAGGTGCTTCGGAAGCTGCGCAAGCGGCGGCTGATATCGTCTTCCTCGCGCCGGGTCTCAGTACAATCGTACTGGCTATCAAGACTGCTCGCCAGATCTTTGCGAGAATGAAGTCGTATATCCGTGAGTACAACCCCTCCTAAATGATCGGACCGAGCTAACTTTCGCCTAGAATACCGTATCGCGCTTTGTCTGCACCTTGAAATCTACCTCACACTTTCCATGATCATCCTCAACGAGACCATCCGCGTCGACCTGATAGTTTTCTTGGCATTATTCGCCGACCTCGCCACAGTTGCTGTAGCTTATGATAACGCGCATTGGGAACCTAGACCTGTGGAATGGCAGCTGCCCAAGATTTGTAAGTCAACAACACCTGGTCATACCATTCAATACTAACAGCAACAGGGATCATGAGTGTTATCCTAGGCGTTCTTCTAGCCCTCGGCACCTGGGTCATCCGTGGAACCATGTTCCTCCCCAACGGCGGTATCGTCCAGAACTTTGGCAGCGTCCAAGAAATCCTCTTCCTCGAAGTCGCCCTCACAGAGAACTGGCTTATCTTCGTCACCCGCGGCGGCAAGACCTGGCCATCATGGCAACTCGTCGGTGCCATCCTAGGCGTTGACGTCCTAGCCACGCTCTTCGCCCTTTTCGGTTGGCTCTCCGGCACAGGCGAAGTCCCCGCCATCCACGACAACTTCAAGCAGAGCAGCAACGGCTGGGTCGACATCGTCACTGTGGTCATTGTCTGGTTGTACTCCTTCGGTGTGACGGTCGTTATTGCTATTATCTACTTTATCCTTAACAAGATTTCTTGGTTGGATAATCTTGGAAGAAAGGATCGTAGACATAAGGATACCAAGTTGGAGAATGTTCTGGGACATTTGCAGAAGCTTGCTATTGAGCATGAGGTTGATGAGAAGACTGGCAAGAGCAAGTTTACGCTTGCTGAGAAGGCGGCTGATGATGATGAGGATATCTAGATGCTGTTTTGGGGGTGTGTATGAGTCTTTGTTTAGTTTGAGTGTTCGGATATTGTTTTCTTTTTAATATACATGTGTTCACACTTGCAGGCCATGGGCTGTTCGTCTATACAAGTACATGGTGATTGTGGTAAAGAAAAAACACGGTATCCCTTTTTCCATTTGTTCAACGTCCAACTGCGAGAGGTCTAGAAAGCCCATAACCCAAATAGCTTCCTTTTGTTTCCAAATCTGCGATACTGTTGTCGAAGTTCCCCACTTAAAATCACTCATACAAAATCAGGGAAATACCAGTTATCTCGAGATCAAAGCTTCAGTCTTCTCTGAGAATCCACTCGTTCAGGCCGCCGTCATCGTCGGCTTTGTTGTCGATGATCTGGTCGATAGACTCCCAGATTCTTCGTCGGTTAAGCAGTGTGATGTTCACGACATTGAGATTGCGAAGGGCCAAGTGCCTCTTCGCGGTGAAAGGTAGATTGAAGATAGCCGCACTCTGACCTCTTAGATCTCGTTGACGAGCAAGGGACTGCGAGCGTGAGCTCATACCATCCATGACCATGTACAACAGTCGCCAATCAAGAGGCACATCTTTGGGTACAACGAAGTCGTACAAAAACGGCATGTCCTGGCGTAGTCGAGCCCGCCAAAAGCCAAAGGATAGTCGAAGGCGAGCACAAGGGCGAGAAGCCTTGCGTAGGCGACACACATCCGGGATGTCCAGAGAATCAACGATGCAGAGAATCAAAGCGGGCCCAAGCTTATAGAAAGGGTCGGACAATTCGGATGTGCAGGGCACACTGCGTGAGGTAACCGCAGTGAAGGCTTGGCCATATCCCCCCTTTTGGGGGAACTGTCGAATACTATCTTCGTACAACTTGGCCAAAGCCTCAGTAGAAGGTTGTGCTGTATCTTCGTCCCAGGGGATAGCTGATATGGAAGTTTGCCCGTGTGGCTCTATTTCTTCTGCGCGGCTTTGTTGAATGCGTTGTAGGAACAAATCAACTGCAGCCGAAACACTACGAATGAGTGACTCTTGTTCTGGACTGTTACCGAAGGTGCTAGACTCAACAGAGGAGGTATTTACAGAGTCTTCTGACCCAAAACATCGACGAGCGGACATGCCGCCGACGTACGCCTCCGCGATAAGACAGCGATAAAACCCATTTAAGATAGCATTGGACGAGGGTGGCTGAAGAACATCATCGAAACCATGGCTGATACGTCCCCAGCGTTTATCGACGAAACACTCGACAATACCGTAGTCAATACCTCGCAAGCGGTAGGTGGTGGCGCTACGCATGCCTAGCTTTGAGAAGGTCTTGCCTAGAATATCAGGGGCCCAAGGCCTCGACTCAGTAGCAATGTTCCACTGCTCCATGCATTTTTCGTGGTAAGGCCACGCCTGTCCTGTAGTGTAGCTATGAAGATATGAGAAATGTTGTATTACCAAGGGGAGGTTGTCACTTACGTTTCCAGAAACTCACCAGAACCAACGTACGTGGATGCACCGACATAGTGAAGCGGCTGAGAGAGGTGCGCCCTGGATAGAGTTAAGGTCAGCTCTCCTGGTTAAAGGAGTAACACAAGAATATACTTACTTTGTGGGAATCTGTTCCTAGTTCTTCCGCATCACGGCACGAACCTCCGAGAGCCATTGTCCTTTATCGATGATCAACCCGTGGGCGATATCTTCGGCACCTGGTCCCAGTGGTGGTGTTGCCGGAACACCACAAAAGACACAGGTGGCCGATTTGTACTCGTCTGCCATGGCGACGATCAAGTACCAGATAGGTACCTATCTAGGTAACAGAAGAGGTATCCTCTGCTATGGGTTAAGGCGTCGAGATAAAGTAACTTAAGTGCTGGTCCAAGTTAGCATAAGGTGGCTAAATTATCTCGTCTCTAATACCTACCCCGGCTTTCTTCTGATGTCCTAGCGAGTACGAATATGTCTTCTGAGTAAAAAGATGGATGATAAGGTTCTGAGGATGCAAAGGATGAAAAAATGGAAATGTGAAGGAAAGGATTGGTGGAGGGATTTCTGTTTACTTTTTGACCACCAGCCAGTGGCAGGTCACCTTAGCACCAATAAGCTTCAACCACTGCAGTTGTCTGCCTTCGCTGAGTGGCTTCCATTTATCTTCAACATAAACTTAACGAAACACAAGCCCATATTTTACACTTCTTGGAAATCTCTATCAATAAAATCATTTCTGTAGGTACGTCAAGCTCAGTGAGTCACATGAACTTTAACTGTTTTTGAATATATAAGAACAACTACCCAGCCTGTATGCAGCAGCTTCTTCCTCCTTCATCCATCATCCATCGACCCGTACAACATAACAAACCTATCCATCCACCAGTCGATCTTTGAAGAAGTCGAAACTACTCAGATAATCGACTCGTGCCCGCCCTGCCCTAGCTTCCACGTCGAGTGGCTTCATAGGTGCCCAAGTACAAGAGATGTTTCCCACAGGCCAACATCTACAGGACCTTACGCCTTCTAGTAGTAAGTCAAAGACTCAACACAGCAAACCCACTATGAATCTGGCCGACTTTGCTAACGAGATACTCAGTCTCATAGGAACTTTCTGCGGGACTGAGCAGCTTGCGTCTCTCCATTTAGTGAGTCGACACTTCCACGAATTATTCAATCCGCTCCTTTACTGGAGCAATGAACTCAATGGCAACCCCCCCAAGCCTGTCTTGCTCTGGGCGGCCAAGAGAGGCTTGTTGAAGCCAATGAAGCTCGCTTTTAAGTATGGAGCCGATCTCAACTATACTGGTGCCTCTAGCGAGGACGATCTCTGGAAGTATGCAAAGGGTCTGAAATGGCTGAACGACGACGATGAGCCCAGCGAAAGGCTGTACGATGAGCCCAGCATAAGGCTGATGAAGACGTACGCTGCGCCTTTGCACCTAGCGGTCTTTCACAAGCACGAACACATTGTGGAATGGCTTTTGGAGAGCGGAGCTCGGGTGGACGTTCCTTCAATCAACCTCTGTGGCTGTTCCCATCCGAGTCGAGCCCCTGAATACCTCACGATGCCCTCCCGTTCCTATTCACCTACTAGTCGTTATTACATCCCTCCCTGGTATCCTCTTCACCATGCCATCTCTCACGGGGCCAACGAATCGATACTGTCTCTCCTTGTGAAGCATGGAGCTAGGTATGCAATGAAAGACTTCCCCGGTATAAATTCCGCGGTACTGGGACTATCAAAGCCGTCCATCGATACCCTACTGAACCAGGGCGATTTCGATCCGAATTGGCGAGGAAGAGACGGTGCGGCAGCTCTCCATTTGCTTAATGAAGGCAAGGCATTCTACCACCATCTGAAACGAGAGCAGAGGTGCGACAAGATTCTGGCGGCCATCAAGGGGCTTGTCGATCAAGGTGTGCCCATCAACGCTACAACTCATGGAGAAACGATATTCAAAATGATGCTCAGAAAACGCAACTTCCTTTGCGCGATCGAACTTCTGAAGGCCGGGGCCGATGCTTCAGATCAACTCCACGCCAGGAGAAATGAGCCTGGAGTCATTGACCGAATATTCGAAGACATGTACAGGTGCCGTATAAACCGCGAGAAGCGGAATGGTAACGGCCAACTAGCGAATGCGCTTATCAACGACCAACGGAAAGCACTCAAGCTTGCCATCAAGCGCGGTGCAGATGTCAACAGAGTGGTTGAAGTTGACTATCAGCTTTTTACTAGGCCGCTCTACAATGTACTGTTGTTCTCAGGAGACGTCAAGTGCGTAAAGATGATGCTCGATGCTGGCGCAAGGATCGAAGATGCTTTCGTCGACTACCAGTCCGATGCTGGGGGTCTACTCCGTGCATTCTTCGACGGACAGGATGGATACTTGCTTTATCGTTACAACGAAGACAAGCCGATGGACGAAACGGACCTCGAGCCCTTCAAAAAGTCTTTGAAGTTGCTCCTGAAGAGGGGTGCGCGGATTGACGCCCCGAGCCAGCGCCATCACTCGGCACTCATTGAAGTCTGCAACAGAGCCACGAACGTTGGTTGCGATAGCCAATGCCTGCTCGCAAACATGGAAGCATACAGGTACCAGCTTCGACGCCTCGAAGGATACTACAACCGAGTCACCCACATAAAGAGGGATCCCTTCTGGGAGCTTGAGTTTCTGGTCAAGCATGCAACAAGTCATAATGTCAGCGCCGAGTATGTCAAAGTACTAATGAGACACAATAAGAATCAAGGGAAAGTTCAAGACCTGCTGAAACAGTTGCATTCGAAGCTTCTGAGCGGCATTGGCCAAGACGACGATGACGACGAGTACTACGAAGACGAAGACGATGACGAAAACGAACCTGATACTCGTTCTTGTTCTGTGTGCAACCCGGTGCGACCTTATTAAGGAGGAGAGGGTACTGTACAGGCATTCATGTATCTGCTACAAACTAGAAAGAATTCAATTGGATGACCTTACGTTGGACATGAGGCAATGGTTCTCAACTCTTCAACTCAATGGTATGCATCAAACCCCAACCCAAGTTTCAGGATACTGGCACCCAGGATTTTAGTTTATTCCCCGAACCGAAGCTAGTTTGCAGCCGCAACCTACGTCCCAACCTCGACCGCGACCTTGCAACCCTTCTCGGCTTACAGTCCACGCCATAATACCAGTTGAATGAGCGATCGAGAGGCTTCAGCCATTTCGCAGCACATTTGTGCGGAGGGTCCGTTGGCGTTTGCTGCTGAACAGGACAAATGAGCTGCAGGGCGCAGGGCAGGATGCAAGGGCATCATTGCAGCTTCATGGCATCTAACGGAAGGTATTATCCTGGCACCTCGAATGTGAGCATACTAGCTGAAGATATTTGCAGCTATAATTCTACTATGAACGTAGGTTGAGTCAGATCTGGTTGTTACCTACCTAAGCGGTTACACGTGAAGCCGGTGGGTAGCAAATACAGGAGTTTATCTGAAGTACTGTTACAAAATATATCGTATGATTCGAATAAAAACAATTCCGATAGCTAGTGGTTCGAAACTGAATGTTTTATGTCCGTACTTAAGTGACGATCTACACATCCTAGTCCATCGCCAAGGATAGATATACCGAGGTCTAAGAAGTCAAAATCCGGGGTAGACAGGGGTCTTTTAAGGCGAGATCACAAGCAACAAGCACGTCATCCTGACAAAAAACCACCCAAGAAATAAACATTCCGACTTGTTTCCTCGGGAGTCTTTCTTATTTGCTACTTATGCTCTATGCTGGGCAATTGCTGGCCAACAGTAACAGTGTAGTGTCTCAACCATGACCCCACCTTCAACATCTTCCCCTCCAAAACCTCGCCAGAAACTCGCAAGACGAGCCTGCGACTCATGCAAGGTTCGCAAAATTCGATGTTCAGAGACGCCCCCCTGTACAGCATGCGAGGCGTCGGGGATAGAGTGTACCTTTAAGCGTGAGCAAGGGACTAGAGGACCGAGGGGATTGCGTCCCAGGACCTTGGATAAGATTGAGCGGAGACGCCAAGCAGAGGCTTCGAAAAGCAATACTTCAAGTCCGGACCAAGATCAAACTGTTGCCAAGAAGTCGCCTTCCCCTGTTGATGAGGTAGCGTGTTTGCTGGAGATTCTAGAGGTCTACTCTGAAAGATTGTACCCCATCTGGCCCATCGTCGACGCAACTGATCTTCGAAACAAGATCGAGCAGAATCCTACAGAGGGAGGTGCAGCTAGATACCTTGCTAACGCTGTAGCCCTTGCTGCAATTGCTCAGCTCAAGCTGGACACTGCGTGGCAGCCCAGAGTGGAGGACGCGGAAACGAGACTAAGCGAGACACTGGGTCTGTTGGATGCCTTGCGCGTTTCCTTCTTTCTACATATTTACCATGAAAATGCCTCCCCTGGTGGAACGAAGTCTCTTGTTTATTTGCGCGAAGCAATCACGCAAGCGCAGATCTTGAGGCTTGATCGCGAGTCTACGTATGCTTCCTTGTCTGAAGCTGATCAACATGTTTCGCGACGGATTCTATGGCTACTGTTTGTCACAGAAAGGTAGGCATCTTAAGTCAAGCAAGACGCCGTTCGCTACTAACACTGTATAGGGGCGTTGCTCTTCTTCACAAGCTTCCCCCAGTTCTGAAGCCAAATATTCTATTCCCCTGGTTCGGAGGAGCCAACGACCGCGCAGAGGTCCTCCCGGCTTTTCTCAAGCTGGTCCATCTCTTCTGGGTCTTTGATCAAAGCGGTATCTTTGAACTACTTCACAACTTTGACTCAGACTCGGATCTACCTAATATGGTCTCTGTCGCGCAGAACTGCCTCGAGCTACTCCAGCAGAAGCTTCTTGACTCGGCTGACAATGATGATTGGGGTCCGATCAATGAAGTTCAGCGCGCGGATATGTTTGTTACGAGACAGTGGATGCGCGCTGTACTTTGGCGAGCAGCGCTTCGGTTTGGGATTGTTACTCCCAGTATGAATCCTGTGGATATTGCGAAGGACTTTCTGAGTCTTGTTTCTGAACTTCCGAAGACTGCGCTTGAGTCTCATGGGCCCACGCTGGTAAGTTCTATATACAAAGTATGACTTGCCGTACGCTTACGATCTGGATAGGAGTTCAAGACGTTTGAGATCGCTACAGCGGTGATTGACGCAATGGCAAGCGACGACTCCATAACAGATGACCGCTCTGGCCCAGTTCTACACCAACTACGAGACATACTATCCTCCTGCCGTGGAGGCAATCGGACTCTCCTCTCTCTTCTCACGATGCGAATGGACGCCATCTTCAACGCAGGTCGTTTGCTTGAGGGATCAGAGGGCGACGCAGTTGCCTTTGAGACAAACCCACAAACCTCGTTCCAAGGTACAGCTGAGCTCTTGACCGCGCGACCGAACCTCACGATGCCGACTTACCAGTTCATGGAGGATCAAGCGTCTCAAATTTGTTGGGCGCCGCTGGACCTCGGCTACCTCGTTCGGTCTCCGTCGCCGCTTACTCGCATGCTGCTGGAGTCTATGCCCCGCGATGTTGATGGGGAGCAGGATCCGCGAGCGGTGCGACAAATAATTGAGACGTCTACCTAGTTTTCGCCTAACAAGACGGTGAGGACCGTGTTCATCCGAACTTGGACCCAATCGTTAGAACAAGTGTCCATTGTTTTAGCATGTTCTCTTGGTGTTCAAGATGAGGGGAACGGCGAACTAATGGTGGCATAGATGGATCATATTGCGCCATCTCACACCCCTGTCGCATCAATTCCCCGCTGCAAGTCATCCAACTTGGCGACTGTCAAATCAACGCAGAAGTATGAGGTGGTAAGCACGGCAAATCAGTATGTGAACCTGTGTAACCCTCACCGTGTGACTCAAGCTGACAGTTATCCCAACAGTTTTGAATAACTGTTCAATTCTTTTTGCGCAAAGAACAACTCAGAAATAGTCGCTTTAAGTCCCCCGCAACTTCAGTGCAAGTCCATCTCCACTTGATCACTTCTCCGAGAATTACTCCGCAAGTCGCAACGTTTATACTCATTCAATTTGGCCAGAAGAACTCACATCGCATCATCAACATCATCAAAACTCATCAAAATGGCTTGGGCTGAACCTCGAAACACCGGCATGGTCTACCGCCGCCTTGGGCGCTCTGGACTCCATGTAAGCGCCATCGGTCTCGGCAGCTGGTTGACCTACGGCGGTTACTCTGAAGATGAGCAGGCATTTGCTTGTATGAAGAAGGCTTATGATTTGGGAATTAACTTTTTCGATTCTGCGGAGAACTATACTGCTGGTCAGGCTGAGGTTGTTATGGGAAAGGCTATTAAGCACTTTGGTTGGAAGCGAAGTGACTTGGTTATCAGCACAAGTGAGTCTATTACCCGACTTGATGTGTGCTCATACTGACAACTGTTAAGAGATCAACTGGGGCGCTGTGAATGGAGAGATTCTTGTCAACAACCATGGTCTCTCAAGGAAGCACATCATTGAGGGTCTGGAAGCTTCATTGGAGCGTCTTCAGCTCCCATACGTTGACATCGTCTATGCTCACAGGCCAGACAGACTTACTCCCATGGAGGAGACTGTCCGTGCTTTCAACTGGCTGATTGACAATGGAAAGGTGAGCTCATGAAATAATTGCCTGAGGAGAATGAAATGCTGACTGAATAGGCTTTCTACTGGGGTACTTCAGAGTGGTCCGCTGATGAGATTGCCGAAGCTGTAAGTCACCCAAAACCATATGCGTCTTTCGAGACCAGACTCTTACACTCCCGCAGGTTGGCATTGCCCGTGATCTTCGCATGATCGGACCCGTTGTAGAACAGCCCTTCTACAACATCCTAGTAAGAGACAGAGTAGAAGGCCAATTCCAACGCCTCTACGAACGCACCGGTCTAGGAATCACCTCCTTCTCCCCTCTAAAGATGGGCGTCCTCAGCGGCAAGTACAACGATATCGTCGACGGCCAACCACCCAAGGACTCCCGCTTCGGCGCCAGCAAAGACCAGTTCGCCGAATTTATGCGCGGCCAAATCGGCAACGACGACTGGGAAGCCGAGATTGAAAAGGTGCGCCAGTTGAAGCCTATTGCTGAGAAGCTGGGTATTAGCCAGGCACAGCTTGCTATTGCGTGGTGTTTGAAGAATCCTAATGTTACGAGTGTTATTACGGGAGCCAGTCGGCCGGAGCAGTTGGAGGATACTGTTGCTTCGTTAAAGGTGTTGGATAAGTTGACGCCGGAGATTATGGAGGAGATTGATGCTGTTACCAAGAATAAGGTTGAGTTGGATCCTGCTAGACAGAGCTAGATATCCAGTGTAGTCAAATTGAAAAGGAATTTATGGTTATCATTCTTTGCTGCATGGGATATAGGAAAATTTACTGACCTGCCAAGGTGCTGTTAGGATACTGCTTTATTTTGCCGTCACCCATCTGAGTGCATATGAGGCGCAATAACACAGTGAATAGACATAGTTTGCTCATCTTACAATTCTTCTCAATGGCTTTGTCATATAGCATCTAGTAGTTGATACACTGTTTCTAGAAAATATAGGTCGATGTCAAATTGGCTTATCATCAAGTTGATACGGTCCAACCTTGTAAAGGTCCGAGCCATGATGAATACATCAGCGGGTCAACCACAGCAATTCTTCTTAGAGAGATGCAGTAATCATTAACAAATGAGGAATCTACAGCTGAGCTCGAAAGGCCTGTATCAACAACCAGTTCAATTGAAATGGCAGAGGAAATTGGAGAGTTGACTGCAAGTGGGAATCCGCCAGTATTCCTGAAATGCTCCGTAGGTTCACTGCATTTTTAACCCCCTCCAAAGGCCAGCCAGTATCTAGTCCACTGAGAATGAGAAACACCGGTGAGTGAGGGGTATTGAGGCCCTCTTCACTGCAATTTTGACCTTACCCAAGGCTCTATCGATTTCCTCAAGTCCCCTGTACCAATCACCAGTCCACTGAGAGGATGTGAGAAAATTGGATAGTTGACTACAAGTGGGAAACCTCAAGTATTCCACCATGCCACGGATTTTTCCACTGCATTTTTAACCTCCTCCAAGGGCCACTGTCTATTGCGAGGACGGGAGAAATTGAGGTTGACTTCAAGTGGGAATTTGCAAGTATCCCAAATCAAGCTGCCTGTGTTCCATTCCGTTTTTTCTTCACTGCACTTTTAACCTACCCCAAGGGTCGGGTCTATGGCTTACTATGTAGGTTGGCCAACCTGCTTGCCACTTCACTGCAATTTTAACCTCCCCCCGGGCTCCAGCGCCTGCGATGCTTATATATGCTTCATCTCAATGACTGTGCCTGAGGAGGCTGAAGTTCAAAGCTACCAATCATACAGAGGGATAAGTTCCTCTTTCCACGAGTGTTCTCTCATCCATACCCCCCTCAGCGTAGCTTTTACTGCATTTTCAACCTCTCTAGGCCTATCAAATATCAATATTTTTGAACAATTTGCCCAGTCCACTTTTTTTCAAACATTTCCGTTCGTTGTGCACTGCATTTTTAAACCTCCCCCTGGCTCCATTGGACAATAATTTGCCCAGCCACCTTTCACTGCACTTTTAACCTCACCTCAGGTTCCATCGCCTGCTTTGTATTAGAACTAGGGGAACTTGTTGTTATTTAAGTTACTAACTACGTCAATAGCTTAATGTATAAGACAATGAGAAAGCACATTTCTCTTGCTTATGGACTATCCATTAATCACTTGGGAGATGTTCATGTGAGGTTAACATAACAATTTAAAAAGGAAAAGAAGAACCAGAGGATTAAATTATTCCAAGTAATATGATTGTTCTCAATCTTCCATACTGAGACCCACTGACTTAGTGAGTGCGGTTCATGTAGTAGTTGTAGTTATCCTCAGACATCTTCAAAGCCTTAGCACTAGACTCATCAACATCCTCCTTTGGCAGGCCCAAAACCTCATTAGCAAGTCCATACTTAGCCTCAAAGTTTCCATCACCATTAGGGAAGAATGTTCGCGCATACATGGCCAACGCCCAGCCAGATCGATCACCGGCCTTGACCATATCAACACCCCGCTGCCATCGCTCCTTAGCACCCTCGTTCTCGATAATCCAGTCGGCGTCAGTAGTGCCAGTCACGCGCTGCAGACTGTCAAGCATCTGGCGCTGAGAGAGGAGGAAGCTGGAGATGTAGAGGGGCTTGTTTCGCCACTGGGAGATAGTAGGAGACTTGTCGTTCTCATCGTCGGGAATGACCTTTAGGCTGAGGAGAGAAGCAAATGCTCGACCGCATTGGTCCCAGGTTGAAGTGTTGATCTGAGTGTTTCCGTCGTCATAGAAAGTAACTTTCTTTTGGCCATTGCTAAAGTCGAAGCCGTACCACTGAGGACCCTGGCAGACAGAGAATTCGTACCAGAAAGAGCAGCACATAGCAATCCAGGATGACACGCCAGCTTCTTCAATGGCTTCGATGCCAGGGTAGACGCCCCCACCGGTCATGTTCTCCTCAGCAAGGGCCTTGTTGGTGATGTCAATACCGTAAGCATTAGGCATGATCCATGGAACTCCAGCGGTAGCGGCAGCGCGGACGATGCGCTCTTGAGTACCGGGAGGAGCTCGGACAGAAAGGGAGATGGCGAGGAATTGCTGGCCCTTGAGGGCCTCGACAAGGGAGTTCTCGTCTTCGTAGTCGACGGCGGCGACACGAGCTCCTTCAGGGACGCTGTTGGTGCTTTCTTTACGAGTGATGGCTGTGACTGTGTGCTTGCCAGTTGCAATGATATGCTTGGCTAGATACTTGCCAACACTTCCACCAGCCTATGTCATGTTAGTGATTGGATGGATAGGGGGGGTAAGGAAGCTTACGCCAATGATGGCTACTCGCTCGATCTTGTTGACGAAGCCCTCAGGCTGGTTTTTTGCGTACTGAGACATTTTGAAAGTGTTTATAAGAAGATTGTAGTAGTAAACTTGTTGTAGCTGTAGAGTGATGAGGATATCAAACACTTCAACCACCGTCCTCGCCCCCAGCTTTATACTTGATTCTCTCTCTTAGGCTCAGATATTGACCCCATCACTAACTCCGAACCTTGATTAATTCCTTCCATCTCAACCATCAATGATGCTATCGCGGACTTATCGAGCGGGATAGCTATTACCACATTCGGTAAGTGGATCTCCGTAGGGTTCACGGCAGGATGCAGATTTTCCACTTTCAGTGCGATCAGCCAATCAGACGCTGCTAAATACGAAAACCAGTAAAGAGGTCCACTTGTGAAACAGAGTTGAGTGACCGTAAATCCGTCGCGGAAAAGAGCGAGGCCGAGCCGTCCTTGTTCGTGCTTCGGAGAATTTCTTTTTATTGTGGTCTGTTGATTCACGTGTCTTCAGTGGTCCTTTATCTTTACTGTGCTTGTTGATGGACTCAAATACGGCTGGAAACTGCCGAAGGTGGGTGCAGGGCTGTTGTATCCTTCATGTTCTAGCCTTTAGCCACTGATGCGTACTTGCTTGGGGATTCCAATATCACGTTGGTACACTTGACTTTGTCAATATATATTGTTTTGTTTCTTTCCTTGCTTCATAACGGCGTAACTGTCTCGAGTTACACATCCTGGGCCAGGGTGGGGTTAAAAATGCAGTGAACAAAATGAACGCGAATGGCAGCTGTGAGCTTCAGCTTCTTCAGATACAGTTCTTTGAAAGACAGCCGATTTCAGTATTGCTTGCAAAGTGGCTTCTCATGGTACGTATAAAGAAGTCTTTTGGCGCCGCCCCAAGACCAGTTTGTTCTATGCTTGCTCGATGATATCCGAACGATTGGGCTACTGCCATGTCATTACAGAACCTCAGATACTCCTTGTCATAACCGGCCAGGAAGCAAAAATAGAAACGATACAGCATTCCACTTGACAATTATACCACAAGAGAAGACCAAAAAGGATAATTGCTGTGAATGGCAAAAGATTGATCCCGCCCGGGCTCGAACCGGGGACCTTCTCGGTGTAAACGAGATGCGATAACCAACTACGCCACAAGACCGTGTTTATCCAATTGAGATGTCAGAAGCTCTGCAATCTGCTCTCAAGTACACCGCCTTATGGCAGCACAAGCGAAAGAAACAGTGTTGGTACACAAAAAGTTCCGCCCGGGATTAAACCGAGTACAACCAACTAGACCACGGAGCTGTGAATTATCCTGTTGTTAGATAAAGGTCACAGTTAAGTTGGAGTGCATACAGTGAGCAGTTTGGCGTGCGTCGGACTTTGGGGAGAGTTGATAGGCATTGCGCTTTGCTCGTGGGAGAAGACTCTGGTGGTGCATCAATCACCGGTCTTGGTTTGTTTAGCACGGTCTGGTATTCAACAAAAACAGCTTGGTACTGTGGTCTAGTTGGTCATGACATCTCGTTAACACCGAGAAGGTCCCCGGTTCGAGCCCGGGCAGAACCTCATTTTTTGCTTTTGCCCTCTGGACAACTAGCCTGTCAGCTGAACTGTCTTGTCTTTTTGGGATCAATTCAATAATAGCATAATTCTATATTAAGCTCAATCCCCTCTGCCACACCCTGTTCTTCCTTTTTACCACTGTCAGTAATTAATACTGCTCTGTTGGTAACTTCGATGAGGCTTGTAAATTTCACCACGATTACCCTGCAGGTCTACCCGTCTTGGCAGGTCCTTGGCGATTTACCCAGGCGGACGGTAGCAGAGCCTCAATAATGCAGTCTGGATTTGGACAATGGCTTGATGTTAATGATCTGTTAGCTGGGATCAACTTATTATTTTAGACACATTTACGGCTATAAAGCCACAAACCATGACATTGTGACAGTTGTGGAAGAAACCGAAGCTTTAAATACATTGTCAGGACCTTACTCGAAAGTCACTGTCAGTTAATGTCTTTTTGTTCAGCCGTCGATCTCAATCTTGAATGTTCAACAATGTCTCTAATTAAAACGGCGAATTGATCGGGCAACCCGAAGTATGCAATTCCAACGACCAGGAAAGACTGCAATCTCTCCAACGGGCGCATCTCCAACCTGACGATCAATGCCCAACTTAATGTCCCTGACTTGAGTTGCTATTACTCAATAAATCCACACAAATCAAGGGGAAGACTTGGGGAAACCCCTCAAGGTCGCGGGGCATATCGCGGAGTCGTCTGTCAACAGTAGATTTCTTCACGTAATGAAATCTCTTTCTCCAGAGTATCAACACGGGGTTTCGTGGAGAGAGTTTGATGTTTCGCCACGAAACCTCCACATGGCATGCGGACCTTGTTAAGGAGCCGGTCGATGCCGGTCTTGAGAGGTAGCAATTCCCTCACTACAAATTGAAGAACAGCAATTGTGAAAGGGATATCGTTGTTATAGAAGCCGGTTTGACCGGTTCACTCGGTTAAGTCGGATGTTCTGGCGGGGGTAGCACGGGCCAATGTATGGACAAAGAGCCGCAATTGATACAGCATTATCTGACTTATTCATGAACAATAAACATAAGTCAGAAGTTGGGGAATGTTTGGGGTTTACTCCACTGATGAATTGAGCCATAAAGTAAATTAGTATTTGCCGCTGGTTCACTGATCACTCCAGGCTGAGGTTGGGGTAGTGAATTGTGAAGCTATGGCTGCCGCATAGCCGATCATCAATAAGAGAATTTGTCTGCCTAGACCTCGAGCGTATCCAATCTGACCATAATTGTTTGATGCAAACTACAAGGTGACGTATACCGATGGACTAGACTTAAAGAAGAATGCTTTGGAGAAGGGTTTGTGTTTTGCAATAAAGCCCGCTGATTCCGGAGAATGACTAGCTTAGCTCTGTCGGCTCCGAAGATGCTGGGAACCGACTAGCATGGATGTTTGAAGACAGTGAAATGATAAGACATGCGGTTTCTATCACTCTTTATGAACACAATAAGAGATAGCAAATGCATGAGGGTACTCAAAAAAGGGGATTGATCATTCAGTAAAAGATGAGTTATCCATTGATAAGTGGATGTGTTGCAAAGCATACTCACCAGCAGGAAATAATTCTCCCAATTCCCAGAGATGAATGTCACTGCAAAACAATTCTAGAACAAAAAGAGATAGGCTCTTCCCCGGCCCGGGGCCAAGAAATTTCCCCACAACGTCATTCTGTTAATCTGTCTAATCTGTCTTGTCATAGGGAGTGTGGATCGTCATACTTGGAGAGAGCGCCCTGTTACGCAAGAGCATGACTCTCATAAAACTTGTAAGCAGACATGATAGAGAACAGAATAATACGACCAGTTTATCTGAAGTTAGGCTGGATAGTTGGTGGTCTGTTTACTGTACCATGAACATGGATCTAAGTTATTTCTGTTACCATTTAATACACTAACACACATCATTGTAGTCTCATTGATACCGTTTCATCTCATGGATCGCCTGCCATACACACTGATAGCTATCAGTCTAACCCAGCAAGAGAAACGATCCTCCGTTAACGGCAAACAGTTGCCTTTAAATACAATACCCTCTTCCCCAACTTGTCCTCACCACCCCATCTCTATTATCCATCACGATACCCATCATGGAGTCCCAAGCCCCAAGGGACAAAAACGTCCACATCGACGACTCAGCAGCCCTAGAACAACTAGGTCACAAACAAGAACTAAAACGCAACTTTTCCAAGATCTCCCTTCTGGGTCTCGCCTTCGCTATTCTCAACACATGGACCGCCCTCTCAGCCTCCATTTCTTTGGCCTTGCCCTCTGGCGGTCCCAGTTCTGTCATTTGGGGTTTGATGGTCGCTGGAATATGTAACCTCTGTCTAGCTGCCCCTCTAGCAGAGATGTTATCCGCGTATCCTACTGCTGGTGGACAGTATCATTGGGCCGCGCTGTTGGCGTGGCCGAAATGGTCGAGGGGAATCAGTTATGTTACTGGCTGGATCAATGCAGCGGGTTATGTCGTCTTGACAGCTACGGCGCCTTTGCTTGGAAGCACCTTCGTTACCGATGCTATAACATTTACTCATCCAACCTACAAGGCTCAAGCTTGGCATCAGTTCCTGATTTACCTTGCTTTTACGCTTATTGCATTATTAATCAATGCATTTGCGAACCGATTACTTCCGCTGTTCAACAAGGCCGCCTTCCTATGGAGCATTTCCGGGTTTATCATCATCAGCATTACAGTCCTCGCTTGTGCTGCACCGGATTACCAGAGCGGTGCCTTCGTCTATGGAAAGTTCATTAATGAAGTCGGTTGGCCTGATGGACTGTCGTGGATGCTGGGTCTTCTCCAGGGTGCTTTTGCTCTTACTGGCTTTGACGCTGCGGCACACATGATTGAGGAGATTCCAAACGCTCGCGTCGAGGGCCCTCGCATTATGATCTGGTGTATCCTCATAGGCATGGCTTCTGGATTTATATTCCTTTCATGTTTGCTTTTTGTGGTCAAAGACGTTCAAAACGTTATCGAGTCACCTGCCGGCGCGCTGTTGCAGATGTACTTTGATGCCACGAACAGCAAAGCTGGAAGTATCTGCCTGCTCGTCTTCTCTATCGTATGTATGGTCTTCACTGCTACTGCGATCATGACGACCAGCGCTCGTATGAGTTATTCTTTCAGCCGTGACAGAGGCCTTCCGTTTAGCCATATCTTGGCTAAGGTGCATCCTACACTCGATGTCCCGTTGAATGCACTATTATGGACGACGGGTTGGGTTATTGTCTTTGGACTTATCCTGCTAGGAAGTTCCAGTGCTTTTAACGCTATCACTGCAGCTTCAGTCGTTGCTCTTGGAGTGACCTATGCCATACCTGTCGCCTTACACTTGCTGCGTGGCGGAAACTTGCTCCCTGAAGACCGACCTTTCAAGCTGAGCACTCCTGTGCGTTGGGTGTGCAGTCTTGTTGGTATCGCATGGGCCATCCTCACGACAGTCCTCTTCGTGTTCCCACCCGAACTTCCCGTTACACCTACGAACATGAACTATTGTATCGCTGCATTTGGAGTAATTCTTTTCCTTGCTGTTGCCACATGGATCTTTGATGGAAGGAAGCACTACAAGGGACCTCTTGTTCAGATGAATATGGATGGAGCCACTTTGGAGGGTGCATCTATGGCTGAGACGACTTGTACTTCGAACGCCGAGGATGATATGAAGAATCATAAACCTGCATAGGCACCTGTACAAAGTTGTATAATAGTAGACGAAAGGGTACCTTAGATCTTACTTAGAAGTATTGACATCCCCCTAAAACATCGCTTTGACATGGGTACAATGTGCTGACCGCTGGACGTATGTGTCTCAGCCGATTACGCGCTATGGTAAACTTATCAAGTGTCAAAAGGCAGCTAATTCTAGCTTGGGGTGACAAGTGAGACAATCAGGAACGAGATGCCACAGTACTTCTCACATCATAATTTAGACGGTAGGTTCAGTGATGGCAGTGCATTCAAGTAAAAAGAAAACAGAGTAAACATATATTCATTAGAAAAGAAATGGTATCGAAGCTCAATTAATCCCAGTCGTGTATCCGTATATATCATTCCTCCACCCTCACTCATAACGTGATTTATCTCATAAGTCGTGATGTGACGCGCGTATTATGCCATACGCCAAACTCCTGTTCATTGCTGAACCATTTTCATCAATCGAAGCGGGATGGTTCATCTCAACCCCAAGGTTGTGAAAGCGTAGGTTGCTGTTCAGCAAACGCTCATTGTCAAGTCTTAAACGTAGTATCGGTTACTGCGATCCTCCCCATAGTACCCAGGAGATCGCCCCCGTCGGTGGTGACTTCTCGACCTCGAGTCCCTAATAACAATAGGAGGCGGCGCAGAAATGCTCGAGCGATGCGACCGTCTGCTTCTCGAGCGGTGATGATGTCGTTTTGGCTCTTCTTTGTAGTGATACCACTTCTCCCTCTCTTGCGGTGGTGCACCGAGATTGAGGCACGAGCGAATGATCCAGAGAAGGAGAAGAAAACCAGCGATGGAACCAATGACGATACCCGCGATAGCACCGCCGCTTAGAGTTTGCGCGTCGTTGCCATTGTCTCCTGCAGTGACGGTGACGGTTTGAACGGTTTGGCGAGAGACGAGAGTTGGTGGTTGAGAGAGTGTTGATGAGGAGAGAGCTCGGGCGAGGACTTGGCCTAGGCCTAGATCTTGTAACGGAGCCATTGAATAGAATGTCGCTGGATATGAGACAAGAAGAGTGAGAGAGAGACGCAAGCAGTTCAATTAATAAAACTGGAAATCAAGATCAATTTAACTATTTAGTGCCCGTTCAATGCGTGATTTATCCAAACCCAATTCCTTTGGACAAAGAGGCTGGGAATAAGAAAAACACTGTAAAAATGAACTGTAAATGAGGGCAATTGGACGTCATAATCTCATAAACATGTACGAACCGTCCGTCATAAATTCTCCTCGCTCCGGCGTTGTCAATTGAGCTTAATCCTAGGACCTTGCAGATCCCATCTCTATGACGTACATCAAGCCTTAGCTTTGACTTATTATACCAGCCCATTCACTAAAGCCGAGACCAGTTATTGGTTAGTTCAGCACTCCGGCACCCAATTCAAGGAACTTTTCGACACTAGTCAACGGCAGTGCCTGGGATTGTCTTAAAAGTCAGGAGCTTTTGTTACGAGTGACAGATAATTGGTTGTCACAAACCTCGGCTGAATGATGGTTTCAAGGAATTAAAGAGATGCATCCACTTTCACGTTCGCGTGTCGTGCATTGTCACATTGATCCTGGTGCTACTCAAGGCTTGTTAATTGGAGACGCCGAGGTTTTTGAACCAGGTTCTTATTTTCCCATCCGAAGGATCCGACTTTTATCTTCTCGAGGTAGCAGAGAATTGTCCTCTGACTTGGAGCATCAAAATAAAGCGGTCTGAGTACTAGCCTAAGCCAACATAAACTGTCTAAATTATTTCGTCTCTTATGCTCTCAGCGGTCAATGCTTCTGACGGTGGCTGGTAAGAGAATTCTCATTCAAGTGTGTAATTTATATGCCTTATATTTAAAGAGAAATGTGAATGTTCAGCTGGGATTAGTTAAATTGGTGACTGTGATACTGGATAGCTGAGAGCACCTCTCCCGACCAACATTTGATATATCACGCATCCACTCGCAGTTATGAAAACTGACATTAATAAACTCTTCTCAAGAATAGTAGAGTATCTGAATAAGATTAAACTATTTACAAATTTCTAGCTGTAAGGGTTACTGGGAGTCGGCCATCAAAAACCGTCTTTATCTATGACTCTCCTAGTTATAAGCATTACTTGGTTGCTGGAGCGCATAAAGTGAGATGGCTGGAACCAATCATCGTCTATTGAGAAGAAACAAAAAGCTCACATAATGGGTGAAAATTTGGATTGGTGTACTATTCGAGGTTTGTTGAAGGTGAAGTGTCATCACTCTTTGGTATTCAGATATGATCCTTTTCTTTCATACGACTAAGACGATGAGACCACTCAAACCAGAGCCTATTTTATATAGCCTAAGTCTAGATCTTGTTGGGATCTGTAGGCATAGGAAACCGTATGTTGACGTTGGAAATATCCCAAACCGTTATCAGCTACGCATCAACCGTGGATTTATCCATCCGCTCAGCTTTTAAACAAAATGAACCACTAGCATTCATACATAACCCAATTTCCACGAGTTAATATGATGTAAGGCTTCAAAATACCATATCACTGTGTTGCTTCTCGCTATCTCATAATCGAAAATTATCAAACAGCTGTTCTGATCAGAGCGGGTTCTTAGCATGGGGAAGGACTCAAGCTACAAGAACTATGACGTGAGATCTCAGATGTTCTGTCAGCCTACAGCTTAGCAAATCACCATGAGTATTTATATGTCAACTTTCGGTCTTCTGATGTCTTTCCGTCGCTGGAAAATTACATACAGTCAGATGCTTGTCCATCAACTCATGGCACCGCACCCTTCTTCAGATGGTTTTATCTCAAACGAGTAAGGTGCCCTTATAACCACTGGTATTGTATCTTAACAAACAGTTATCACATTATCACTTGTCTTGCTGACGATATCGCAACTGCCGCTCACCGCGATACTGTCGAGTCATTGTGGAGGCGCGGCAAAGCGCGGCTATCTCCGCGGACCGAACAACCCATCCACCAGTGCAACTCAAGTCCAATAAGCATACAATCCGCCGATTCGGCTAACATTACTCAAACGAGGGTCACATATCATGAAACCGGTCATGAGGTCGTTTAATAGTGGGGGTTGAAGTCATATATGTAACCACTTAAAGAGCCGCCATAGAACTGTATTTCCATCGTTCTATCTATCAACAGATCCTTCTTTGAATATTCACTATACGATCTGATACCTGGTTCATTATTTCAAAATTCAACATGACGCGCAACTTTCGACTCGCAGTCCTGGAATGCGATACTCCTATCCCCTCAGTTAATGGAAAGCGTGGTACATACGGAGATGTCTTTCGAGATCTTATGGACAAGGGCCTGAAACATGAAGGCTTAGGTGATAAGGGAAAGAATGTCAACTATGAGATTAGTAAATGGGATGTTGTCACAGCTCAAGAGTATCCCGGAATTGAGGATGTTGATGGGTTCTTGTTGACAGGAAGCAGTAAGTGTTTCATTTTATCAATTCAATTATGAAAATGCTAATTTGGGGATCAGAACACACGTCTTTCAACGATGATCCTTGGATTTTGAAGCTGGTTGACTTTGTCAAGAACGTTTATACCTCAACTGATATACCCATCGTGGGAATCTGCTTCGGTCATCAAATCATCGCTCGAGCACTAGGTGCAAAGGTCGCTGTTAGCCCAGGTGGTTGGGAAGTCTGCGTTGATAGAATCGATCTCAACGAAACTGGCCAGAAACTCCTCGGCGTCCCATCCCTCGTAAGCAATGCCCATCCGGCAAAATACGAACTCACTAACATGATTACAGGGCCTTCACCAAATGCACAGAGACGCAGTCCTTGAAGTTCCAGAGGGTCTAGTCAGTCTGGGAAGCAGCTCAAAATGTGAAATCCAAGGACTTTACAAGCCCGGTCGTATTATGACTACCCAGGCTCATCCCGAGTTTGACGATTTTATTATGGAGGAGATTATGAAGATAAGATACGACCAGAAGGTCTTTTCGAAGGAGATGTATGAGGAGGGTATTACGAGGGCTAGGGCGGCTCATGATGGTGTTCTGGTGGCGGCCAAGATGTGGGAAATTTTACTTAGCAAGCAATAGACTTTAACGTACTGGAAGAAAACACTAGGTTCTTGGTAAATTGCAGAACGTGTTCAGCTGCATTGCATGTGCCCCGAGGACTCTATACTACATAATCGAGGCGGGTATCTAAGAATTACAGTGTCCTTCTCACGCAAAAGATATCCAGATCTGACGCTCACGCATCGCCCTGCACAACATCCACGGACTAACCTGATCCGGCGGCTGTTCCCATATATGCTCCAACAGCACCAACGTCTGCTTCATGTTTCCAAGACCGATGGTATCCAGCATCGTCTGTAGTCGTGTTCTTAGGACTTGCTGGACTAAGGGGTCGGATGTGCTGCACCCAATAACTGCGAGCGGCCAACAGAGACTTGTGTTTATTCTCACGGTGGCGGGAAATTGATCAAGGAGTGTTACTGCTTCGGCGACTGCGGATTCGACTAGTGCGCGTTGGAAGCTTCCTTCTGGTTGTTGGTGTGGTTTGCCCAGGACTGTCCAGAGATATAACAGGGCGGCTTGTTTCCAGACTAAACCTGCAAGACGCGTGTATGGTGTGACCGAAGGATCTGGATAGAAACCCATTACTTGAGACTGCAGAAACGCAAAGTTGACAATATTGTCAGGACTTGGCGAAATGGCGCCGTCTACCGTCGGCGACGACATGACCTGTCCCAGATGGAAGATCTGAGAGATCAGGATGAGAAGTTCAAGCCAGCACCCGCATAATTGTCCGACATACTTCCTTGCGACTAAATTCCTGGCTCTTACTTCTATGTCCGGGCTGAGTAGTGATTGTGAGTTGTACTGCGGGTCTATCGAGATCATGCTCGTGGCTGCTATGTGCATATAATACTCGATGAGAAAGTCGGGTAAGTCGTCGTATAGATGGGTTTGCGCTCCTGTGAGTAACGTGCTCACTAATGACTTTGATGCTGTTAGATGGTCAAATATCGTACCATGGATATCGCCTTTGGCAACCTGGCACATGTTAGCTTACTCATAGAACAAGCAGCGGCCCTACGAACCTCAGTCAAGCACATAATTAAACTCCCGACAGTCAGTACAAGAGTGTTCTCAGCATTGCCAGAGACATATTCATCGACTACATTTCTGAACATCCGTAATGAGTCGGTATAATATCTCTGTGCAATCTCGTCACTTGGATGACGTTCTGCTGACGCTTGGCGGTGAGCAGCGCTTTGCGCGAGGATGAGTTGTAACACGAGCGGTTTTGAGAAAGCCAGCGGTATGAGTTTTGATATGAAGGGATTCACATCCGTAGAACCATTTCCCATACTATTGGCTGTTCGGTCCAGGTAGTAACTCAGTAGCTCATATGAATGATGTCCCTGCTCTGGGAGCATCGACATTGGCATAGTGATGACTCCATTGAGTGGCAGTCCCCCCTCTGGAGAGGGCGGTAACGCGAGAGTGATGGCATTGGCAGTATCTGGATCATATGTCGTTATGGCGGTTGGAGATTCTGATGAAGCTGATGAAGTTGATGAAGACGGTGAGTGAGAAGGTTGATGATCAGGGTTATCGTTAACGACAGTCTCAACATCATGATCATCATCATCCACCTGAGTGTCATGAGCATCGATCATGTGAGTATCCCCAGACACCGGAGAACTGTCGCCATTATGGGGAACGACGATGCCGGGGTTATCAGCAAAAGCTCGGTCCTGGTCCGGCGCCGAGTCCGGTAGCACGGGGTCAGTGGCCGAGTGCGGGTCACGACCTTGACCTTGGTCATATTCATAATCACGGTCCTGACTGCGGCGTATTGAAGAAGGAATGCTTGTTTGAGAACCCGTTGAGGAAGCACCAAATGAGGGTCGTGATGACCGGGACACCGCTGCTGCTACCTTGGCAGATGAAGTTGATGACGAATTACTAGGGGCAGCAGCAGCAGGATCTGGCCAGATACAGTCGAGTTTATTGCGTTTGCAACCGCTGCAGATTGGTTTACTACATTTTCACGTAAGTTATCAATCACTTTAAGCTGGATCTGGATCTATGGTACCTCTCGTCACACTTCTTCTTGCGCTTCCTACAGGTAAAGCAGCCTGTCCTACTGCGGATTATGGGCATAGGACGCATAGCTGTAGCTATACCTGAGGAAGGGGTTGTGTTTTGGTTTGTAGGCGACATTGTGGGACGGACACGAACTCGGTGAAAGGTACTAGGTTGTACTGTGAGCGCGGCGCGGTTACGTGAAAGATGCAATGCAGCGCAGGGAGTGCCGTGGCCGTAAATCGGATCGTGGCTCCGGAATAAGCGAGTGGAGTCTCTATTTTTTGTTTGCGGGGAATAAAGAACTGGAACAACAGAGGAAGAAGCCTTCTAGATTACTGTATCACTCCACTAATCTTATCTCCCTGGACGCTAGACTAGTTTGGTTTACCCTACACCTTTGCCCCTTCTTCTCTTCTCTCTTCACCGAGTCAAAGCAGGCCACCTTGTAGACTTAACAAAGTACCTCGAGGTAACTCACTTCCGGCCCTCCATGACAATCCTCCGAGGGTCATGTGGAACCCAACCCCTCCATAATCCATTCTCCGGTTCCTCTCCTCGACTCAGTGACGTTTCTGATATGATTGACTCGGTGACATTGAACCGGCGGCCGGGTACGTACCTTTTGCGTATCCTTGAATCTCATGCTCCGATCCTGGAACTCATGAGCCGAAGCGGCAAACATGTTGGACACTCTTTATTAGATCTAAGGGCTGCCTTCTTTAGTCTTGAAGCCATTGTTCGAGACGTTTTTACTGTAACTGTCTGATTTCATTTTTATCTTTCTTCTTTTTGCAGTTCATCCTCGATACCCCCCATCTCATAGCAATCATGATGAACATGAGAGTTCTCCGGCAGCAATGCCTTCGCAGCAAGCCATCTCTGGCTACGCGCATTACTTCCAGAACCTTTGCTTCTCAGAAGGATGTAAGTTATCTTCATCAACTATACACAATGGTAACTAACATTCACAGCTCCTCGGTTCAAGCCTCGAGCAGGGCGACCCTGAGATTCACGCCATCCTCAAGCGTGTATGTTCTACTACTCCTGCTACCAATTGACATACTCTGACCCCATTGTAGGAAGAGAAGCGCCAGAACCACTTCATCAACCTCATCCCCTCCGAAAACTTCACCTCTCGATCAGTTCTCGATGCCCTAGGCAGTGTTATGCAAAACAAGTACTCTGAGGGTTACCCAGGAGCACGATACTACGGAGGCAATGAACACATCGATGAGGCTGAACGTCTCTGCCAAAGCAGAGCCCTCGAGACTTTCCGCCTCGATCCTGAGAAGTGGGGTGTCAACGTTCAGCGTAAGTGTCACTCAGTTCTCATCATGATCAATGCTAACATCGTGAAGCCCTGTCTGGATCTCCCGCCAACCTCTACGCCTACTCGGCCATCCTCAACACCCACGACCGCATCATGGGTCTTGACCTTCCCCACGGAGGCCATCTCTCCCACGGTTACCAAATCCCCGGCAAGAAGATCTCCATGATCTCAAAGTACTACGAGACCTTCCCCTACCGACTCAACGAAGAGACCGGCTTGATCGACTACGACAAGCTGCGCGAGAACGCCCTGCTGTACCGCCCCAAGGTCATCGTCGCAGGTACATCCGCCTACTCGCGCCTCATCGACTACCCTCGCATGCGTGCCATCGCCGACGAGGCTGGTGCTTACCTTCTCTCTGATATGGCTCACGTTTCGGGTCTTGTCGCTGCTGGTGTTATCGGAACACCCTTTGACGAGTCTGATATCGTTACTACCACTACCCACAAGTCCCTGCGCGGACCTCGTGGTGCCATGATCTTCTACCGAAAGGGCGTGCGAAGCACAGATAAGAAGGGCAAGCAGATCATGTACGACCTTGAGGGTCCTATCAACGCTTCTGTGTTCCCAGGACACCAGGGCGGTCCCCACAACCACACCATCACTGCTCTCGCCGTCGCCCTCAAGCAGGCTCAGACCCCCGAGTTCAAGGACTACCAAGAAAAGGTCCTCGTCAACTCCCAAGCCATGGCCAAGCAGCTCGGCGACCTTGGTTACAAGCTTGTCTCCGGCGGCACAGATAACCATCTCGTCCTCGTCGATCTCAAGCCCAAGGGTATCGACGGCGCCCGTGTCGAGCGCGTTCTCGAACTCGTCGGCGTCGCTAGCAACAAGAACACCGTCCCCGGTGATCGCTCCGCCCTCAAGCCAGGTGGTCTCCGTCTCGGAACGCCCGCCATGACAACACGCGGCTTCAACGGCGAGGACTTTAAGCGCGTGGCCGATATTGTGGACCGCGGAGTGAAGATCACCCTCGCGGTTGATAAGGATGCCCGTGCTGCGGCCGAGGCCAAGGGCGCCAAGAACCCTGCTACTGTGAAGAACTTCCTTGAGTACTTGGGCGATGGATCTAATGTCAAGGAGATTGCTGCGCTGCGGGATGAGGTTGCTGAGTGGGTTGGAGGATTCCCTCAGCCTTGGCTCAAGTCATGATGTTTTTAATAAGAGGCAGCAAGATCATTTTTGGCGTTGGGAAAATAGTTTATTCATAGCAGAATTATCATTCAATAAGATTTTAAACAATATCTGTATTATTCTCACGAACCTGTGTTTTGTTGTTGTACTGCATCCCTCATGCTTTGTCTTCTTATCTCATGATGTTCTAATTGACTGCGATACACGACACATCTGCGTAATCACCAACACATCAACGGCCACACCAATCCTTCGTTCACATGCTCCAATAACCAACTTCAACCCAATTGAGTCAAAATTACATGATAAAAATTGCTGCACTTCAAGTTCCGTTCTCAAACTCCGAAAAACTTCTAATCCTCGGAATTCCATTCAAAAGCTTTCCCCGCATACCCAGAAAAAAATCAGAGGCCAAAGCTTTGCATTCAATCTGGGGTTTATCTATACATGACTCAGTGAAAGATGCAAGTAGTGTCTACAACTACAAGCGGATACCCGCTCTCAAAATGGTTGTCATGGGAAAAGATAGCATGTACAAGTACATCTTCTGGTGGGGTACGACAAGTACCATCATGGCCTGATGACCTCCCTGTTTCATGGAGCCCATCTCCAACTCATGACGCTACGAAAAACGCCTTCTTTACTGGGGCCGGACAGTGACTCCGAGGTACTTTGGCCAAGGTCGACACGGAGCGCCGCCGAAGACGGATGGGAGAGGGAGGTAACTTAGTAAATGAGGGACAAGGTCAGCTAAAATCATCATCACCATACTTTCAACACCATCACCAAATCAATCACCAGACCAAATCAACCTTCAGCAAAACAATCCACGTCTCAATCAAATCACCCTCACAATGTCTGGTATCTTTGCTCGTCAAGCTTGGGCTTCTGCCTCTAAGCTCCGATCTACTGCTCTCCAAGCTCCCAAGGCCGCTTTCACCTGCAGAGTCAACAACATTGCTCCCCGACGATGCTTCTCAGTTTCCATGAACCGTGAGTCTCAATTAACTCTTGTGTCTACTCAATTGATCTAACGCATCGCAGTCCTCGCTAGAAAATACACTGAGAGCCACGAGTGGATTGACGTAGCCGCCGACGGCAAGACCTGTAAGTTCTCACTTCACATTTTAATCAACACTCAATTGACAGTTTTCAGGCACAATTGGAATCTCCAACTACGCCGCTGAGGCTCTCGGCGATGTTGTCTACGTGGAACTCCCCGCAGTAGGCGACGAGACTGTCCAGGGCGAGTCCTTTGGCAGCGTCGAGTCCGTCAAGTCAGCTTCTGACATCAACTCTCCCGTTTCTGGCTCAGTCGTCGAGACCAACGATCCTATCGTTGAGACACCTGCTGATCTGGGCAAGGACCCTGAGAAGGAGGGCTGGTTGATCAAGGTTGAGGCTGAGGATGTTTCCGTTTTGGACGGTTTGATGGATGAGGCTGCTTATGCTGAGCACATCAAGGAGGAGCACTAAACCAGCGATGCTTTTGGGTAGGTAGTTTTAACAAAATAATGCATGTGATTTAAAGCAAGATATCAAGACACTTTTCAACAAGGATTTTTACTCAACAATTTTTCTGCATGATTTTTGAGTTGTCGCCTTTTTAACGTAGGTACCTACAGTAGTCTTTTGCAGAGCCCATGACATGTGGGAGGATTAGCATGTGCTGTGTTCGATTTGCATGCGATAGCTACTAACGATAAAGCGCGTCTATTTAAAAGGTTCTGGAATCAATCTTCAATTATTTTTCACATTCAATGATTTAGAGGTGTTTCAAATATTTTAACTCATAAATTGATCTAGGTAGTTTTAGAACTTTTTCTCTAGAAAATCTAATCATCATATCTCGCATAAAACTCCGCCAATACAGAGATCATTTCGCCATAGTTGAATAGCTTTCCAATAAACCATTCCAAATGCAAAGACTCAAACCCCATCATGGTTGAATATGATATCTTTTCCCTCACCTCATTAAAAAAAGCAAATCGCTAATAAACTATATGAATCCCATTATTTCCTCTTTACAAGTTCTCAGATCCCTCGACGGGAGGGCATGTGCAGAACAGGTTGGTGTCACCGTAGGCATCATCAACTCGGCCGACAGAAGGCCACATCTTCTTCTCCCGGAGCCAGGGAAGAGGGTAGGCAGCCTCCTCACGAGTGTAGGGGCGGTCCCACTCAGAGGAGACGAGGTCTTCTTGGGGATGAGGGGCGTTGGTGAGGAGGTTGTTCTTGCGGGGAACCTTGCCAGACTCGACATCGGCGATCTCCTTGCGGATCTGGATGAGGGCATCGCAGAAGCGGTCAAGCTCGGCTCGGGACTCTGACTCTGTGGGCTCGATCATGAGAGTTCCAGAGACGGGGAAACTCATGGTAGGAGAGTGGAAGCCGTAGTCAGCCAATCGCTTGGCAATGTCGGCAACCTCAACACCAGCGGTATCCTTGAAGGGTCGGACATCAAGGATGAACTCGTGGGCGCAGCGGCCTTGAGCGTTGGTGTAGACGACCTTGTAGTGGGGAAGGAGACGGGACATGATGTAGTTGGCGTTGAGGAGAGCGGTACCAGTTTGCTTGGTAAGACCGTCACCACCCATCATGAGGATGTAGGTGTGGCTGATGGGGAGGATGGAGGCGCTACCCCAAGGAGCGGCGCTAATGGGAGCAACAGCGGTGCTGTCACGCTCAGCACCAATGCGCTGAGGATCGATCTCAGGGTGACCAGGGAGGTAAGGAGCGAGGTGCTTCTTGACAGCAATGGGACCGACACCAGGGCCACCGCCACCGTGGGGAATACAGAAGGTCTTGTGGAGGTTAAGATGGCAGACATCAGCGCCGATGTCACCAGGAGAGCAGAGACCAATCTGAGCGTTCATGTTGGCACCGTCCATGTAGACGAGACCACCGTGCTCGTGAACAAGCTCACAGACCTGCTTGATCTCGGGCTCGAAGACACCGAAGGTGGAGGGGTAGGTGACCATGATAGCAGCAAGCTCATCAGCGTGCTTGACACACTTGGCCTTGAGATCCTCAATGTCCAGGTTACCAGTCTTACCGTCACACTTGACAGTAACAACCTTCATACCGGCCATAGCAGCGGAAGCAGGGTTGGTACCGTGGGCAGAAACGGGGATCAGGCAGACCTTGCGCTTCTCGCCGGAGCGAGCCTCATGGTAAGCCTTGATGCAGCGAAGACCAGCAAACTCACCCTGAGCACCAGAGTTGGGCTGCAGAGTGGTAGCGTCCATACCGGTGATCTCAGACAGGTTCTTGGCGAGAGAGCTGATGAGAGCCTGGTAACCAGAAGCCTGCTCGACGGGGGCGAATGGGTGGATGTTGTTGATACCGGGGTCGGAAACGGGAAGCATCTCGGTGGTGGCGTTGAGCTTCATGGTGCAAGAACCCAGAGGGATCATGGAGTGGACGAGAGACACATCCTTAGACTGGAGGTGGTAGATGTATCGAAGAAGCTCGGTCTCGGTGTGGTATTGGTTGAAGACGGGCTGCTCAAGGTAGCCAGACTTTCGCTGGAGGGAAGCGGGGATCTCAGCGTTCAGGAAGTTGCCCTTGTCGGACTCGAGAGCGGCGTTGAAGTCAGACTCGGAAACACCAAAGATCTTGACAAGGTTGGCAAGGCTCTCAAGGCTGACACCCTCGTGGAGAGAGAAGCCAACCTTGTCATCAGCGACACGGCGGAGGTTGATTTGCTGAGAGTCAGCCTTCTCGTGAACCTTGGCAATAGCCTCAGGGGATCCCTTGAGAGTAACAGTGTCGAAGAGAACAGAGCCATCCTCACGAACACCGTCAGTGTGGAGCTTGAACTCGCCCTTCTCGAGAATGAGGCTCTGAGCGAGACGGGTCTTGCTCCAGATATCCTCAGCAATGGTCTTGAGACCCTTGGGACCGTGGTAGACAGCGTAGAAAGCAGACATGTTGGCAAGAAGAGCCTGAGCAGTGCAGATGTTGCTAGTAGCCTTCTCACGTCGGATGTGCTGCTCACGGGTCTGGAGAGCGAGACGAAGAGCAGGCTTGCCGAGACGATCCTTGGAAACACCGACAAGACGGCCAGGAATCTTACGCTTGTACTTCTCGGAAGTAGCGAAGAAAGCCGCGTGGGGACCACCGTATCCCAAAGGAACACCGAATCGCTGGGAGTTACCGATGGCGATGTCGGCGCCGAACTCACCAGGAGGCTTGAGCATGGTCAGAGCGAGCAAGTCGGTGGAGGCGCTGAGAAGACCCTTCTTCTCGTGGACGATATCGGCGAGGGCCTGGTAGTCGTGGACACCACCGTGGGTATCAGGGTACTGGATCAGAGTGCCAATGAGGTCACCCTCGACTTCGCGGACAAGCTTAGAGTTGTCGGCAAGGACATCGCCAATGACGAGCTTGATGCCGAAGCCCTCAGCTCGAGACTCGAGGACGGAGATGGTCTGAGGGTGGCAGTCCTGAGAAACGACAAAGGTCTTCTGGCCCTTGCCCTTAGGAGCGTGAGCCATTGACATGGTCATGGCCTCGGCGGCGGCGGTAGCCTCATCGAGAACGGAGGCGTTGGCGATGTCAAGGCCAGTCAGGTCGGTAATAAGAGTCTGGAAGTTGAGGAGGGACTGAAGACGGCCCTGGCTGATCTCAGCCTGGTAAGGAGTGTAGGAGGTGTACCAAGCAGGGTTCTCGAGAACATTGCGCTGAATAACAGCAGGAACAAGAGTTCCGTAGTAACCAGCACCGATAAAAGACTCGTAAACCTTGTTGTTCTTTGCGAGTTTTCGCATCTCCTGCTGGATGTAGTGCTCGGTGCGACCATTAGCAGGGACTTCAGCCTCAGCGCCGCCCTCGTACCACTGCTCAACGAGGTTAAGACCCTTTTGCTTCCTCCTGACCTGCGGGGGGATAGTCTGGTCGAGGAACTCCTCCATGGAGCTCACGGGAGGGTCGAGCATCTTGAGCATCTCTGTTTGCTCATTGGACTCGCTGCCAATGTGTCTCCTTGAGAAGAGCTCATGCTCGTGCAGCTTGGTGCTGCTCTGGGACTCGACGAAGCGAGGAGCCTGAGTTGTGGTTGTGACTGAGAATGCCCTTGAGGCGCCATTGAGACGGATGGCTTGTGTGAGGCGAGGTTGAAGGGTGATGGGGGAGCGACGGGACTGACGGGCGAGCCGTTGTCCGATACGAGTAGCGGACATCATGATGAAGATGATGAATGGATCCCCTCTTCACAGTTCAAGACGACTTAAACTATGATGATTAGAGAGAGGAGAGGAAAGTGTTCGAGAATAAAAATTGTTACAAAGAAGAGGTCACTCCAGAAGTTTTAAGGGTAAGTACATGCCCGGCCATGAATGGTCATGAGTGGCGTATCGGCCGTCATGGTCCGATCTTGCAGCCGGTGGTCCTTCCATCCTTCTCCAAAAACCAAAGCCCCGCGACCGGGAAAAAGGTACATCGAGGTACATTGGTTCCATGATCTGCATTCACCCAATTCCAGAAGGTCTTTTTTTTTTTTCTTACTGTGACTCGGTGAAACGCAACCAACTGCGCGGCAACTAAAGGCACAAGACTAATGCGCGATAAGCGTCGTGATTGGTCCTTCTTGACTCAGTGAAACCAGTGACTCGGTGAAAGATAAGCTCCAGGTCCCTATTGCCCTGCTATTCACCGAGTCAACGGGCAGCCCAAACGGCTAAACTACAGGGCCCTTTCACTGAGTCAAATTTAGAGGCTGCAGTGCATTGCCGCTCCATGAGACTAATCAGGTGGTCGGCAAAGAAGCCGTGGGTCCAAAGCCAAGACGTTATCGCCAACTTTTGAGTCTTAATTAGCAAGGGTCGGTTGCTTTTTGCTTCCTCGGTCTCGTAACCGAAACCTGGGGTCCGAGTTCGGGATGGTCTGGCCGGGTAATGATAAGGACACTTGATGGTCAAGGTGAACTTGACAAGCCTTCTAGAAGGACGCCATGCATCTTGTGACATTTTTAGACTCCCGTCAGAAGTGCCTTCCCACGGATTTCCAGTCAAATCCCGGGGTTGCAGTGAGCGTCGGTCGGAATACAGGTACCGCGCCGGAGACTGTGGGTCTTGGTTGGCCAATCCAATGTCCGCTGTCTTGGCGGCTTAGGGTAGCCACAATAGACCCCATATCTTTATTTCTATCACGATGCAAGCCGACAGTCCAGTCTAGCTGCAATCGTTTACTCCTAACTGCTGTTAGTAATCGAGATAAGGGTGAGCACCCATTGGTTGAGGACTTATTCAGGTGTTGGTGTGCTGATAAGCAAGATTGACTGATAACCTGATAACTTGATTGGCAGAGCTTCGTCAACTTTGGTGATAGCAACAGCCAACTGTCTGGGTTGTCTAAATGATGCTTTGACAAAATATCCAAGATGGTCTAGATAGATGAACACCAATATGGAACATCTTACGTGTATGCTCTACAAGCGTTGAAGACAAGTTGAATACATTGCGAGTGCTGAACGAATACCAAACAAAGAGAGATCTCTTAGACAAAGGAAGAGCTGAAAGTATTCCAAGAACAAAGACCATCACCAACGTAATCCTTTGTACATAATCAAAGCATGTTCAGATCCCTTTCAGCAGTGAAAATGCCTTGTTATCAGCTAGTCAGCAACGGCCACCGAACATAAACACCCTGAACCCCGTGTAGGCTGAGCAAACCAAACATTTGACCACGACACAAAAATGGTAATAAAAACTATTCAGACGAAGCCCCTCAGAGGCGCACCTTTGTGCAAAAAGCATTTCGTAGACTACACGCTCGACATCACGAAATCAAAATCAGAACCGACTCGCATTCAACCAAGACGAGCTGCAAAGGACAAAGTCCTTGAGCAGAAAGCTAACACGAAGAAGAGACGCGCAGATGACGAACTTACCAGTTCTAGCTCGAAACGGAGAAAAGCCAACGACTTAGCAAAATGGGAATCTTTTGTCGACTCACTTGAAGAGCAGGTAACCGAGATCGCCGAGGAAGCTCGAGAGAAAGGACCTCACAACTGCCCTTTTGGTCCTGCACCATGGGAATGCCATATGTGCACATTAGATTTTGCAAAGCTTGTGGGTAAAAGGCTTTGCAACGAGAGTCCTGTAGCACCAGTTGCTGATATGGTTACTGTTGGAGAAGCTTTGAAAGTCAACTACCGAAAGAAGTTTGAAAAAGGGGAGATGACGAAATTCAAATGGGAGGGTATATCGTTTGTTATAGATGCTTGTAGGACGCCAATGTTTATGGTTCTTTGATACATAATCTAGTTGGGAACATGAAGTAGAAGGATCAATATACCATAAAATTCAAATTGTTGTCTGCTGTGAGGGGAGGAAAGACAGGGAAAGGAGATACAAGAATCACCAGCTCAACTGCAAAGAACTGTACTGACAAGATATCATTCACCCTTCCTTCTTCTTAATATGATTCATTGAACAAATCGATATGTAAAACTATATCCACTTCAGGGACTTTCTCTCGTTGTATGCACTTGCAGGATCATTTTTTCGGAGGATTGGGAAGCCCGCAGTCGTGGGGGTCGGTATGATATATAACTACAGTTTTGACAATGATCTCCACTCCCTTGATCTTAACCGTCTTGTTGATGTTTGCCTTGGAACACTCGTATGGTATGTCAATGTTATGGACCCAAGCAAGACTTGGGAGAACACACTCACATGGTGACAGTTTTTGAAGTATTTCTTTGGTGCCGGGTAGTAATGTGGTAGATAGTTGAGAGAAAGGCTTAAGCAGATTGTCTGGAAATGGGAGGCTGGTGCAAATTTATGATAGAAAGAGACTGACCCTCTTGATTGTCGAATAGTGGAGGCTTCATGAAGTGCACGTACATGGATAGGCTATGGTCCTTAAGATATGGGTGATTACCTGCTGACCTCCATCCAGATGGAAGCAGCACACCCTCTAGCCAAGGTGTCAGAAGGATTAGCCGTGAAAAGCCTCAAAGATGAAATAACTTGATCATCTTAGACTAGTGATTAGGCTGCTCTATTTTTAGCAGCCGAAACCTCGAGGATAATCTTTCTATCACCTACCTGCTTCTGCAGACCGCTATTGAGGCCTTCCTAACACTATACCAAATGAACGAGAGAGATATAGAAGTATTATATTGTTCTCTCTCAGTTCTCAAGCTAACTTCTGTATCATATAGTGACTTAGAAATATGGACGTGGTTTCGCAGGTGTCGGCTGATCTAGAGATCCCATAGATGGACCTATAAACTCAAATCTCATCTAGATCAGCGACACGAGTAACAAACATGTCCATGTATATTAAAGTGAAGAGATACGGCTTTCGGGATTGAGATATGCCGCTTCCTCACGAATTCCGCTGTCAACATGGGCCCTTTCTGGGGCACTGCATATGTAGTGTTACCATGCGAGGTGTCATTCGTTGGGATCCCACGCAGCGCAACTTCCACAATACAGCTATCAATGATACTACAATGTTGCCACCCACCGGCCAATCACGATGGTACACATGAAGAGGTCAGCTCAGTATATATGAGTGAAACCCACCCGGTTGAGGTCTCGACAATATGTGCAACACCCTTCTCGCCCATCAGGTTATGATTGAGGCTCAAACATTTACGCCTGATCGAACAAGCCGGCTTTACTAACTACTAGTCGCCTATAGGTAGCTCCCTCCTTCAAATCGACATAGAACCCTCACTGATAACACTATCAGCTCAGGATGTGTGTCTCAAATGGCCAGGCTGGACAACAGCCAAGGCTGCTTGCAACTCCAACGTCGGTTGACGACCTTTTCCTCGTTGAGTACAACGACCCAGAGACAAACAACCACCAAACTACATTCCTATGGATGAGTGAAGATGACAACGTCTTCTTTGGAAGGGCTTCAACGAATGAGATGACTCTTGAAGACTACATCAAGGCGCTTGAGCCCGTTCCTGACCAGGATCTATTTCCTGAACTGCCTGCTGATACTGAACTCACTATCGCCGTTGACTACGATGAAGACTCATCCTTCTGCAAGAGACCCGGTCTTTTCCAATTTGTGCCTGGATTTGACTTCGGCACGCCAAAGCAGGTACTCGACGAAACACTCATAATGGAAAGACTTGCCAAGAATCCTCATCCAAACATAATACACTACAGAGGATGTCGTGTAAAGCGCGGTCGTATCACAGGCATAGTCGTCGACAAGTACGAGAAGTCCCTGGAACAGTTTATAAAGAGTGCAGATCTTAAGGATCTTGATATCGACTCATTTCTATCGGACATCAATTCTGCAGTGGGCCACCTACACTCCTTTGGACTGGCGCACAACGACATTAACCCGGGCAACATCATGATGGGAGAGAAGAATAAGCTTGTGCTGATTGACTTTGGGTCCTGTCAGCCTTTTGGTAAACTGCTGCAGACGTTTGGTACGCCTGGATGGTTTGAGGAGGACTTTTGGACCAGTGAGAAGAAACATGATGATATTGCACTTGAGAAACTGAGGCAGTGGTTGAAGATTGTCAAGCCGGACGAGATGATACAGTCGGAGTTGTGAACCTATTGTTTCTTATTAGTTTTGTTAGCTATCCGGTCATACGCATAAGTTCCATGTCAACTGCCGATTGATGATTGAGGTCCTATTGAAGAGTGGCAAATAAGCGTGAATATTGCGATCCAATAGTAAGGCGTAGCTGGGGTGGATGGTGTTAGTGGCAACCAGCCTTGAAGCTTGGCTTCAACAACAAACGCATTATCACGGGCTAAACATGGGATAAAAGAGAGCTCCCAGGGCCGTTTTCACTATATTTACTAGTTAAGCATGCTAAAGTAGTTATAGTGTTGACTATACAGGTTTGGAAACAGGCATATCTATCTCGAATCTTCGACACTAACACTACCGCGATATCCCATCCCTGTCCCTGTCCCTGTTTCCAATCTCGAACCATCCATCGTGGATCATCACGCGGGCTCTAAGCCAACCGCCAAAATCACTCACATAAACCCCACAACAGAAGCTCAGATCACCAACCAGATCACACTCTAAGACCCCTCAATTGTACAGGGAGGGGCCTGCTGAAGATAAACGCACAAAGGCCGCATGTCTATATAAGACCCTGCATGATCCAGATCAGAGACATTTCTTCTTCATCATCTTCACTACAAACAAACAATATCTTTTTAAACCTTTTACCAACCTACCCACCAAACTATCTTGACAATGGCTGGCGACTGTGGCTGCTCTGGTGCCTCTTCTTGCAACTGCGGCTCTAGCTGTAAGTCAACATGACTATATCTTCGTTGGAAGTCAATACTAATAGAATCACAGGCACTTGCTCTGGCTGCGGCAAATAAACTATTTATCTTTTGATCATCGAAAAACCACGTTTGTAAAACTTGTCACATTTCTTTCCTTGACCTACTTTAGAGTATGGTTAACGGAGGCAACACTTTTGATGAAACAAGTTATGGACTATGAAGGCTGGAGTTGAGGTTGTGCTGTGATTGGGATCTATGACTAGCTAGCTTAGTAGCTACTACTTAAGCTTCATAATAATATCCCTGTTGTCGAAAAGTGCTTTTGCTACTTCAGTGTATTTGTGCCATGTCGTAATGTCAGCGGGGATTTCTGAACACCTGTGACTGTTTGTAATAAACTCGCTCTTACCATGATAAGCCTTCTACCTGATATAAAGCGGTAGTGATAAGAGCATATCTAAAGTATTTGTGTCTAGACACTGGAGCTTATATACCGGGTTAGTCTACTGTACTATTGCCGGCCAAGGCGTCCCGTCATGCGGGCTGTGGCCTAACGGTCACGGTTAAACATGTCTTTTTTTTTGGACGCCGAATAACCTTGAACTCTATCCAAGACAATTTTCTTCAATCTACCTGTCTGCGTTTTTGTATTTTCCTCTGGATAAGGTACATGTTCCTTTGGCAGCAGAGGAAATATCCTCTAAGCGCATAAGCCCAAGGGTTGGTCTAAACTCCCAAAAATCGACCAAAACATTTCGTCTCTTATGATCTTGGCTACTAAAACCTCTAATAGTTACCATAAGTTCTTCAAAGAAATCGGGTATGTATGTGCCAGGGTGATGTTCGGCATCTTATTGTGGCAGTTGGAGGTGGTTAGGATGAGCATACCTCCTGAGGTCATCGCACAAGTACCCTCCGAGTCGTACCACACAGCATAAATTCTCATGAACTTCTTGAGATCGCTTCTACCGTAAATCGGAGTAGTGAAGGTGAGTCATCTAAGTGATCCTTGATATAAGTGGTGAGAGAAAAGTTTAAATTTAAAAAGAGGAAGATGAGTCAAACACAAGGTTTGGGATGTTTATATATACACTCTCCTGCACACCGGAATCCTCGTCACATCTTTCTTTAACAACACCAATGTCCTACTACATCCATCGACGCAAAATGGAAGAGAAGAGACCACCTCCAGCTAATCTGCCAACTCTGCCAGCAGAGTTGGTGGATAACATCGCTAACTTCCTACCCAACCGTGACATCAAATCATTACGCCTCACATCTCGCTTTGTACACAACTGCGTCAAGTTACAACTCGATCGAGTGTTCATCTCCGCAAACCCCCTCAATATCCGTGTCGTCGAAGAAGTCGCAAATCACGAATACTATCGCAAGGGTGTGACCGAGATCATATGGGATGAGTCCTATTTTGGATGGCGGGAAACAACTGCGCCCAACTACAAGTACAGGACAGGCAGTTTCGACTTCGCTTTGGGCTGTCCATCATGGTACTGGAGGAATGGCCGTCATGCCATCAGCCAACTGGCTGAAAGCAAGGGAAATGATACTGTCGCGAACCGACCAGACCTTCTTGCTAGGATGCGTAAGCTTGCGGCAGCGATGTTGCCAGGGGAATCATACTACTACTATCACCAGTTGGTGGAACAGGAGCGATGGATGCTCAGGTCAGGGGCAGATTGGAAGGTTTTTGAGTATGCCCTCGACAGATTTCCTTCACTCCGCCGAGTCACCATCTCAACCAAAGTTCATGGGAAATTGTTCATGCCTCGGTACAAGACTACCCTTATTCGTTCATTCCCCTATAACTTCGTATATGCTCTTCCTAGCCCCTGGAGCTTCCCCGATGCTCATCAGACCTCGAGAATAATATGGAAAGACAAGAGCGCCGAACCGTCCAATGAGTACAAGATCTTTAGGCGTGGCCTTTGTTCCGCATTGAGAGTGCTTGCAAAGCATGGCAAACATAAAGTCTCTGAATTCATCGTTGAGGATAATGAAGACCGGGGAGTCGACTGGGGCAGGCGCCACAAGTCCAACCTTCCCTTGCAAACTCAAGACTGTACATCCATGATGGACGACCGAGGTTACGCATTTGATGGTCTCTGCTCGCTCATACAAAGACCTGGCTTCCAAAGATTGAGGTTAAACCACGAAAATTACAGAAGTCTGGTCAACGCATTCGAAAAGGCCGAAAGTCTACGGAGCCTTTGCTTATACGGCAACGAGAGAGCACGTATAGAGCACCTCGTTGGGACCCCAACAAGAAACTTGACACTACCGGGGTGCCTCATTCAGCGGCTCCATAGTCTCGTGCTTGAAACTGTATCAGTGCATAAAGACAGCCTGATTAGGCTCTTGGATTCTCTGATTTCACTACAATCTCTAGAACTACGGTCTGTTGGGTTTGAAGACTACGGGGGCGAAGAGTTAATACGACGTTATGGGCCGAACATTTACAGGACATACAACCCCAGAGACTTTCTCTTCGACTTAAGAGATAAGACTGGCTGGCGTGACAGATCCTTGAAACCGACAGTCACCATTCTGATCTCTGAGATTTTCTTGGAATGGCCCAGGAGCCAGACGGTAAAACTTGATTCTGAGATCGGCGACTTCATCTACAGATATGGAGAGGTTCCATTTCTGCCGTCAGAGTATGAAGAGGGGACTCATTGGAGATTTGAGAAGTTCAAACCCATCCACGAGTACTGCGCCGGGAAAGGGACTCTTATTATGGAAGAATTGGACCCAGCATCTGAGCGGCCAAATGTTGATACGGAGACATTGGAACATCTGGGGATCATCTCAGACGAGGAAAGGGGTAGAGAAAGACACCACAGGGAGGGCCGTCAGAGAAATTGGCTTTGGGGAGAAATAACTTGGGCAAGGGAACTTTGGGAAAACGGACCTTGGGGAGATTGGACATGCCCTACATTAGAAGAACAAGGCCGTTCCGAAACTGCATCAAGTAGTAAATAATGTACTGCATAGGAGTGTAGTAATACCTACTCAAGGCTTTCACAAATATGCAACGGCTTTTAACAAACTATCGTGAGGCTGAATTGTCAGATCTCGAAGCAATCCTTACGTTGTATAACCGGTTAGACGTTGAAATGCTTAAGTACCAGCCTTGTGGCCAGTAAGACAGTCTTTGAGACAGCGACGACATAAGAGGCAGTATATCCTTCCCTAGACTCAAGCAAGAAGAGGCTTGAAAGTGCAATAGCAAGAGGTTGAGCCACAATTGTCTACAAACAGGAGAAAAGAGGCCAACGATCTGTTAATCTTGGCATAATACAGTAGTAAGATGAAAAAGATGAAATAGGATATACCCCGTGACTGGATAGAAACAGCGATAGACCCTGCTGATCAAGGACGTTGCGGATTCCGAGAACCTGATTCATGTACTTTGAATCGAACCGAAAGGCATGAGCATTAGCATGTGACAATAGCAATGACCCGACCGACGGGGAAAGTCAGAAAATGGATGACTGCGCCAACCCCGAGAAAGCTCACGTGGGACATTTCAATGTTCTTTCTTTATTCATTCCATCTTGTAACATTCTTTTTTTGCCCCTTTCCCCTTGATTTTGTTTCTTTTAGAGTGTCTTTATTTGAGGATTCAAGGATTAGAGACTTTGACATGCAGCTGCAGAGCTGAATGACTGACGTCGCGGGGCAGAAAAGCAACCACCCACTACAGAGGTACAACCTGGGGTAGAGGAAACGCAACCTCGACGCTGAATGACGCTGTCATTAAATCGTGGCTTACAAAGTCGCAGAAGAAACCTGGACAACCCGCGTCAATGGCAGCTTTTGTAAGTATTTGTCTTATTTATCTTTCATCCCTTTTACCACCTTTTCTTTTCACTTATTACCGGGCTATCCTTCTGCTCGTGTGTCTCCAGCCGCTAAAAAGTGGCGCCCCATGACATAACCTACCTACCGTCCCGTTAAGGCGTCCCTCCACTTCCACTCAGCTCTCCCTGGCCCTGGTTTAGCGACATCACTCTGACCCTCTGACGTCGCGACGCGGCTGTTGAGTTCACGCGGGCAGATGAGCACAACCAAGATTGCTCTGCATTTTATCTCGATATCACCGTACATACTCGAAACATAGCCTGTTTATTAACATACCATTTCTTCCAGGATACGCCGTGGCTGTCGCATCTTGGACCGTCACCCATGTCTTCCCGCGACGATGCGTCTCACGGCGCATCACCTCCCTCTTACGAACCTCAATCTTCAACTACTGGCGCACCCCCGACTTTCGCCAGCTTCTCTCCCGTAACCCTCTCTGCGAACACACCCTCGCGATCCTCTCGACGATCCACTATCCTCGTCCACCAAAAGAGTCCCCTGCTCCTCGCTACTCCTCCTCAGATCACTCGCGCCCTTGCCTATAGCCATCCGTTCCTCCTACCCTTAAATACACTTGCCGGCCTCCTTACTTGGAGTACCGGGGATCCCTGGCAAAGCTTCTTATTATTGAGCTTCTTCTGGGCGGTTGTTCTGTATGGCGATATAGTAATAACGTGGGCCGGCCCCGTCCTGGTCGGAGTAGCCCTCATCGTCGGCATGTACGGCCGGAGATACAGTCCCCTCAGTAGTAGCGGGTGGACTGAGTCCCGGTGTCAGAATGCTGGTCCCAAGGGAACAAACCAGAATACCGGCGAGAGCAGCCAACAGAACGGAAAGGCACACACCGGCGAGAAGAAACATGTTACAGGAAATTCCGAGGTCACAAACACGAAACATCAAAAGACACTCGACGAAATCGTCGAAACCCTCAAGCAGCTTACAGGGAGATGCAACGTGCTTATGGAGCCTTTGCTCGATATGACGGATTTCCTAAGCACTCAGACGACCCCAACCAGTGCCACCACTCGCCCAGCGCTGACAGTCATCTTCATGCGACTGCTTATTATCACGCCTATTTGGATTGCGCTTACTGTTCCGCCGTGGAGAGTCGTCACAACAAGACGTGTAATACTAGTGGCTGGAACCATCATCTTGACTTGGCATGCAAGGGTTCTCCGAGTATCACGGGCCATTCTCTGGAGAAGCTCCACAGTTCGGAGACTCGCTGCCGGCATTACCGGTCTTCAGTTTGACACCCCCGAACAACCCCTCCGAAAGGACTTGGCCAAGGCAGCTACGAAAGGTCCCGATCTTGTCGCTCAGCAGCAAGAGTCGGAACTCACCAGGGCTCTTGGTAAGACGACAAGCTTCCAAACCAATCATAGACGAATGAATGGTACAGGGAAGACTGCGGGTGTTAAGTTCACCTTTATCATATACGAGAACCAAAGACGATGGATCGGTTTGGGGTGGACTAATAATCTGTTCGCATATGAACGAGCTGCATGGACCGATGATCATAACAACTCTGTGCCTGCCAAGGATGACTTTGAACTCCCTGACGTCTCAGACGGAAGTCGCATGGAGTGGAGATGGGTTCCTGGAAGTCGCTGGCGTGTTGATGGCGTAGCAGACGACGATGGTCCGGTAGACTATGATGGTAAGGAGGGGCAGAATGGGTGGATATTCTATGATAACAAGGTAAGTGACTTTATGAATTCACCATCTTATGTGTCTAACATGTTTCTAGTGGCAATACGGGCAACGAGGTTCCGATGGCTGGGGTCGATGGACAAGAAGGAGAAAGTGGTACCGCGATGCCGAGCTTGTCGAAGTTGACCAGAAGAATGACTCCAAAGAGCCCGAGAAAGACAAGGACTCGCCAGCGGTAGCGAAATTACGATCTCAACCATACAACTCCAGCAACGAGACGATGGTGGCAACAAGAAGCGGTGCCGACCACACACAAGCCGAGGACCTCAGTAACGATGACGCGAGCTCCAAAGCGGCAGACGATTCATTGTCAGTACATTCGACGTCCGTACAGTCGACATCCTCAAAGTCTTTCCTACGATCACCTTTTATGCGAAAACGGGCTCCTGGAGCGGACAATAAAGAGCGTGCCAGAAGAGACAGTAGAGCCAGTAGGACGAGTAGTTTGTACAACGATGATGACGCCAGTGCGCTCGGTACGGAGCTAGCTTTGGAGATTCAGAAACAAGGTAGACCTGGGGGACAATGGGGTATTGGTGACGAGGCACGAATGGGTCTTGAGTAACGGGATACTTTGTACGGGTCGATACTGCATATCGAGATTATTGGCGTTTGATGGATCAGGTATATATGGATAGCCCAAGGGTTAGGTATATGGATAGGGTACGGATGAACAACTCATGGTAGGTAGTTGTCGGATGGCGCATGGCAGATTTGAGCATTCTGTGTAAGAATAAGGAGCGAAACTTATGACCAATATCAATTATTTTAGTCGATCGACTATAAACAAAGAAGCTTGTCACTGAGCTGAGTAGCAGAACAATTGTCTAAGGCTTGGAGCGTCAAAAGAAGGTAGCCTAGGTGCTGCTCCAAGTTAACATAAAGTGACTACATTATTTCGTCTCTCATCCTTACAGCGGCCAATCCTTCTTGCACCCTGACGCTTCTGCAGCCATCTCGACGAAGAAATCTCTTTCGGTAGTTTGGCCCGATGTCGATGCTTCATCTGGAACAAAGAACGATGCTGGTGGCACTGGTTAGCGTTGTTAGGATACACAGAAAGAAAAAAGGTTGTCACACTTGTAGTAGTGTTCTAGGATTGCCATGATACTTTATTCGTGATGGTTCTTTTGCAGTTGTGCTGGTATTGCTGGTTGCCAGTGCCCGCCACTGCCATTTCTCTCGACTTTATCAACATCGCATCATAACCTACAATTCCTCCGCTTCTTCACCTTTGCATCTTCAACAAACATCCTTTTTCCTCACACTCGTTTGATGTTCATCGGTTTCAACATTATGGACCTTCCGCTTCATCGAGACTCGGGTCGAACCCTTGGTAAGAAGCGAAGCAGTCTTGGAAACACCCTCACTATATCCCTTTCTCCTGAACGCGCTTCGCATCATCAACAACAACGGAGCATAACATCTCCAGTCAAGCCATCTTCAGCAACACGTTCAACGCATTCGTCCCTCGTTTCTCCCGAATTCATAACCCGAAGCGCATCAGCATCATCCCCCCAACACCACCGCACAGTCTCAGGCTCCCGTCCCTCGCCAAGCTCCATCGACTATGGTTCCATGCACTCCGAAGCACGAACCGAATCTACCCTAACAATCCGTCCTCCTACAAGTACTCTCGAACGAGGAGGCACTCCGCCTCTCACGCCGTTCCCGCCGTGGGTCAGCGAGGAAGAAGACGAGGGCGATGAAGAGTGTGAGAATCGTACTTGGGAGAACTCTACGACCAAAAGACATAGTTGCGATGGTAGTCATGTGCCTGTGACGATTGTGCGCATTGAGGGGAGGTGGGTTGTTAGCTCTGTCATACATGGCCTCGTGCTTGTGCTACAGTTTGCTGTGACACTGGGTGTTTTTAGCGCTTTGATGTGGATTACTGTTTGGAAAGAGAATGAGCCTGGTAACGACTTTGACAACTGGTTAGTCCTTCTCTCCTCAACTTCGTCGCCATCTTCTAACTTGTGATAGGCTCTGGAAATCCGCAGATCCAAGTCTCGTCATCGTTCTCCTCCTCTGCTCCACGAGCCTGATCATCCACGAAGTCAAGCTCCTATCCTCCGTCGCACTGCTCTACCTCGAATCACTCATACTAGTCGCCACAACCGTCGCAAGTTTTGTCCTTTGGACACGGTGCTTCCAGGAGGAGAGCCGCAGTGTTAAAGGTGTGCTGATGGGTAGCAATGTTTTGATGTGGGGGCTTGCGTTCTTTGGATTTGTCAGGGCGGTTGTCATCTGGAAGGTTGATGCGGCTGATGATGATGTCGATCAGGAGAGGGCGGTTATGTATGGGACGTTTGTTCCATGGGATGAGAGACGGGAGTCTTTGTAGCGTGTTGGCTCTCGAGTCTGATAGAACTGGGCTCTAGGATGGGTGCTGGACACGTCCAAAACGATAGAAAGGAGCTGATGGCTCATGAAACAAGAATTAATACACATTTTAGGATCTTCAGTATTCCGACGAGTCCCGAGGCAACCCAATGTAGCCTAAGTGCTAGTCTATCCTATTATAAAACAACTGAATTATTTTGTCTCTTATGATTAAAGTGGTCAATTATTCTAATATCCTGACGCAGATGGTCAGAATGTTGCCAGAAACACTCTTCTCGACAACAATAAGAGTCCCTTGCCGCCCCCAGGGACAGACAATACTGGTCTTGAGACCAGGAACGACGTCTGAGCGAAACAATAGTGTTTTCTAAAGGTGTTTAATGGTCTTGACCGGTGCTTGGCAGCACACCATCGGATATTGCACCTCAGGTTCTGTGGCCGAATCTATATTACTTGGACAGCCGAAGAGCTATGGCTGTCACTTCAACCTACAACTTCGGGTAGTGTCTAGTTTGTGACCAATCCAATGTATCAGCTAAACCCATCTACAGAGATAGAGGAGGCAAGGTAACGACTCATTTGCATGGTACGCTGAATAAACTCAACACATCACTTAGCATATCCTTGAGATTTAAGTGAAACTGGATTATTATGCGCTGATGCTTGAGAATATCGATGACCCTTGCGTAGAAGCCGTGGACCAAGGAAGAAGAGGCCCCCGGCATCGCTTTCGATGAGGTTTATAATGTCTTTTTGAACGGTCTCGTCAGATAGAAAGCCGAAGGATCATCGCACATAAGAGAGGCTTCGACTGAAAGCCATCGAAATGTCAAGCATCTGTGTCGCTACACCTTTTTGACTGTTAGCGCCTCTCATTCATCTTGAAATTCGCAGCTTGATGTTTCGTAGTTGCTAATGGTCTTTCGTTATGCAAATGGATAGTTCGGTAATGGCCGTCGGATAGCTGTGGGAGTCAATCGATGGCCATGATCGCATATATGGTTTTTCTTTTCTCAACTTAGCATCCTTCCCTAGCTAGAAAGCTACGTAGATTCTTATTTAAGCTCAGCACTTGCTGCTAAGCAACAGTCTATGCGTTTGGAACGTTAGATATTAACAGGAATCGGAAGTAGGAAGACACAAGAAACTCACACAAGAGGTCCAAGTAATGTAACTTCGCGACCAAACCTAACGCCACGTGTTAAACGAACGCGTAAAAATGAACAAAGGCAAGCCTATATATGCAAATAGCACCTAGACTAGCTAGCGTTGTGGTTTACGAGAGGATGAAAGTTCTGGCGCCCGCGGTTATGTAGGCGTTGAATAGTATGCTCGATCGAATACTAGGTAGGCTTGCCAGAGCTTGTTTCCGCCATACTTACTAGGTACCTTAGGTACTAGGTACCTTTGGGAAATCTACCTAGGTAGCTTCAAAACGCACAGGAGTAATGATCAGAGATTCGATGTAGACAGGTACCACTGCCACAGTAAAAGACACATCCGATGCTGAAGTTTTCCACCTAAAACACATTCCACGTCGGCCACTAAAATGCAGTTACTTAGGAGAACTACTAAAGATAGATCTTCAGGAACACATCACATGATGAAACCGACAATGCGATCCGAGCCGCACCCCTTACACCCATGCTTAAAGAGCAGACAACCTTTTTCAAATATATAAAATATGACATCCAAAGAGGCATACTAGAAATAGCACAGAGCAATGCAATGGCCGTAGTACGACAATGTTGAACTCAAAAAGATGAATGGTGGACGCAATTGAGACAAGTCACAATCTTGGTACAATAGCAAGGAATTCGGCGATAAGAACGAATGCGGATGTTCTTACGAGCAGCTAGCACTCTAAGTGGGATGCTCTTTCCAGTACCTGACATCCACACGAGCTATAGGCCTACCAGGATGGACGTGCCTAAAGATGCAGTTGAGAAGCCGGCAAAGGACTGGCATGTAGTGGTTGGAGATAACATCTATCAAGATATCCTCTGTAAGAGAGGTTTTAGATTCTCCTTTACTGAGCTTTTTATTGCGTGCAGTGTCGCAATTGAAGTTGAGCTTGTGGTTGAGGGTCTTTCGCTCCTTCCTTCCTTCCTTCTTTCCTTCCAGAGTGTCGATAGCAGATACCCACCCCATTAGGCAGGCGCTCCTGCCTCAAGACGCAGGCATTATTTCCAGCGTCCATGGACACTGTTCCCCATTAACAGACTTAAGTAGTTGAAGCCATCTATTTCCTTGTTCACCTACAGACCATCACCAATCGATTGTAAGATATCCCATACTATTGGTTATTCTACCCTCTTGAGATTTCATTACTAATTCTATGTAGCATCATGTCAACTCCAAGTTTTATTGAGAACGATTCGCCTGAGGATTGGGAGGGCTGGGACGAAAGTCTCAGCCTAATCCTCCCGGACACTGATCCGGTGATGGATCAACCTTCCCTTGATCCTCCTGCCTCAGAAGAACTCACCGGTAAGTATTGAGCCCCTGACATCTTTCTTACTTTACTATGTTAGTGCATTGGCTAATATACATATCAATAGTTCCCGAATTAAAAGCTGAGATTGACCAGAAGGTCCGGCTGGGGCGGAATCCGCCAGGGAGAATCAATTGGGCCATTTTTATGCCCATATCCCCCGTACGGAGCTCGATTGGACCTTGGAGGGCAGATTTGTTTGTCGTGCCGTGCACCACCCGCTTCGGCGAAGACACCAGGGCAAACCTCATCGGTACCGACTCGTCAGTGCCCAAGAAGTCATCCCCCTCGCCAGCTCAATCTTCTGGATCTTTGCAAAAGGCGCAGCCCGCCACTGGACAAAGGCCAGTTGAGACATACAGTTCTCGCGGCATGCATACACAGAGCCATGACGCAAAGAATGATGGTTCAGGAAAATCTTCTGCAGGCAAGATCGCTGCAGCTACTGGTGCTGGTCTGGTTGCTGGTGGAGCTGGTGGTTACTTGCTATCCAACTATTATGAGGAGCATCATTACGAGAACAACTTTGTTAACGACGAGAGGAGCATGAACCCGGGCCATGGTTATTATCAACCCGTTCCAGCTTCAACTCACACAGAGTACTACTACATGCAGACACCTGCAGATCAATCTGAGCACTCAGCAGAGGATTCTGAGGCTGAAGAATCCGATGCTGGTCACCAATCAGATGAGGAAAGTGAAGCTGATGAGTCGATTTCCTTCAGCGTGGACGTTTCCGAAGCTGAAGATTCTGATGATCAGGCTTTGTCGGAAGAAGAAGAAGAAGATGATGACCTCGATTCCATTGGCGGTGATTCTGATGATGGAGATGATGTTAAGAGCTTGAACTTTGACGAAGACGACTCCGACAGCCTACACCTCGCTACCAATTTTACAGATGACGAGAATGAGGGTGAAAGCGATGTTGAGAGTGACGTTGGGAGCGATGTTGAGGCGGACGAAGACACTGATGCTGATGTTTCAGATGACGATATCATCAATCGAAGCATTCAAGCAGAGTCGGACAGCGATCACGATGCAGACCTAGATCAGGACGACTCAGACTCCGATGAAGACGTCGCGCAAGAGGTGGATTCGGAACAAGATAGCAACGTTGAACCGCGACATGGCAACTTCACCGGATATCACCAGCAACAAACGTACGACGAGGCTGATTCCGACAATGAAGAACAGCAAGGCTACTATGGGAACGACCAACAACATGCTGTTGAAGAATCTGATTCCGAGGATGAAGTTCAACAAACTCATTCCCATGATCCGTACCAAGAACAAGAACACTTCCAGGAACAAACTCACTATCAAGATCAAACTCACTACCAGGAGCAAACGCATTTCCAGAACCAGTATCAGCAACAGGCCTTCTAGCAGGAAGAGTCTGATGAGGAGGATCAGCTAGTCTACTATTCTAATCAGCAGCATGTTGTTAATCAGTCTGAAGATGAAGATGAAGATGAAGATGAAGATGAAGATGAAGATGAAGATGAAGATGAAGATGAAGATGAAGATGAAGATGAAGATGAAGATGAAGATGAAGATGAAGATGAAGATGAAGATGAAGAT
>JAHKNZ010000052.1:0-179062 GCA_019054715.1 Fusarium sp. S19/10 | reverse complement strand
TAAAGATCTAAATATTATTTATAACTAGTTTAAGCTTATATAGAATATAATTACAAAGTATAGTATTTAATTAAATAATATCTAGAACTTTAATAAGACTAGCTTTATAATAGGCCTTATATAGTCTAGGATAGTTATTATAGGCTTAGAAAGGCAAGAAAGGCTAAAATTAGTATAGCTAGGAAACTATAAATAGATTACTATAATTCTAGTAATAAATACTAAAGGTTAATTAATCCTACTATTTATTATTAGTTTAGGCTAATATTATCTTGCAAATTAGTACTAAGAAAGTAATCTCCCTAGTAACTAGGTTATTATAATAAGCTAAAATAGATAGATAAATAATAAGCTAGGTCTTAAGTAACTAAAATACTTTAATTAATTAATAGCTAAAAGATTAGTTAGTTTCTATTATCTTTTAATCCTTAATAGTTATAAAAGTTACTACTTAGTTAACTTTAAGAGATACTATTAGGATTATAAGATTATTATACTTTATATACCTACTTATATATCCTACTTACTCTAGCCTCTTAATATTAGGTATTTTTTAGTACTAAAGAATACTTATAGTTAAAAAATAAAGTATTTAATTAAATACTCTATAACCTATATTTTAAAGACTAAGTTCTTTCTTACCTTTTATACTGCTTTTTAAGCTACCTTTATAAAGAGTAATATCTAGGGTACTTTTAGAAAAGCTAGAATTTATCCTCTTAACCTAGAAACTATTATCTTAAAGCTTAATATATAGCTATAAACCCTAATACCCCCTAGAGAGGTAAGTTAACTACCAAGTTTATAGGTTTTAAAGACCCTAAAGATAGCAATAGAGGCTTAATCTTAATCTAAATATCTTACTAGATAGGTTATTATACATAAAAGTAGCTCCCTAGAGTTAATAATTTAGGCTATTAAGTTAAATATAAAAGTAATATTAGTAGTTATATATAAGATTATCTTATTAAGAGATTAAGTTTAAAATCTTAAAGAGGTAAATAGGATTTTAAGCTATTACTAAAGGGTAAAAAGAATAAAACTATAGAAAGGAGGGTTAATAACTATATAGGAAGGGTTATAGGTAATTAATTAGATAGATATTAATATGCAGGTAGTAGCTAAGTTATTAAAAAGTAGTAGATAAGGAAGGTTAGTTAGATTAGGTATTTAGTAATATAGTATATATAGTAAGACTAGGTATAATATAAGAACCTATTAGGAGGTTATTTAGGCCTTAGGAGATAAGTATAGTAGGTAATTTTAATTAATTAGATAGGTTATAGTGGTTTTATGTTAGAGATAATAAAGAGTATTAAGATTTTTAGTGCACTTGCTTGTCTGGTGCACTTGCTTATTAAACACGTTAGCATAAATACCTTTCTTACTTTAATCTAGCTTTTTTCCTCTTCCTTCTACCCACACTAACAAGACTACAACCGCACCTCCTTAACAAGGTCAGTAAGTCCCTAGGGATAGTTGAAAGCAGAGACCTAACACATATAACAGCGCATTACACAATGCCGACCCCTACAGTCATCGAATTCCTCCAGTGCCCCAATCAAGGCTAATAGGAACTGATAGTAATAACAAGACTTTCCATTGTTACGAGAGTGTGCTATAGTATATATTCTAAGAAAGCTTCACTGGAATTTGATCCTAATATGCTTTAGAAAACAACTACAGCACCGTTTGCTTGAGCCTGTGTATAGCTTACGCCATGTACCCTAAATCCTTCCGCATTGAGAAGAGTGATAACACCACCTTGGTTGGAAAGTGGGACAGTTGTTTGAATAGTTACAGTGCCATTGGGCCCGATACGCTTGCCGGAGGCTAGTGTCTGGGTGTCTCCAGTCTTGATACGAATCTTCCATCCACTGAGGTCAATCTCATCTTGGGTTCTGTTTTTGAGAGTGATCGTCTCTGGGGAAGTTCCTGGCTGCTGATCTGGGCCAGGAGGGTTAACAAGAGCCTCAGCAATGAATACGGGCGAATCTTCAATGTCATTTTCCTCTTTTTCCACATCCGGCCGTTCAGGAGCAAGAAAGTTGGCCCAAGTCTTGAAGTTTTGGTCGGGCAGTGGGTGGCCGGCACGTTTGGGGTCATCCCGAGTATGAACAGCCTGAGAGGCAAAGCCAATAAAGACAGCCTCCCAGTGATCCTCGAATTCGAAAACAAGACCACCATCCTGGAAAACTCCATTATCATCGGCCCAGCGTCCAGAATTTCCCTGGTTCATGTGCACGTTATGTATACCCTTGCCGCGGTTAAACTCAGAACCATAGACATAAACTGTAGCCTGGGCTGAGATGGCCTTGTCGATGATAGGCTTCAATTGGTCGAGGATATCATTGTCTGCTCCATCAATGTCATGAGGAAGGATTCGGCCATTGACACGATTGAAAAGGTTGCTGCGGATATAGTCCAGTGCAAGACCATCAAGACTCTGCTCCAATGTGCCAGCAAGAAGATGGAAGCCGTTGCTGAGTTCAGCTAGCTTTTGAGTAACGCCATGGGTGAAGTCAGAAACTGTCCAGTATGCAAGACGGGACTCGTCGCGGTTTCCCGACTTGATGTTGACAGCAGCTCTGCCTTCCCTGCCCTTATCATCGTCAAAGAACAGCGAGAGGTGAGGTGTTTTTGAATCCTCGCCGCTGTCCTCAAAGGTATAACGAACAGGCTTCGCACGCCAGACGCCGTAGCTTTCAACAACCATTTTTAAAATGACAGATAGAGCAACAGGAAAAAAGTGGGAAAGGCTGGAAGTGATGTTGGCGAGTCTGTTTGTGAAAGGTCCTGTCACTTGTCGAGAAGCGCGAAAGGAAATATATAGTAGAAAAGCTGGGCGCCTGTTGCAAATGTGCAGACATGCCTTAGGCAAAACACAACGATGGCGCAAGGAGCTGAACTGATACCGCATATCAGTCAGCCAGCCACAAACTGCGCTTCTGGAAAATATGTGACCTCTGGGTGGTCCTTCGTGCTTTGTGGCTTGACGCTGTGAGACAACCTGGGACTTCCATCAGTTATCCTCTTGATGGTTCCAGGTGAAAGAACAGTCATACTGATCAAAGTGGGACTGTTAAGTTACTTACCTGGAAGCTACTGTAAAGACTTCTACACAAGTCTTATGCTACCTACTTACCCCATATAACCTTTGGCGAAGAAATCGATGGACTCGACGAGATGGTATGTAGCTGCAGGGCTAAAATGAAAAGTAGCGCTTGCTCATCTTTCTTACTGAGACATATGGCTAATACGACCTATCTGTTGACCTTTGCCTTGGCAAGACTCGGTGGAGTGTAACCTCCGTGGCATTACGGAACTCCTTGCATCAACAATTTCTCAATTTCGCTTTCGTCGCCGACAAATTGTGTCACATTGTGCTTACTTGAGACATAATGACCATTGCTAAGAGTAGTTGAAGTAATGAACCGCCCACTATTACCCTACTGTTTCAAACACATGACATATATGCTTCTTTCTTATTCTTGACCTCTTCTACAAGAGTGTTTTTGAACGTTGCCAATATATTCGTCTCTATTCACAAGTGGGCTTCTAGCTAGTTGGGAATAGATTCCGTTCCTGTAAGGACACACTATCCAAATCTTTGATAGTTTCAGACATATCGAACGGTGATGAATTCTTCCCCTACCTTCTGGCAGCGGTGATCCCCACTCGTTCTAGGGTCAATGTTGATCCAGGAGGGGGAGGGGACTTTAGCCAGTTCAGTCCAGGTGCGCATATCCAGTCAGCTAATCGAGAGTCACCCCACAAATCATAAATACATCCCCAAACGTCTATTACAAGCCATGTATTCACCAAGGCCATCATATCTTAAGTCCTCTATCCCGTCATCTTCACAGCAAGAACTTGAATCTTACAGTCGTTCAGAGCCTTATTATTCATTGGCAAAGGGTTCAACTAGAATTATCATCTTATCTTCCGGCACTGGCATGTTCTTGTATCTCTTAACCTAGAACAAGGATGTAAAGTTTGTTGGGAGAACAAGTGGACGACATAGATATAACTGATGCCTCTGATGGCGCTAAGATAACATTCCTAGATCGTGTATCTCGTGGACAACTTGAACTTTCTTTTGCTGCAACTTTCATTACATTTGAGGCGGTGTAGGTCCATCGCCGTAAGATCACGGAGACTCGTGGGCCCGGTCTTTCCAGCTGACGAATCAATCGCGTGTAAAACTTAGTATAATCCCAGGATATTTGTCCTCTGATTTGCTCTTGAAATGCAGTAACGGGATCCACACACAAGTCGCCGTAATCTCGCGGACATATACTTACAATATTCTTTTGACGGGAATCTCCGTGCTAAAGCAGCGCTAGTTTTAGAGAGGCATATGTACAATTCAGTCCAGCTCTACGGGAAATTGGCTGGGTGGGAGTGGGCGAGAACGGTCTGTGACGTTCTCTTATATGTACACTAACAGAGGACCTCCACTACTAGTATCATAAGCACCTTTAGGTGCCATGCTCTTACGTAGTGAATTGCGAATGATTGTAATTGTAGTAATAAACCGGATGCACAGACTACGTCATATAGCCTTCTGTTATATACAGTCTAGACTGGCTGTAGCTAAAGAGAGGGCGCACTGCACAACTCTGGTGGTTGATATGTGCCAAGGCCTTGATTCGAACAGCTATAAGCTTCTAAAATCCACAAAACGATATTTATCATATCGCATTAATGGCTAATAACGCCATTTTCAATAGTGTGTCAGTAGACCAGTTCGAGGCTTAACACTTTACAACCAGAACTGGGAATGGCCTGGGGTAGTGCGAGAAAGACAATGTATAAATAGCTCCTTTATCTCCTGTAACTTGGTTATAGAGTAGGATGCTGACCGATCACCATCGCCGTGTCCGAGAAGCAACGTCTGACTCCTTCTGTCGTCGTTTCCAAGCCACTACGCATTCTATTCAAAGATGAGGTTTCTTCCTGTCTTCCTAGCCCTTGCATCTAGTCGTACCGTTAGCTCAGCCACGGTCAGTCCCCGAGCTGAAGACACCACCTGCAATCCGTAAACCGACTGGGGCCATACACGAGGCTCCAAGAGCTACTTCTGTGCCAACCTTGCGGATTGGCAGTCACCACCAGACTACAACTGTGTCGCATATAGATCTGCAGACTTTTGTAGCGGCAAGATCTACTGCGACAACTCTAAGCCTTGCCCTTCTTCCCAAACCTGCTACTACTGTAGTTACTCTTAATAATACCTCTACTATTTCTCTAGTAGCTCCCCGTATAAAAATGACTTATTAGTAATACCTTAGCAACTCATGAGATTGAGCAAGCCTCGTGGGGCCATATGTGCCCAAATAAGCTCCGTAACTGGTCTTTAGAGAAATAAAGATCTGATAGTACGCTAAACCGCGCCTCTGAGCGAATAACGTTGCTTCGTTGGGATCCACAAGGCTTGCTCAGTTTCATGAGTTGCTACGGTATATATGAATATATGCAATAGAGAAGGATATGTAGTGTTATAACACCTTTGATTGGAACATCCACACGGATAAAAGGTTCCGTTGGTTGTGTAGCTTAGGTTTGAGGCATACTTCAGTAGTTGTATCAAATGTGTGGCTTGTACGAATGTCTGTCGCAGATACAGTCATCAGCGTCTTGTATATACTGCGTTTTCAGCAACTTTGAACGTTCAATCCCTCTTACCGATCATTTACATCACGAGTCTTTCGAACACCTACGACGGACTCAAAAAAGTGGATTGACTGGTGTGGCAGGGTAGGTGATGCGATCTCAATACGGCAACCCCGGCTGTAGATGGTTGATATGTCTCCCTTCGGAACTTACAGTGCGCCCGCCATCGGTGACACAGTAATCAACAAAACGGCAATCCTTCGTCCCGGAGGATACAGACTTGCATTGCAGGGCGTCAGAAGACCTCAAGTTGCATTTTCTGCGCCGAGTTGAAGCCAATATATTTTGCTGGTCCATCCTTACCTCGACTATTGCCCTAGCCGCTTGAAGAAATAGACCCAACTAAATCTACTGTACTTTTGTCTTATCATTATCATTTATCTAATTGACGATTACTTCGAGTTTGTTTGTCTTCCACTATGTCATCTACACAAACTGTCACTCAAACCAAGATTAACGAATTGAAACCTGGTTTTGGCGTCGAAATTCAGGGCCTTGACTTCTCAGAAGGTTCCTCTGACAACGACCGTGCGTTTATTGAGGAACTTGTCAAAATTGTAAGCCTCTGCTTTCCCACGTCCAGTAGGCACACTGTTTATAATGATCCTGTTGTAGTACGGTGTAGTGGTTATCCGCAAGACCAAGCTGGACGATGCAGCGCATATCAGCCTAGCTCGCAAGTTTGGAGAGCTGGATGATGTCAAGCCGTATAACAAAGCAGGGAGAGTTCACCGCCTGGCTCATGATGTACTGTTCGATGTCGGCAACATAGAGCATGATGGTTCTATCGTTGACCCTAGCAGTCCTCGGGCACAGGCCAACAGGGGAAACAGCCTGTTCCATGTAGACTCAAGCTTCAACCCCCGTCGTGCGGGCTATTCCCTGCTCCTGTCCCACGAGCTGCCACCTAGGGGTACTGGTGGCAGTACGGAGTTCTGCGACACCCGAGCTGCATGGGACGACCTTGATGGGGCTACCAAGCAAGACCTGCTGTCAAAGGACTACATTGCCTGCCACTCTATCCTCCATTCTAAGAAAATGGCTGCGCCAGAGCACTTTTCCAAGATAGAACACGCTGATTACCCCATGGGTCGTCATCGTCTAGCCCAGGAACACGAGCGATCAGGACGCATGAACCTATATCTCGCCAAGCACATCCACCATATCGAAGGTTTATCGGCGGAAGAGTCACAAGCGCTTTTCGACAAGCTCTTTGACCATGCCACGCAGGATAAGTACCGCCTTGAAGTAGAGTGGCGCAACGTTGGGGACCTGGTCATCTGGGACAACACCTGCACTATGCATCGAGCAGTTGGAGGACCTTTTTCTTACAGGTACAAGAGGGATATGCGACGCGCAACTGTCCATGACGATAGTACCCAAGCCTGGGGGTTGAACGAGCACACCGATGTTCGTCAAGGTCTTCCCTGAATAGATCACTCACACTAGGGGTCCAATTGGATTGTGAGAGCAATTAGTCTAGGTACCTACTGCATACTTTCTTGTAGAAGCCTAGACCGTGAAAATAAAGTTAAATGGAGGTCGCGATAAGTGAGCGGTTTCTTGTGAGTGGTGAGTCTTTGTATGCTTAGAAACCAACTCTTACCGTCCATTACCGACCGTTGCCGACGGAGCCGCCATATATATCCACAATCCATCGGCACCGAATTCCCTTCTCGCTCTTCCCCTGACTTTTCCTCCGTCCTTGACCGGCTTATGACAAACCGTTAGTAGAAATTTGCTGGAGGAAAATATGACGCTCGGAACAGGCAAACGGTCATACCGGGCCTGCCTGCGGTGCCGGCAGCGCAAGACCAGATGTGACCTGTAAACACCCTTGCCGTCTTGGTTGTTTAGTATCTTATCAATAATTCTAATTACGTTTAGTGATGGCGTTGATATTCCTAAAAAGCCCCCCTGCGTGGCCTGCCATCATTCAGGGAGCAAATGTGTCCTCGCCGTGTCGCAGCGAGGGCGGCAGGCCACGAGCGGAGTAGCTGTTGGTTCCGATCAAATCACTATTGCCCAACGTAGTGAGTCACTTGATGCTATCACAGTCCCGCCGCAGACACGGGACTATCCTTCGAACGGAGAGATGCAAGAGTACACAGCAGACGGACCGCCTGAGCCTCTACGCATGGCACTCCGGAACCCTTCCGATGCTCTGCAGATTCTGGCGTATTCGCAAGATGACAAACCTGTTCCAGCTCGTTCCCTGTCCACCGCATACTCCGATACTACTGGGCGGCTGCCCCCCCAGGCTACCTCTCCTGCACATAGCACGACCTGTGTCAACGGGACAACACCGAGTTTTATTCTTGATGACTACGAACTGGTCCAGAGGGGCTTAATACATCCATGTATCCTGCCTGAGCTTCTGCATCTGTCAGTGGCATCAATCTACTAGTGTATGCGTTCAGCTGCTGATCATGGGGTAGATATGCAAAGAACTACCATCCCTATTGTCCTATCGTGCCAGAATACTTTCTAAGCTCGTCGGGCTTGGAGAGAATCGAAAAGTCCGACCATTTCCTTTTCACCATCATTCTGACCATTGCCTCAAGAGACTCTCCGAATCACGTACTAGTACATCGCTATTGCTGGGACCATACCCAACATCTCCTTCTTCAAGTACTCCTCGCACATGCGTGGTCCCAGACTCCCCGAACGGTTGAGGGTCTCATACTGCTATCAGAATGGTTACCGCACATTCAGACCACCCGAGCCACTTCGGAAGCTCACAAGAGTCTATCCAGCGAGGACAGAACGACTTGGTCTCTCGTTGGCCTCGCTGTACGGTTGGGCTATCTTCTTTGTTTGGATACGGCTGCTTTCCGCAACTTTATCGACAACGAATCGAAAGAACAAGAGGAGCGAAAGCGCCTGGTATGGATCTGTAAGGCCAAATGACCCTGTGATGGAAGAGGCTTAATTTCTAATTTTTGTCCTACCAGTTGTTTATCTGTTGGATAGACAGATTTCCGTCCGCTTGGGCCATTCATTTTGGTCCCGTGGCCCTGCGCTATCGTCACACTTCACCGAAAAAGACTTCCCGAGTCTGAAGTCTACATCAGGCGTCAACGATCCGAGCTACGCATCGGTTCTCGAAGCAACCCTCGAGCTCACTCAACTCATCTATAACGCTCATCAGATTCTATATCCATCGACCGAAAAAACGCTCGCCATGATACACAATGGGGACTACCCAATATACCTGGATGACTTTGACCGCTCCATCACGACGTGGTATGCCAAGTGGAAAAATGTCCAAGCGCCAATCAATGTCAAAACGACTCTCATGTTGACATACGAATACACACGTTTGTATGCCAATGCCTTCTCCTTTCAGGCGGTCATCATACGCAAGTCGACTCCACGTTCTTCCTCGCAGCCTGTAAACCGACAACCGCACCCTGACCAATTCGCCCATGGCATCATGTCACTGCCAGACGGTAGATATGTCTTTGACGCCACGCAAGCGGCGAAAAACCTCCTGGGTCCCTTTAGACAGCTTGAGCCACGGCAGGCATTATGTTACTTGCCTTCACGTTTTCACTTGTAAGCCTGATACAGATCATCCGACGTGATATCCATCACGTGTGCTGACAATGTCAAACATACAGATACGGGGTGTACGCAGCTGTATTCCTCCATAAAACAAAAAGTGCTGGAGTCTTTCAGTCCGCTGCTGAGAGGCAAGAAGTAACCAATCTGGTGGTGCAGTTTATTTCCATCATGAACGAAGCTCCACTTGTTGGAACACACGTATGTCATGGGTACAGCGTCATGCTTAAAAGGCTCTGGTATCCGCGCGACGGGGACAACTCCTCTCAAGGCCAACATAATGTTGAAGTCCCAGCGATAATCGACCAAAGAGATAATGAGGTTACCCTTGATTCTTCAAATACATCACACCAGTTTGAAACACAACAAGGCAGTGGTCAGGATACACATAACAGCACTTTTGACCGTGGTGAGCTAGAATGTATCGGGGAGGAGTTCTGGTTGGGGAACAACGAGCTGAACTTGCCGTCAGTCGAGGAGTATCTTTTGGGGTCTTTCTGGCCTGGTATCACAGAGTTTGGGATCGACAATGAACCTCGGTCTGATAATCAACGCGAGAGCTAACCTGTAGTAGTCGGGTTTTGAAGGTAATAGTTCTCAAGTATCAAAAACTAAGTAATAAATACTTGGGAATACCCTGCATTCAGTAATAGATTTGAAAAAGTTGCTAAGCAATCTACCGTTGGAATCATAATGATTTACTTAGCGATTTGCTGATAGCTTTCTTAGCATTTCGAAGCAAGAGGTCTTTACTCATACACCTATTACTCCCAAGCCTACCTACAATATCGTAGCCGCTGATTTACCGCACGTTGTACATGACTGTCTAACCCACCAGCAATTACAACGACGCAGCCAATGATATCACCCACCTCATCACCAAGGTCAACAGACAACCATTTGGACTGCCCCGTTAAGACCGCCGCGTCTTTCGCCCACTAGAAGCCGTAGCGCCGGCCAGAGCTGAAAGTAGTTACGGATGCATATCGGAGAAAAACTCGGCACCGTCTCCGACAAGACTCGACAAGAAGAAGAGCGGTGGTCAGACTGAAAAGAACAAAGTAAAAACTAAAGAGATATACTTACTCTCAGCTTCGGAATTCTGTGGGCGCTGGCCTACCGGGCCAATAGAAACGACTTGCGTGTGTGTGTATTCGGTATCTCTCTAAGACAAAACCTTTACCGATTGAATAATTGAGAGTTCCCAGTCAGTACTCCGCTTTGAGACATGTCATGCAGCGTCGATCGTCGACAAAGGGTGTTCGCAATTCTAAAAGCCGAGGCCGCCAAAAAAAAAAAAAGGCACTAAGAACCTTGGTATTACCGTTGTTCGTCACGGAGTAGCAAATCGAATGCTATACTAATTTAAGAGCGTTTGTATTCAGAGTCTTCATCAATTGAATACACGTCAGATTCGACTTTCGGTCCTCAGGCAGCACGTTCGTGACTAATTCCTCAGCTGAAAGATTAAAGCTTCTAGACCCCCAAGCAGCGTTAAAGATTAGTGACGCCAAGGGTGTTTCCAGGGTCTCGTTACCCTGATTGGCAGCCTTAGCACGCTAACGCTTCGCCTCTTCTAGCACTAACTCCTTCTCTCATAGCACTTCCAGCTATTGATTCAAACATTGAACTATTGAGCAATATGTGGAAATAGAGATGAAAGCCTTGGCATAAGTATTTATTCCCCTGATTTACGTCGTACTTTTCTCTTTCTTCTTTACATTGTATTTCCAACTTGAGTATTGCAAAATGCGATCTAACGTCTTACTACTGGCTATTGGCTTTTTTGTGACAGATTCTGTGCTTGCAAGCCCTTGCAAGCCTAAATCTTCCTGTAAGTGGAATCGACCGTGGGTAAATACACGTTGAACGAAGCCGTCTAACAAAGAATAACTTCAGCCTTAAATGGAGTAACAACGGCATCCACAACTACAGCACCCGAGTCGGCTACAACTACTCTGGAGACGGCCTTGGAAGCCTCTTCCGAAACAACATACTTGGACGCGACGACTACCTCCGTTGTAGAAGTCCCCTCTGAAACAGAAACCTACGAAGCAACCACAACGACTTCTATTGCAGAAGGCTTCTCCGAAACAACAACGTTGGAGGCACCCAAAACTACCTCCCTTGCAGAAACCTCTTCTGGAACAATAACCTCCGAAGCAACTCCATCTACATCTCTTGAAGAAGCCTCCTCTCAATCAGCAACATTGGAGACGACCACGACTGCCTCCATTGTAGAACTATCTTCCGAGACAACAACCTTCGAAGCAATTACGACAACCTCTGTTACAGAAGCCTCATCCCAGACAACAATCTTGGAGACCACCGAGACTTCCTCTGTTGAGGGAAGCACCGCGACATCAGATGCCTACACAACTATCAGTGCGACAGAGGCCCATACAACAACCGAAATCATCATCACCACAACTTCAGAGGCTGAGACAACTACCACTGCTGTAGCTATTCCCAGCTTCAAACTTGTTGCCAGCGGCGGGACCGTAAACGGAGCAGTCCTCCAAGGTATAGACAGTGGTGGCAGCACAGTACTGTTCAACCCAACCATCTCTAACAGACCATACCGACCAAGAAAGTACATCATCGAGCCCAGCACCGGCCGAGTCAAAGACCAAGACACCGGTATCTATTTGTGCGCAAGTTATTATTGGAATAACGCGGTCGAGCCCGCCGTTGCGGCATTGTGCTACGGGACTCCAGGTCCTGACCAGGTTAACAACTACCTGAACTGCCGGACCGTAGATGGCAAGCTCACATGCACAGTACCTCAGGCCGTATGCGGCATGAACGAGCTTGAGACTGAAATAATATGCAAAACTTCGTCTACCGAAGTTTATGATCGGCTTTTTTACGAGGCTTTTGGTAACAAGAACCTCGTTATTGGTAAAGGCAACCCTGGTAATTCTTATTCCGCTGTCGAGCTTATTGCTCAGGTAGTATAAGCTAATGGACAAAGAATAGCGACTCAGGGTGAACTATTTGTATGTAGCTTCTAGTGATAACCATTCCTGTAGCCTATGATTTAGCATCCTTTGGTCTGTAGAGTGATAGTGGGAGTTTCTACTTATTACTTCAATCTTGGCTTATTGGTTGTATTATCTCACTGTAGTAAACTATATACAGCGGCCCTTCGTATCATTTAATATTAGTCTGTTTCTTAGAACAGATGGGCCCTTTTTCATCTCACTCAAGATACCAGCCAAATGACTTATCGCTAAATCCTTGAGTGCATGGTGAAACATTACTGAACACTAGAAAAAGACCTTTTTAGCTGCATTCTTGTCCTCTAAATAGTAGGTACTCCAAAAGTATTGATAGGCTGCAGTTCAGTAAATTCCGCTATAGGCCACCGAATTGAGTCATGTTTGCATCTTTCCGCATTCCCAGCCAGCCACTGCCTACTTCGAAAAGATCTAGATTCAATAGTTGCAGGGGAGACGAGTGAAGCTAGCCAGGTCTGTCAACTCAGCTGCTCGTTTAAGACATTGCTAGTGTGCTTAGCCCTAAAATGGTCGCCTAACAACTCCGCCACAGCGGTTACGCCCGCTATCATGGTGATGGTTGGATATTACACGTCGCTTCAGTGTTTGCATAAGTCTAGACCTGTTAGACTTCTTGAGATATACGTTCTGTCTTAGAACTATTGACAATAGTTTATAACAGTATACTGTACGAAACTTGTACACATATAAGCCACGTGGTTATCAACTGACGTTGAATGCTATTGAAACTGAGCAAAGACTTAAGTAGAGATATATAAGACAAGCGTAGGCCCCATATAAGCACAAACAATCGTTCACATTCATCCTTTCAATTGAGCATTTTCTCCATTACTTATCACAATGTCGACAGCTATCGCCGAGGATCTCGTCGGTGCATCTTTGAAAGCCCTTGCCAAAGGTGCTGGCGAAGAAGGCGTCAAAGAGATCTGCTCATCACTGATGGGCAGCATCTTTGGAGGAGGCGACGATTCCAGCGCTGCAGCTGATGCAAAGATTCTCGACCAGCTCAACCAGATCATGTCCAGCCTCAGCCAAGTCCAGGACTCCCTACAACGAATCGAGCAAGCTGTCGCTCAGGTAGATCTTGACATTGCTGCCGCCGCCATCCAGCAGCAGGTCTCCACTATCACCTCGACCTATGATACGTACTTTGACTGCTTGAATGGTCTTGCTACAGCAGCGAAAGGGACGGACCCTGCTTCTTTGCAAAGCTTTGCGGAATACCGGCAACGTCTTGTGGACGAGTCTATTAAAGTCAAGAACGATATTCCTACCAACCTGGACATCATCCACGGTTTTATTATCGACCAAGATTTTCTCGGGAAGTTAGCAACAGCCAGCATGAGCCCAGGTATAGACATTGTCGATTTCTATAGCAAGGTCAAGCTTCCTTTGGTCAAGATTGCCATGGTTGAGATCAAAGGAATTCACCTCCTTCGCTTTGCTGGTGCAGCGAACCAGGATTCCAGAGTCGACTTCCCTGATGCTTCAACTGCCATCCAACATGCAATGTCAAACATTGATCTACAAGACCAGGCACTGCCGACAGCGATTGGCGTGGAGACCTATGGTTTCGTATCTGCCATTCTCACTGCATACCCCAAGCCGGCGCCAGCCTGTATCAGCCCTCTTGAAACAAGGGGACTCACCTTCGGCAATCAGTATGGCGACTCGACGTGGTACGGATCAGAACACGCTCAACTATGGCACGTCGAGCCAGCTAATGACGGCCCCGTTGTTACCGACGGTTCAAAGGTCAATGCGTTCCGCTTATTACACGTGGACTCCAAGAAATACCTTTCCCATCAAGCCAAACACCCAATGATATTCGGTCTCCAATTTTATGACCTGACAGCAGTCGACTCCTCCACAGATGCAGCGATTTGGAATTTCCAGTTGACTCCTGAACACAAGTTCTTCATCCAGTCACAAGCCTATCCCGATACCTATCTTACGCCGGTTAAAAGTGAGGGAGATGACGATCAGAATCTTCATTATGTTTACATAACCAAATACCTCGACCGCGCTGCAAATACCCAGACATTCGTTGGTAACGCGTACCAAGGCTCAGTCGGCAACTTCTGGCCTGGCAACGTCACGGAGATGCACGATGGAGAGTACCTGATTCCAGGATCCTATCTCTATGACAATCACCAAACGTACAGCTTTGGCTTCAAAGACAACAAGATGGGGGCTTGGGATATCAAGAGCAACATCTGGAAATGGGATTTCGGTATCATCGTGGGTATGTCCCATAACTGTTACCTCAGATTCTCCAACAGTGGCGTATTGACGCTGTATAATCGCTCCGAAGCGGTCAGGGCCTGGGGTCCACCGGATCGAGGTGGGACTAACTACGTACTGGGCATGTCGTATGAGGGTTCCTTGTTGATTGAAACTGGCGATTCTATGTATGGTAACTGGTCTAGTGACAAGCCAGATATGGTGCAACTACCGGAGTCATAGTTGTTGAGAAATATAATGCATGATGGAAAGCTGATCTTCAGGTGACCAACCACGACGGGGTTAGATTTGAATTCTTAACACTACTTTAAACCATATAGCTAGGAATAAAATCCCACACACGATAGCAATATACATTTTTGGCTTCCAAATGAGCTTTCAATAAACAAGGCCACGCTTTCGTATGTCTATCAAATACGTATCTTAAGATAATCTTGAAACGTTCGCTCCACAATGGACAATGCTAGTAGCTAAAATCAGCTTCCGGCTTAAGTATCGTGCAACGGTTTATATCGCGCCAAGTTTTGAGATTTCCTTAGTAGGTTTGCTAAGTGAGAACTCATGGTTAATATTGTAGGGTAATCTTTGCATACCTAAGTATGCAATCTTTAAGAATACTAGCCACTGAATACATAACAATAATTTACTATACAGAAGGGATTATTTTAATTAAATCCTTAACCACAGCTTTGAGGACACCCAGGCGTACGGGTAGAGCATTTGAATTGGTAACATAAAAGCAGTATAACTTCAATCGTTGTACGAGACCTTTTTTGCCCTACCCTAAGATAAGGTTCGGGCTGGTGAAACCCAGGCTTGAAGAGAGGACGATGCCAAGCTTATTTCACCAGGATTAACTGCAGGTCTGAGGCACATTTCCAAGACTCATTCAGTCACCATTTACAACAAAATCCAACTATGTCATCTCACCATTGCCAGCACCTCCACCAAATATTAATTTTCGTATCAACTTCAATTCCAACCAATTGATCCCACTTCGCGTCTCAAAGAACGTGGCGTCCTCGGTTACGCCGGCCGGGAATTACGTGCCGTCTTAGACTCTCGGCACATAACCCGAGTTAGCTCAAACCCTCTTGGCGGGCGAAAGCCAAGAAGCTACATTATTTCCAGAGCGCCAAGAGTATCCATACCAAGTCTTGACAGCCCCATTTATTGGCCAGGCATGCGTAAGCACATGGCCAGAATCAAGGCACACGGGTCTTGGGTGTTGTGCTCTGACTTGGGAAAGTTTGACGATACGCTGGATGACGTCTATTTTCTGTTGCTCATATAGTCTGGATGAATTCCTTTAGGATGATTGATCTGCGCTCAATTATTGTTAGTGGAATTGAACTCAATTGATCTACATTGTCAACATGGTGTCGCAAAATGTCTTCAATTTATGCCAAGCGACTGAGACTGTTAGCTCTGTTCTAGCAAAAGACCCAAGTCAATCCCCAGGCGAAATAGTCAAACAATTATATGGAAACCGCGAACACGATAAATCGGCCGACAAGCAAACACCACCGCCCTCACCTCCCAATGAATCTGTCACCGCAGTCGAGACAGCCTTCCAATGCGGCCGTTGGGGTCCTACGAAACCAAGTCAACTCTTCCTCCAAGCCTTCGCCGACGCTCTACAATGTCTAGATAAAGACCCATTGGCGGGAGTCGTGTCTCCCCCTCTCATGGGCACCCATGGCACTATGCCTCTCACAGTCATTGCGCCTCTTGCGGATATTATGCGACATACCGCGAACCTGATAGTCCGCGCTCAGAGAGAGGTGTTCCTGATTACTTGCTCCTGGGCTCCATCGGTCGCTCAAAGGCTTATCAAGAGCGCACTGGTTGAACTATCGAGACGCGCGGGTCAAAGAGGTGAGAGGGTCGTTGTAAAAGTCATGTACGACAAGGCCACAGCAGCAAACGCCAAGAATCCGCATCAGCACGTCAAGCAGAAGTCTTACACGTCCGATTCAGTTGATCTTCCTTCGCCAAAGGAGATACCGAACATTGATATGGAAGTAGTTAGTTTGCACAAATATGTGCTGGGAACATTGCATGCCAAATTCTGTGTGGTCGATCGGAGGGCTGCTGCTGTTATGAGCAATAATACTGAAGACAATGATAACCTTGAGATGATGGTTCATCTGGAGGGGCCTATTGTGGACAGTATATACGATACTGCTCTGATCACCTGGAATATGGCCCTCAATCCACAGCTCCCTCTATGCGGCGATTCTCCTCCCCCATCCGAGAACGACGCCAATCAGCCGACCGAGATGCCTGTGTTTCAAGGCCCATTTACAACGCAAGACCAAGTCGGCGATACCACCGATCCAGCACTGAAAGAACATACCGCGGAAGATCCACACTACGACGATGACATGGCAGGTGAAGTGCGACGCATGCAAGCAAGCTACGAAGACAAAGAACATGAATCCCTCCTTCAAGCGGCGAATCGCAAACTCAACGTCGCGGCACCAAATAAAGTTGAGCCCACCGGACCTGAGATCCAACACGGCGAGGAAATGACGCCATACATCCTCAACAATGACCCAAAGCCTGTTCCCATGGCCCTCGTGTCTCGTGCACCTTACGGCCCGATAGATACAAAAAACGTCAAGGTTCCGCAGAATGAGGCGTGGCTATCGCTGATGCGAAATGCTCAACGGAGTATTTTTATCCAGACACCTGACTTGAATGCCGCCCCGTTGATCCCTGCACTTATTGAGGCAGTCAAACGAGGTGTTGAAGTTACGTATTATGTATGTTTTGGATACAATGATCCTGGCGAGATGATGCCCGGCCAAGGCGGAACCAACGATCAAATCTCCCAACTTCTCGTCTCATCACTACCAGAAGGTAGCCCAGAGCGCGAGCGTCTACATATATACAACTATATCGGCAAAGACCAAGATCGTCCCATCCACCAATCCTTCAAATCCCGATCCTGCCACATCAAATTACTCATCGTAGACGGCAGCGTCGGAATTCAAGGTAGTGGTAATCAGGATACACAATCTTGGTTCCATAGCCAGGAAATCAATGTCATGGTTGATAGTCCGGAGATTTGTCAGATGTGGAGGAAGACTATTGATCGGAATCAGAATACAAAGAAGTTTGGAAAGGTTGCGGAGGATGGAATTTGGAGGGATGAGGATGGGAAGCCGGCGAAGGGATATATGGGGAACCCGGGGACTGTTATGGGATTTGTAAAGGGTGCGGCTGGGATGATCAGTAAGTGGAAGAATACGGGAGGGTTTTGAGATTGTCTGCTCTATTCCTTTTCGGAGTTTGTCAATTTATTAATGATACACGAAAAGCAACATGTTTGTAACATTAACTCTTGATGATGCAGTTTAACAGTTTGTATCTCCATGTGGCCTCGTAGTGAAACATCAAGACATCGTCTGGGCCATGAAGCCGTGCACATAAGAACCCATCACAGCTTTGAATCAAATCGACTTTCTATTTTTATTTATCTCGAGTCCAACAAAAGAATCATCACTCCTACTAACCCTTCTTCATCGAGGCAAGATAAGATTCCACATCCGACTCCCTCAAACGGGTAGCCTTACCATTAACCTGCTCCCCAATATCTGTTTGGTAGGCCTTCATCTTCTCCAAATACTCAGGCATGAAAGCGCCCAGGATTCGAATGGCGAGAAGGGCTGCGTTGGTGGAGTTGTTGATGCCCACGGTAGCAGTAGGGACGCCGCGCTGTAACATGTCAGTTTGTGTTAATGAGAAGTGGGGATGAGACTTACAGGCATTTGAACAATGCTGAGAAGGGAGTCCATGCCGTCGAGGTGGGTTGCTTTGACGGGGACGCCGATGACGGGGAGGGGAGTGTAGGCTGAGACCATGCCTGGTAAGTGAGCAGCTCCTCCGGCGGCTGCGATGATGGCCTTGATACCACGGTCAGCAGCAGCCGTAGCGACATCTCCCATCTTGACGGGTGTTCGGTGCGCAGAGGTGATGTCCACCTCCCAAGGAACACCAAACTGCGTCAATATATCCAAACCGGGCTTGAGAACAGGAAGATCCGAGTCTGAACCCATGGTCACGAGAACCAATGGTGCAGGAGAAGACTTGGCAACAGCCTGCTCAGGTCTCATGGCCTTGCTCTTGGCATTGATTCTCTCCTGGCGCATATCAGCTGCCAACTGCACAAGAGGTTGTGCGATCTCTTCAAGTTCCTTGATGCTGGCGTCCAGGCCGGTGAGAGTGATGTGACCGATCTTGCGACCTGGCTTAGACTGCTTGCCGTAAAGGTGGGGATAGACGCCGATCTTGGGAGCGAACATGGCCTTGGCCTTCTTGACGAGGGGAAGGTGAGATTCTGGTGAGGCGCCGCCGAGGATGTTGATCATGATGCTGGATGATACGTGGGGGTCGAGGCGTTCGGGGAGGGGCTCGTCGAGAATGGATGTGAGTTGAGCTTTGTATTGAGACCTGCGATGCGTGAGCTTTCAATGGCTAACGGATTGAGGCTGAGGAACTTACATGTAGGGAACGGCTTCGATGGTGAGATGACCAGAGTTATGAGGTCTGGGCGCAATCTCATTGACAAGAATCTCATTGCTTTCCGTGACAAACATCTCCACAGCAAAAACACCCCGTCCCCAAAGTTTCTCAACCACAGACACGGCAACATCCTGCGCACGCTTTGAAACCTCTTCGGGTGTATCGCGAGGAGGCATATACACGCGCGAACAGACGTTATCCTCATGGACAGTCTCAACACAAGGGTACGGCACAAGACGCTTCGTCGTACCATCGGCGTCTTCTGTGCGGATGACGATGACGGAGAGTTCGCGCTGGAAGGGAACGTACTTTTCGGCGTAGCATTGAAGGTTGCCGAATTCAGTTACTGCGGTCTCGATGTCGGTTTCGTTGGCGATTTTGATGTTGCCGCGGCCGTCGTATGAATCCTTTCGGGACTTGAGCATGAATGGTAATCCATACTTGGACGCAATATCCTTCAGCGCAGCGCGCATCTCATCATTGCTGGAAGCTTGAACGGCAGTTTGTTCAGCAATAGGAATACCCTGTTTACCAAGATAATCCTTCTGCTCATACTTATCCTGGATAAGACGCAGCGTCTTCCAAGAAGGATAAACAACAACCTTGCCCTCCTTACTCAACTCCTCCAGAACCGCAGTCTCAATATGTTCCGTCTCAACACTGAGAACACTGCAGTTTGACGCAAGTTCTCTGATTTTGGCGGCGTCTTTGAAAGAGCCGTCGACGTGGTACTTGCTGCGGGAGACTTGCTTTGCTGGGGCGTCTTGGGCGTCGAGGATGGCGATTTCGACTTCTAGAGGAGACGCAGCTTCGCAGAGCATGCGGCCGAGTTGGCCGCCGCCTAGAAGACCGAGTTGAGGTTGAGCACTCATTTTGAGGTGAGGTGAGGATCGTGAGTTTTTGCTGGGTTTGTGCGATGAGGTCAGAGACAAGGGAAAAATTTAGATCGGAGCTTGAGCCGGAGGTGGGGCGCGCGGGGGAGGGGTATGACTAATCCTAGCTGTCAACGGAAGGAGCAGACAATGATACGGGCAGTGGCTTTAACCTTGTAATAAATTGCCAATTGGATTAAATCCAGTTCTCAACTCAATTCGCCATCCTGTTCACTGTGTTTAAGGCTCTTTGCTGTCGTTCTTGCTGGGGTCGGTTCTCACACTCGATCAGGTCAACCTCCGATATCGTCAACCCCCACCATTTCTTTTTCGGTGGGTCCCCCTCTATCTTATCTTATCACGAAATGTGCCCAAGGTAGGAAATCTAAATTTATCGGCCAGCCAATGTTTTTCTACTGGAACTATTTGACTCTAGAACAAGAATCCTTCCAGAATGTCATACGCTAGAGGTAGAATGTCAATGACGTCCATCGCAATGCTCGAATTCCGGTGTCAACACATCATCACCAACCGACGTTACTGCGTTCGAATCCATGTCAACTATTGAAAAAGTTAAAGACTCGTTACATACTAAATATGAAAGTACATTGAACTATATGATTATGTTTCTCCCATGTTTGACAATCTTTCGAAGTAAAACGCCCAGGGAATACAGCTTGTGTTTTATTAAGTACTATCCTTCCACCAGCCCTACCCTACAGTACTCGGTGTATCTTCCTACTACAGGTTGGAGGAGCAGCCCGATTGAGCTTCGTATCTCTTCGCTGTAGTGACTTTTACCGCCCGTTTCTGTATATACACTCTACTGTCTAACCTCCTTGAAAATGTTCCACTCGGACAGCCCTTCAATCTTGCAAAAGAACTTTTGCTTACCCTCGACAGCAAGGCACTTATACTCTCTCCCAGTCGCAGGGTAACAATAGCCGTAAACTTGGTTATCCACTAGCGAAAGGAGTTAGTCAGTGTAAATCACTCGTACAATAAGAGAAGCAGCACTTACCACCGACCATCCACCACTTATCATCCTGGCGAAACGACTGACGAAGAGCTGGAGAGTATTGTCAGTAAAGTCCGGACTGGAAACAAAATGATAAAGACTTACTGAAATGGTAGATAGTATCACCCTTGCGCCCAAAATTCATTTCCAGTTCTTCAATTTCGGTGGGGTTGCCATCATAACCGCATCCCTTGCCTTTACAGCGGAATCCCGTTTTCTTTCCACTGACATCGTCGCTCCTGAAGTAGGTTTTCGTACCAGACATGCTAGTACAGTCCGTGGTGCTGGCTTCATTGTTCACAGCTTGCCAGTAGCTTTCACCACCAAGTGAACTAGTTGGTACCTGGTAGAAAATATCGAAATCGGCAGAAACAAGAGGTGAAAGGATGGCCGCGGCGGTAATCATGGAGAGTGAGAACTTCATTGTGAAAGTTGGTGAGGCTGTGATAAAAGAGGAAGGGTAGTGATGTTATTGTAGTAGTGTATTAAATGCTTGAATTGAATGATTAGTTTTAGAAAATCAGGATATATGATGAATTATATACTTATTAACTTTTGGTATTACTTACCGTCTCGAGATCATTAAGTCTAAGTCTCTTGCATATAGCTATAAGTAGACGTAAGTCTCACTTCTAAGCTTATGTTTGAAATAAGCCTCGATATACCTTGTTCATTGACTCCACTTTATCACGGATACGCGTAAAGACTCGGTTCAGTAGCCCTTTGAAGTGTTGAGGTCATAATTGACCGGGGTCAGAAAGTAGAGTGCCCCAATCCGACTGATTAGAATAATCCTGACCTAGCTTCTAGAAGTTCTTTCAGTATTCAGCTGAGCTCTTCAGAAGTGCAATCATAAGGCGTTTTAGCAGGTTGTCTACCAAGCGTTTCAGTGAGGCTCATAGTAGTCTAACTCATAATGCTAGAGTTTTCGTCTCCTGATCTTACTTCTCATCGGCTGATGGAGCTGTGGCTGATCCGATAGAGAGAAACCCTTGTCAACGGGCAATTCATCCCAATTGAGTATAGCCTGACCGAGGGCCTCAATCACAAGCCACCAGTCAGCCACCTGAATACATTTGTTCTTCTACCAACCACTCCATGTCTATAGGCTCATTTACGAGCCAAGTAACTACTATCTGAGTCATCAAAATTTAAAAAGCAAGTCTTGGCTCCAAATCTGCCACCGACAGGATGATCCTCCTTATGGAAGAGCCACGATCCTCACTTGCTAGCAGGCGGAGCCGCACAGGTTGCGTAGCATGTCGACAGAAAAAGCTGCGGTGTGATGAACAGCGTCCTCATTGGTAAGTCCCGCATTTCCCGCACCTTGGTCTGTCAGAAACGCCTATTTGAATCAGACCGGTTAGACCAACCGCATATAACAGTTCAAGATGCACCGCCAAAGGGGAACCATGCATCTACCAACCAAAGCTCCCCCTGCGCGAGCGGAGAGGCGCGTTGGGCCCTGGTCAGCACTCCCCATGGTCTTTTGATGGGACCCAAGTTTCGATGGACTCGCCGCCCCGTACGAGACGCACTGTGTCGTCCTCAACCAACAAGCTTACTCAAAATCCCTTGACGTTAAAGGCTTGGCACTCCGGTCTAAACAAGTCTTTGAATCCTTTCGATACCTTGCCTATCAGCATGCCTTTCAAGTCACTGGAACTTCTCAGATATTGTTAGTCTAAATACTTACAAGTCCAAGTATAATTCTAACTGCATGGAAATAGTCTTTCAGACTGGACAGAACCGTTCTTTCTCACAAGAAGAACTACGCGACAGGTAATTAAATAACGCACAACCCTCCAATGGCGTTCTGATCATGACGTATTATTCTAGACCGACTATGGTGATCCATGATCCAGATGTCCTGCGTAACGTTTTACTGATATCTAGTCTTCACTATGCGTGGAATGTAGGGGACCTCCAATTATTTGAGTCTACATTCCTATTCCACAAGATTGAAACTATACGCCAAGTCAACTTTTGGCTTCAGAATTCCAAAAATAAAAAAGACCGCATGATGTGTACAAATTATATCAACACATTGTCCTTTATCGAGGTAAGGTATCTCCAACTAAAGACTCGGTTGTGACCTTTGCTTACTGACACTAATTACTTAGTGTTGCCTTGGTAATTTTGATATTGCAGATTCGCACTTGAATGGCCTTATGTTATATCTAAACGCCACACGGCAATCGCTCGACAACGACTCTATTGCGTCGAAAGAGGTCGAAACCGAGATGATAGATCGTTATATCATACTGTAAGGCTGTTGAACCACTTTATCTTGGAGCGAGCATTTGAAAGCTGATCATTCACTGAATCAGGGTGTGCAATTTTGTTCAAAGCCAAAAGAGCCGTGTAGATGACTTTTTGAGAAGTCACGATACAGTCGCTTCACCCTTCAATTCTGGAGACCCATTGCCTATAATTCACAAATGGCACCACCAAGAAGAAACCGGGCCTGAATTTCGCCTCAGAACGGTGTTCATGATGCCATTCTTCTTTGCCCCTGCCACTTGGGATAGAATGCCTGCAGATATCGATGCACGAGCCATCATAAATGCTCTCCAACAAACTACCTATCTGCACGGCTTGAGATATAGAAACGTGTTGGCAGATACGGTCACTAACGCAACCTGGAAAGTTTGGAAGAGTGGCAGTGCTGTGAAGCTATTCTCTGCATTCATCGATGGCCACATGGAAATCTTTTCCGATGTTGAACAGCCGTCCCTGGAAGGGATTCAAGATAATGAAGATCGGCCAATTCTATCGTCTTGGTCCGGCCTCTGCGTCGGAGTCGGCATGTATCTGGCTACTGTCCTTGGAATGAGCAACCGGGGGCTACCACCTGTAACTCAACTACATTATCATACCCTCAATATCCTGAAACGAGACATGGAGAGGGGTTTACGGTCTCTGGATAAGATGAGTAAGGAGGAGCAATATTTGTGGTTTTGGAAGGCATTCACAGGGTCGCTGAGTCTAATGCATGCTCAGTCACTCTCGTATAGTAAACAGTTGAACGAACTGTTTTCAGAGTTTACTTCCTACCTGCGGATATGGGTGGCGAGGTCAGGTATCACGCAATGGGCAGAAGCTAGGACAGTATTAATGCGAACTGCCTGGCCTGTAAGCTCGAGTCAGGATAGCCTAATGCTGTTACTGTGGCAGATTTATACAGAAACGGGAAGCAGCACATGAACACGAACTAGTATACGTTACCAAAAGAACAATACATTCTTCTAGAACTTATCTGAATTTAGCTAAATATCTACTTGCATCCTATGCTATGAATCTATTTCCATAACGGTCTTCCACGAGTTTAGTTTTCTTACCTGGGTGCAAGCGGCCGAGTCGCATTTCCTATTTCGACCTTTAGCACATTAGGTAGAGGAGGGGCAGAAGATCACGTATGGGTAGGGCAACGCAGGCCATTGTCCTTTGTCGTTTTCGATTCCTTGTATACTTCATGACACTACCGCGTTATTACAGAATAGTTGTCTTGATTGGATTTATATCAGTAGTTATCATCAAGGTGAAAGTTCATTTGCAACACAGTGTAAAACTATGGATAAAAACGAATCCTTAGCCTCCGATATCATCAGTTCCTCACCATGTCTTTTTCAGTGGCTCTCCCAGTTTCTTATCGCGACATGTGCCGAAGAAGGAGCACATCCCCATTCATCGAGCTCTTCTACTGCCGAAATTTGACTCGAGAAAAAGCGTATTGTGACTCCGATGAAGTGTCAGCGCGGCCGTTATAGTTTACAGGAAAATGTCGAGCATGTTCAGCGTGATCTTCTAGTTCGCATCTTAACACACCATCAACATCTCAAGTTGCTGTCCATGTGGACCTCAGCGTCTATTGTATTTTATTTCAGCCAGTGAGAGGCTCCAAGTCTTTCTAGTCAACAAAGAGATGTAACTGACACTATATAATTACTGCTTCTTCTGCCCTTGACAACCTCTTAAACCAAGCCGATGGATGGTAGGTTGCATCTGGATAGTAAAATTCCGTTACCAGCCCTGCTCTGCGATACTGAAAGTCTTTTCCTTCTACAGGTTGAAGGAGCAGCCCTACTGAGTAGTATATCCTTTCCCTACTATGCAGATTTGCGTACCCTTTTTCCGTATACAGAATTAAACACTTGATCTTCTTATCGATCAAGTAGTCAAAGTCCATGTGCACCGGGCAATCGAAGTAAATCTTACTATTCCTGTTATCGATGAGGGTATGGTCGCTCTTCATGATTGGTGAAATCGGTCCTCGAATGTGTATTATGCCATTTTTCACTCGTCCTGTCGGATCATGGTGACTCATGGGGGTACATTCGGTTTCGCTGATTTGCACGTGAAATATAGTCTTGCCGCTCTTATAAACAACAGATCGTGGGAATATGACTGCAGTGTTTATCGCCGCCCAGGACCAAGATGGTGTACCTCGATGAATTTGGTTTAGGTGTCTTGTACATCCCGTCAAGATGCCACCTGTCGCGTTGTCGTTCTCGTCATGGCTCCCCAGGGCGTTATGCCATGAAAGCCCTTGAATGAGTGAGTCACTCCACAGTCCAGCGAGGTATTTAGTTCCAGGTGGCATTTCCTTGAAAGATCGCTGTGCCAGGCCAGACAGGGCTGGCAGTCGATCGTTCTGATTAGTAAATTTGAGCTTGGAGTATTCCTCAATGATATCCAACCAGGAACGAGCATTGGAACAGGGGTCTCTGTCCCTAACACCCATGTGTGTGGGCTGGTGACAATGTCCTACATCCGCCTCTTCTTCCTTCTTGTCTTCTTTACATGACCAAAGCAGGCTCGCCGCTGTAAAGTATAGCACTCTTGGCGATAAAAGTCGCTCCTGCAAAACCCAGCCCCTGGTCAGTAACGGCCAACGACAATTACCGTTCCCATGTTTGTCATCTTTGCATGTGTTGATATCTCCAGGGACTGCAAGCCAGCAGAAAGGTCTGTTTTGATGCGTTAGCCCCGAATATTGGATCGAGCCCTTGAACGATGCGAAGCGAGTGCGGGTCTCCTCATCGCGGGGGTGATCTAAAATCCCACTGCAGCAGTCTGGATTGGAAGTTGCTGCAACAGTGAGCCAGGAGTTGCCGTAGACATTTTGCATACGCCCAGCTTCTCGAGCCCAGTCATCGGCGCTATTCTGAATGATACAGAGTGAGTCGATCCAGACATAGTCTATACCAAGTCGCCAAGCAAGACGGATGGTATCTTGGTATAACAGCGGCATATCTTCCCATACAATGCAGCCAAAATGGTCATCAACGTTTCGTTTGTTTGTGATTAACGGTTGTTTCGACCCCCAGCAGTGGCTGAGACAGATATAACGAGCGCAAGAGCCTCCATTCTGTAGCCGGATATCGTCGGGTTTGCGGCCGACTCTGATCACTCTTGTTGGCAGTGGAGTCGGGTCTTTTGCATAGCAATTATGGTCCGTTGCACACTCTTGCAACTTATCAAAAGCCCATTCGAGCTTTTGGAACGGGTAAGTGTTAAAGAGATACCAAGGGCATAGAACGTCTTGAACAAAGGCATAGCATTAGTGTATATCCAAGTCACCTTGAGGAGAACATACCAGGATGAGAGTATATATAAAAGCATCTGTCAATAAAGTAGGTAGGTGACTCGTGGTTATCCTCCGGAAGATGAATCTTGAGAACCAAGTGGTATCGACTCGGGAAAAACCGAACCTCGATCAATTCCAATCTGAGGTCTGGACCGATCGCCTTGACAGCTAGCCTTCCTAATTGTTCACAGAGATCACAACAATCCTCAGATTTTAAAGGCAGTCTGAATGCTGGTATTTTCTCGTGCGGCGTACCTAGAAAGCCAGGCACGAAAACATGCTGTAGGCTTTCCGTCTGCTCATATTTAGACATAAATGACCTTGCACATTCCTCGACAGTGTTCAAGCTTTGATCATTTGACATTGATGGGATCGAGAAAGGATCGTAAACAAATGATAAATAAGCTCGGTAATCAAAACGGTGATTTTTGAAGTGGGATGCATCTGTGCGGAAGATTGATGGAAAATAATTAATACCGCAGTATCTTAAATGATCAGATCGCAAATTATCGCCCAAAACCCCTGCGACCCTGTCACGTGTGCCACACAGTTTTCAACCGCGGAGTCTGCTCATCAAGAAAAAAAAGTAGAAATAAGACGAAAAGGCCGAAGGTCCTAAGAATCAGGATCCTATAAACGACTTTGTGATGTTGATTGAATGCGCGCTTCAATGTCTTTCTTGACATCTAGTGTTTATTGGAGCATGGCATATTTGCGATACTCATCTTGACGCCGGGCTTCACAAGTCACAGGTTTTAAGATGCGGTGGTTCCCCTTTGTCTACTAGGAAATCGATTAACACAAGCTGTCTACTCCAGTGCAAAGTTTGTATACACCCTCCCCTCCCATCCATAAAGTATTGGCCGTCCACCACCCCGCGGCCTTGACTGGTCCGTCGTACAAACAAGCAACCTCACTTGATCAATCTCGCACCCCAGAGCGGTACAAACATCCGGACCAATTCTTTCTTCCTGACTCATGTTCATCACCACGAGCACCCTCCCTCCACCCTGGCTTTCTTTAATAAAAGAAAACAAAGACTCATCTTCCAAATCCACAAGCTTGAATGAACCAAACACAAAAACATCTTGGTGTCGTTTCCTGATCCTCAACATCATCTTATAAAAATTGAGAATCGACCGTGGATCTTTTGTTTGCTTTGCTGCATTGATGGGGCGATAATCGTCGTGAACCCTCATCCAAGGTTGAGCTTCTGCTTGCGAAAAGCCGGCATTTGGTGCATCGTCCCATTGGAATGGAATTCTTGAATGGTCGCGGGCCATGATCTGAAGACCATGCAAGGTGTCTTTCACTCGTTGTGCATTTCTCGATCGAACAGCCTCGTCGTAGAAATTCCTACTCTCGATATCTTTATACTCGTCAATACCCCAGGATTGAGGCATGTTGGTCATACCGATTTCCTGACCTTGATATAGGAAGAGAGTGCCTGTCATGGTCGTCTGCCATAGTGCGATGGTCTTTGCAGATTTGAGCCACCACTCCGGTGTAGACACGTCGCCAAAACGATCGACTGCTCGGCCGTTATCGTGGTTCTCACAGAACACTGTAGTCCAGGCATCCGTTCCTTCAATAAAGCTCTGCCATTTTTCCACAACTGCTTTCAATCTCGGCAGTGAGAAAGGTTGGTAAATATACTTATCGCCAAAACCATTGCCGTTGCCGAGTCTGATCATGGAAAACTCAAACACCATGTCCAACTCCTTCGCAGCAGCAGATACATACGGAATAACCTGTGCTGGATCAGGTGTATTGGAAAGTTCGCCGACTGATACAGCGTTGTACGGCTTGAGGACTTTCTCATACATCTCATGGATGAACTCATGGATCCTTGGCCCATTACACCACATTTCTGGCGCAGGCTGATGAGGTGACGAAGGATCCGTGACAGGCGCGTCAACAAAGTCTCTCCTCTTGGAGTATTTGTTGACTGTGTCGATTCTGAAGCCATCGATACCACGATCAAGCCAAAAGCGCATGGTGTCCTCATAGATAGCTTCGCGACATTCCTGATTATCCCAATTTAAATCAGGTTGGTCCGACGCGTAGAGATGAAGATAGTACTCTTGAGTAAGCTCATCCCAAGTCCACGTTGAAGAGGCGAAATAACCTCTCCAATTCGTAGGAGGTTGACGAACACCATCTTCATCATAACGAGCTGGTTTCCAGATATACCAATCTCTCTTCGCATTATCACGCGACGACCTCGATTCTTTGAACCATCTATGCTCGGAAGAGGTATGGTTGACAACAAGATCAAGAATGACCTTGAGACCTCTTGTATGACACTCTCTCACGAGAATATCGACGTCTTCCACACTTCCATAGGGTTCATAAATCTTTTGATAATCCGATACATCGTAGCCCATATCGCTTTGCGGGCTTTCAAAAATTGGAGAGACCCATACCACGTCAATACCCAAGTCGTGAAGATAATCAAGCTTGGAAATGAGCCCGGGTAAGTCACCCCAGCCGTCGCCGTTGGAGTCTTTGAAGCTTGCTGGGTAGACTTGGTAGAAGGATGCGGCTTTCCACCAAGGGTGATTACCGACGTGGCGGTTTTGGTCGTCCCAGATTACTGAGCCCATGATGATGCCGGCGATTAATTATTGAACGAAAGAAGAGTGGTAAATTGAGAAAAATGTGAATTTATGAGACAGGATAAAAAGTTAATTGAGGGGAATGAGTTGTTTATCCGTCGCAGTCTCATCGGCGGCCAAATGTGGCGACCCGTGCAACCCCATCAAATCTCATATCTCGGAGTTTCCACCGTGTTGCCCAAACTTTTTTATTCCCTGTCGCTAACAGGCCGTTCCGACGATGTCATCAAAAATACGGAGGCTCCGTCATGGCACACATTTTCTAGCGGAGTTACTCCGCCGGCTCACCTGACCAATGCTAGCACCCAGACTAGAGCGGATGCTCCGCAGCTGAGTCGGAGTCTCCTGTCAAAAGAATCATCTCGGCAAGATTCTCCAATGCTTTCCCTGGGCCTGCACCTGCACCCCACACCTTCCCCGGATTCTTCTTCCTTCCCCATACGTTTTGTCGAAAATAATGTTTGTTGCTTGCCTCTCTTTGCATTGAGCTAGGTCAACGTCCGGTTGGGCTCGGCAACATCGCTCGTTGGTGTATATAAAGAGACTGATTCCTCTCTTTCCCTGCCCACCGCCAGATTCACAACATCCTTCTTCAATTCCTTCAATTCGATCCCTTCACAATGGCTTCCACAAAGGGTGACACCGAGATCCCTGCGCACCATGACGAGTCTCCCACAACGGAGATGCTCGCCTCAGACGCCAAAGTCGCCGCTGAAGCAGAACACGATATGACCCTATGGCAAGCAGTCAAAACCTACCCCAAAGCCATAGGCTGGTCCGTTCTGCTATCCACCACTCTCATCATGGAAGGGTACGACCTTGCCCTACTCGGTAATCTCTACGCATCACCCGTATTCAACGAGAAATTCGGCGAGTATAACCCTGACAAGGAAAAATACGCTGTCTCGGCTGCTTGGCAATCTGGATTATCCAACGGTGCGCGTGCAGGCGAGATCATAGGCTTGATCCTCGCTGGATGGGCATCTGATCGGTATGGATACAAGATGACCACTGTTGGAGCCCTTGTTCTCATGATTGCCTTTGTCTTCGTCCTCTTTTTTGCACCCAATGTGAAAATCCTTGTTTTGGGAGAAGTTCTTTGTGGTAAGTTCGGTCTCTCATGCAAGCTGTGCCGCGCTGATGTTATAGGTATCCCATGGGGTGCATTCCAAAGCGTAACACCTGCATATGCGTCCGAAGTAGCACCGGTTGTGCTCCGACCGTACCTCACGACATTTATTAACATGTGCTGGGTTATTGGACAGTTCTTTGCTGCTGCTGTTAATAAGGGTTCTGTTGGGCGGGGGGATGAGTGGGCTTATCGGATTCCGTTTGGTGTGCAGTGGGTTTGGCCTGTGCCTATCCTTGCAGGTGTCATATTTGCTCCCGAGTAAGTCATTTTCATCCATTTCCAGATGGCAACTAACAGCTTCAGGTCACCTTGGTGGCACGTTCGAAAGGGTAATCGCGCCGCCGCGAAGAAGTCCCTTCTCCGACTTACTTCCCCCAACCAACCCAACTTCAACGCCGACGATACAATCGCCATGATCGAACATACAAACGAGATGGAAAAGAACATGAAGGAGGGGACCAGTTATCGAGACTGCTTCAAGGGTATTGATCTTCGACGAACAGAAATCGTCGTGGGTATCTGGCTTGTCCAAACTCTAGGCGGTCAAAACCTCATGGGATATTTCTCATATTTCTTGACCCAAGCAGGCATGGATGCGAGTAACTCATTCTCACTTTCCATGGCACAGTACGCTCTTGGTATGGTTGGTACATTCGGCTCTTGGTTCTTGATGGCCAAGGTCGGTCGACGGACCATTCACTTCACCGGCCTTTGCACCCAACTCCTCATCCTCATCATCGTCGGCTCACTTTCTTTCTCCAACAACAACGGTTCAATCTGGGCAATTGGCGCAATGCTTATCGTCTTCACCTTCGTCTACGATTTTACCGTCGGCCCAGTTACTTATTCCCTCATCTCCGAACTCTCGTCAACACGTCTTAAGGCCAAGACTATTGTCATGGCTCGCGCTGCATACAATGCTAGCAATATTTTCGTCAATGTCATGACGAATTACCAATTATCATCGACGGCTTGGAACTGGGGTGCACGCACGGCTTATTTCTGGGCTGGGACTTGTTTGGTCTCTGCGATTTGGGTGTATTTCAGATTGCCTGAGCCGAGGGGGAGGACTTATGCTGAGTTGGATTTGTTGTTTGAGAGACGCGTGTCGGCTAGGAAGTTTGCTTCGACCAAGATTGATCCTTACTCTGAGCATGTCGCGTCTGGAAAGAACATGGCAGTCGAGAAGGAGATGCAGTAGATAGTGGGTCTTGCTTTTCGCATCGACAGGATATCGATATGGATTCAAAAGGTGTCGGTACATATAGCGTGGAACAGTTAATAGTTTTGTTTATTGTGGACTTTGCCTCGGTATTGACGTGCTGTCAAGTCTAGGCAACACCTGTTGAATATGCTTCTCCAGCAAAGGCTGATACGTAGAAATCCCACCCGGCAATTTCGTAATGAGATCCCGAATATACATCAAATCATCCTCAGGCGAACTCCCCATCGCTAACCCCTGCGGAATTGACGACGCGACAGGCACGCGCGCTAAAACATCCACCACCGCAGAAACAATATCGTACAGCTTCTCTGTAACGCCTATACCGTGGATTTTAATACTGTCGATTGACAGATCTCTTGTTGAAAGCATCAGGTCTTTTGCGACGACTAGAGGGTATTGATACGTTAAACTGTGCTGATGCGCGTTCTCGCTAAGATGGCCGAGATGCAGACGGAGTTTCCAGACAATCATGCGTAGCCAGAGCTGTGTTATTCTTAAATTGGCTTTTTGGGTTTCGTGCAGTTGGGTATCTGGTTTGATAGCTGTATTAACAGCTGTCTCGACGTAATCAAGTGATGAGAGCGATGGTGTGATTGCGAAGCGTTCTTGGTTATGAAGGGCGACAAAGGACGTGTCGATCGGTCGAAAAAGAGCAGACAAACTCCAGAACCCGGATAACGAAGGGTCGTTCATGTCGATTTCTGGCGCCTCATCTGTGATTTGCAAAGTAATCGGTCGTCGATACCGTATCGCGTGTGAGCGCTCGGATACAACCAACACCCAGAATAAACGATCCGCCAATGCTTTGTCGGCATGACTCATATCATCCAGTCTCAACAAACAGAACAAGGTCGTAGCTTGTCGCAGGAATAAAAATGTCTGACTATGATGTGACAATCGCGCTTGACACGCGTACAGAAAGAATGCCAGAAGACATTGATTGAGACTGGGTCTTGGGATCGATTGATGCACAGCGACAACTTGGTCAACAATCATGGATCCATATGTCGCATTATTCTCCGCAATGAGGCCTTGTGATAAAAGACTTTCTGGCTCTTCAGTTTGAAGCAAGACCTGCGCGCACATCGCAACGAGAACAGAGTACGCTTCCAACCTCCCCTCCACAGTTGATCTAAGCTGCTGGACATAATCGCGTGTAAGAATAGGTATCGTAGGATATAATCTTGCAAAAAAGCGCTCGATGCAATGATCTAACACTTGATCCGGTACAAGCTCGAACAGTTTGGTAAGAGCATCCTGCGTTGTATTCGGTGAAGTTGGATACGCGTACTGATAAACAGGTTGAATGAACGTCGGAGATCCTGTTTGACCGATACATCGATCGGCAAGACCTGCATCCACACATCGTCTACAAGGCCGATACTCATTGCAACCCCGTCGGAGTGTTTTGCAGCGCTGACATGCTCTGGGTACCTGAGTTCGTTTGGCGGGAGGATTCGGAGGATTATCGGCCATTATGATAACACACGTGCGGGTATGATAGAAACGAGGCTGTGTTTATCAAAGGATAGATTGCGATAATCGCGCAACGTGGGACTCCAGGATAAGGTGGAGACTCGCATTGACCAGATGAGGAAACGGGATCCTTGGGATAAGGTAACAGAAAGATAACAGAAATGTGAATCTGCTCCGATATGATGTCAGCGAATCAAACTTCTCCGATGCGGGATTGAGTTTTTCTTGGAGAGGCTGGTAGGGAATTGGCATTAAACAAATGTCTTGGTACCCCGCTTGAAGAACCAACAGCCTGGTCTAGTTGAGTCATGTGATGTGAATACCCTGAAGCTGAACTAAATGTACCCTGAACCACACGAAGTTTGAGACTACCAAGCAACTGAACTGGAAGGTAGTATCTAGATAGATCTTGGAGATTCAGCTGGGAAAATGCGGTGAGATATCCCTTGAACCTCTAATGCAAATATGATCCAACATATTCGCTCCGACCCTCGGATACCCTTGTAGATCCTACAATGTCTTACCGTCGTACGTAACTAGTACAGCTCCTAAACGGCCCAAGCTCCTGGGCATTTTACACTTCCGGCTCAGCGAGTAATGCGCCCGTTGGCTAGCCGGGATACTCTAAATCGACGTTGGTCGTATCTCTTGGCTGTACCGTTGCCATGGATCGCTGTTGAATAATGATAGGGTAACAGATTGTAGATCTGCTGATCAACACCTCAAAACTATAAATACCGATGTTCCAACCCATCGTAGTGGTTTGCTCCCCAGCCATCTCCTCCCCCTCGTCTTGGCCCATCATGTCTCTCTCCAAATCCCTGCTCCTCGCCCTCGCTGGCTCAACCATCGCATCACCAGTCCCAACACCTGAGCTCATTCCCAGGGCTGTTGGTGATTTTGAGTGCTTCAACGCCAGTCTTCCCAACATCACCATCTTCGCAACAGGCGGTACAATCGCCGGCGAAGCAGGATCCGCCGATCAGACAACAGGCTATCAAGCCGGCGCCCTAGGCATCAAGGCTTTAATCGACGCTGTTCCCCAACTATGCAACGTCTCCAACGTTCAAGGCGTGCAGATTGCAAATGTTGATAGTGGAGATGTCAACTCCACTGTCCTGACAACGCTGGCGCACCGCATCCAGGCTGACCTGGATAACCCTGAGATTCAAGGTGTTGTGGTAACTCATGGCACTGATACTCTTGAGGAATCGAGTTTCTTTTTGGATCTTACTGTCAAGAGTGAGAAGCCTGTTGTTATGGTTGGATCTATGCGTCCTGCTACGGCTATCAGCGCTGATGGGCCTATTAATTTGTTGTCTGCTGTGAGGCTGGCTGGTAGTAAGAGTGCCATGGGTCGTGGCGCCATGATTGTTCTCAACGATAAGATCGCTTCTGCACGCTACACCATTAAATCTCACGCCAACTCTGTCCAGACATTTATCGCCGAAGACCAAGGTTATCTCGGCGCCTTTGAGAATATCCAGCCCGTCTTCTGGTATCCCGCTTCCCGCCCTCTCGGCCACCACTACTTCAACATCAGCTCCAGCTCACCCGACAAGGCTCTTCCCAAGGTCGACGTCCTATACGGCCATCAAGAGGCCGACCCTGAAATTTTCCAAGCTGCTATCGATGGTGGCGCTGAGGGTATTGTGCTTGCTGGTCTTGGTGCTGGAGGTTGGCCTGATGAGGCTGCTGATGAAATCAAGAAGGTGTTGGATAACTCCACTCTTCCTGTTGTCGTGAGCAGGAGGACGGCTTGGGGATACGTCGGGGAGCGACCATTCGGTATTGGCGCAGGATATTTGAACCCTTCCAAAGCGAGAATTCAGCTGCAGCTTGCTATTGAGAAGGGCTTGTCTACGAAGGAGATTCAGGATATTTTTGAGTACATTTGAAGTGTAGAAATACCATATTCTAGAATTATGCCAAATTGAGATTAGCCCAAAAATGGTCAGTGCGTGCACAGTGACAAAATTCACGATGTCGGTGGGGGTGCAGCTCGGCAACCAAATTTGTTGTTTTGTTCTTTCCCAAAAGTCATTCACCAGCACTGAAACACATTCACAACAATTGTGCAGGCAGCAGGCAGCATCGCACTTTCCTCAATTAATTTCTTCACGTCTCAGATTTTGCCCCACATGGATCAACTTTCTCTTCTTGACAAGCCCGGTTTCTCCTTCGCGGCGCCTTCTGATCAACCCAATTTCACCTTCGCAGTACCCTCAGCGTGCAAAATGGAACAAACTGAGGTGCACCCGCATTTGCAACTCCTTGCAGACAACTCTCATACTGCCGAAACCACTGGCTCGATTCCCATCTTCCGCCCCGGTCTTCTCGCGCCTGCTCAGTCCGGACTTCTGGCTGTAGACATTACTAGAGCGCTAATCGACCGCAATGAGGTTTTGAAGAATCGCCTATTCTACAACGTCTCCGATCCCACCAGCACTTTCATTTGCGGAAGCCAGGGCTCCGGAAAAAGCCACACCTTGAGCAGCATCCTCGAGAATTGCCTGATCCCGTGCAAGGCGAACTATTTGCCGCGCCCGTTGGCGGGTTTGGTTTTTCATTACGATACTTTCATCTCTGATACGGGCGGTATGCCCTGTGAGTCTGCTTATCTTTCCAGCGATCCAGCAGTGAGCGTGCGCGTGCTCTGCGCGCCGTCAAACTTGGGAAACATCAAGGTAAGTCTTCCTCCTCCTTCACTTCATTTGATCAAGCTGATTCCAGCAGCGCATCTACGCCAAACTTCCCAACGTCACAGTCCAGCCCCTTCGCATCGACCAACGTGACCTGAACACGAGTCGCATGCTTGATCTCATGGCCGCCAACTCGATCAAGGGCGGTAGTTTGCCCCTCTACCTTCACGTCATCCAACGAATTCTCCGCGATATGAGAATCGCCCAGCAAAAAACGAACTCGGGTTTCGACTACAAGACTTTCAAGCGTCTCGTCGATCAGGAGGATCTCAAGGAGGGTCAATATGTGCCGCTGCAGCAGCGCCTTGATACTTTGGAGAGTTTCATGGATCCTGCGCAGACTTCTTTGACGGGCAAGGCTCCTAAGGTTAAGGCTGGGATTGAGTGGACTTTGAAGGTGAGTAGTCTCTTCGGTCGCAAACTCATGCTAATAAGTCAATCAGGCTAGTCAACTTACAATCGTTGATCTCTCCTGTCCCTGCGTTACGGCCGAAGCCGCTTGCTTACTGTTCAACATATATCTTAGCATATTCCTAGAACAAAAGTCCACTATGGGCCGAATCGTCGCTCTCGATGAAGCGCACAAGTACATGAACGACTCCTTAGACAGCTAAACCCTGACCGAATCCCTCCTTTCCGTCATCCGCCTCCAGCGCCATCTCGGAACTTGAGTCGTTCTCTCAACCCAGGAACTAACTATATCCCCCAAACTCCTCGACCTTTGCTCTACGGTGATCGTGCACCGATTTACATCCCTAGCTTAGTTTAGCGTTCTCTGAAAGTATCTGGCTAGTGTATCCTAAGATAACTCTGACTAGAGGGCTTACTGCGAGAATCTCTTTTCTTAGATCGTCGAGTTGAAGACTGGTGAAGCGCTTCTCTTTTATCCGAGTGCGTTAGTTACTACTGGTATAACTGGGTATGGGAAACTTGGGAATAGCGCGATGAAGATAAGGGTCAGGCAGAGGGTTACTGAAGATGGTGGAAAGAGCATTATAGCGGACTGATTGTTGGATTTGTGGTGGAATGGCACCGCGGGGTGTGCGCTTAATTTGGTGGAATTTGCTTTGGTTCTGGTCATTCTGGTTTGTAAGGGACATGGCGCTAGGGGAGTAACAATCAAACATTGTATATAGACTTGATGTTTTAGTCCGTTATGAGTAAGCGCTGTTGGCCTGGCATGGTCTAGATTTGGAACACGCGCATAGTAGTTATAATGAGAAACTGTTTATATGTTGTTTTCGTGGAACTGAATGATGATGTTTACCTGTATGCGATCTCGTCAAGAGCAAGCTCGGCGTTACAAAAACCATCACCCATCTACAGGGCTCCAAGTCGCCCTCCAAAGTCTATTCCCAACTCCGCTCAGTGACCAAGCTAAATTCGACCCTGTGTATATTCTAGACTGCGACATAGCTGTCCTGTCTGCTCCAGCTCGCTTTGACGAGATACTGTATCAGCTCATGAAATTTGGTAGCGCGACGGTTCATACCCTACACTTTATTTATGCAAGCCTACGCAGGGTTATGCAAGCGTTTCATGTGTCTGATAAGGTGAAGAGGTGGGTCATCTGCCGAGTCAGATTCTCTCCCCACATTATACACCAGGCGAATCAATGAATTGGCCGGCAAAGGCTAACCGTAGCTTCGGTTTTACTGCCGGTACCGGATTACAAGAGTTGATACAGCTCTCTACCTAGAAAAACAAGTGCTTGGATATACATCGGCAAAAAGACAGTCTCGGTGCGCTTCTTTGGCCATCAGATGGCTGTGATTGGACAAGGAACCGCCCAGTAAATATTCTTGTCAGAACAATACCGTCTTACATGTCGGCAACCTTGCATTTCAGCCAGCCTTGCAAAATCCCTCAGAACCATTGTCCAGCTGGAGTTCCAAGTTTCGAACAGAAAACCAATTATTACTTACTATGCAGCCTTTGAATATCGTTTGGTCCACAACCCCACCTCTTCACGATTGCGTTTATAAGAATGAAGTAGGGTTGCCAATACACGTCGTAAAACAGAATGGCGAAGACGGATGTAGTAAATGCTTACTCGTTTACCTCAGCTCTCATCTCTCCGGCCGAGATCGCTTTAAAGGAGTGCTAGAATGTACCGAGGCAACTAATAGACTTGTTCTAGCCTATAAGAAGTCCCCTCTCGGCTTTACGCAAGAGTTAGGGGCTGTGCAGCTATTCTACCCTGCCGGTACACCTCGAACAGCTTGGGATCTCATAAGACCAGCGAGAACTTCGTCCAGAGGGCAGCGCGAGCAGTTCTAATATTTACTTTCAACGTGGATCAAGGAATGTGATGCAACTTATAAGAGATGCACGAACAATGATTCCATACTCCCGCGAAGGGTCCTCGATGTTGGCGATGCAAGACGTCAACATTTGTTCCTTTATGTATCGTCCCAACAATACGCTCCATATGTGGCTCTTAGCTATTGCTGGGGGAAGCATCCGGTCTTACAGACCACGAGGGTAAATGTCCAGGATTACGAAAAAGCCATCAGCTTTGAGAGCCTTTCCAAGAACTTCCAAGATGCAGTTGTTATTTGTCGCGGCATAGGGATTCGCTATCTATGGATCGACTCATTATGTATAATACAAGACGATAAGTCCGACTGGGAGACACAGTCGTCTGAGATGGCTACCATCTATAACAATGCGTATCTAGTACTTGCAGCCTCGCAAGCCGCTAACTCAACGAACGGCTTTCTTGACCGGAAAAACGAAACCTTCTCAGAGACGCCACAGCTCGACGCGAGAAATTCATTAAAAATCGCCAAGTTGCAGAATCCCAACGGCACAGTCTCGCATATTTACTGTCGAAAACGAAACAGTGAACCGTTACATCAGCATCGATTCAAGGTCGAAGAGGCACCATTGAACAGACGAGGATGGGTCCTCCAGGAAAACACACTATCCAGAAGAATAGTGCATTTCACAAACAGCGAGGTCCTTTGGGAATGCATCGAATGCTTGAAATGTGAATGTATGGAGATCGAGGACGATGATCTAGAAGAGAATAGTCGCATTACTGCGGGCATGGTCAGAAACGCTCAGTTTACCAGGACAAAGGCTTATAACGCACCCGAAGACCTGCATAAACGTTGGCTTCATCTTATAAGTAGATACAAGGGTTTGGTACTTACCCACGACTCTGACAGACTGCCGGCACTTTCAGGTCTAGCAAGACTGTGGCAATCACGCGGAGCTGGGCAGTACCTTGCTGGCATTTGGAGAGACCACCTACCAGAGTCATTGCTATGGATCAAGGAAAAGAACACCGAGTGTAAGAGATGGGGTGCATATATGGCTCCATCTTGGTCTCCTTTCTCGTTAGGATACATTGATGATAAGACAAGTATCAGACGACCTGCATTTAACTTTGGCGACCCTTACAGCTATACAATGACAGAGAGGGCTACGCACGTCGTGGACGCACAATGCAGCCCAGTGGGGAATGATCCAATGGGAGCGGTAAACGACGGATTCATTACCCTCAAAGGCCGTATTGGTATGGTCCGTGTGGAAGGGGATACACCGTTCCATCGCAACGACCCTCTCCTTCAGCCTTACTCGGGACACTCGCCCTTACACCCAGGGACCTGGGGACTGGTCGATTGGGACTGCCCTGAGGAAAGCGTCTTCCAGCGAGACGTGTCGCTCATCCTACTTGGCTATAGCGGTAAATATGTGAAGCATCTTATAGCTATGGTGTTGATGCCTTTAGAGACTGTGCCTGGAACTTATAGGCGTATTGGGCTGTTGAGTTCGCCTCGAGAGGATTTACGCAAATTTCTTCAAGGTGCAGAAGAGCGTGTGGTCAAAGTTGTATGATAGTCAATATAGCCTCAAACGATAGCTGGTACCAGATTGAACCCCACCTTACGATTTCTAATGCTAGCTCGGTCGTTTTATCTTATAAATCATCAAGATGAAAAATAACAAGAGATTAGCTACATTCTGCAGAACGCTTGGACTTCAATACTCTACCTCCCTCTCTCCAAGATGGTGGCAATGGGACTATTACAATATTTTACGGTATTTATATTGTCAATACGCTGCTGATATCGGGCCTGGGGCTTAGGTACCTTATGTGAGAATAGGCCTTCGTATTCTATGGATATATATCAATTTCGCATGCGGCGGGTGGGAGAGGCGATATACGCAGATGCGTTGAATTGAAGCATAACACGTAATGATGGCGACAATTCACATCTAAAAAACATTCCACTGGAAGGTGCAGCGTAGCCAACTACTGTTGCGGCTGAGATAGAGGCTGAAAGCTGAAAGGCATGGCGTCTGCTAGTCTAGGACTATTGAAATTAGCCTGCCTAGGCACCCCCTTGCCTCAAGATACATAATGCAATAAAGCCTACTCAATTCCTCTAGAATATTGCGCTGTTAAAACACTGGTTATAAATATCTAAATAAACGCAATAACAATCTCACATTGAGAGTGAGAGTAGCAAAGCCAATTACTGGCTTGGAGAACTAGTTACTACATAAATCTGTTCTTGCTTTGAACTCTGTTGAGCCTGCACGGCCATCAACCAGTGGCTGAGCTATACCCCTATCAGTAGACATGAGAATGAGATCAAGAGTGGCGTTCTGGAACTAAATTGTAGTCTACATACCTAAGGGAGTGGCTTCGTTATATATAAATAATTGCTCCCATCTCACAGCAGAGTTAGTCCAAAGTTGAGTTGTTGTATGTTCCACCCTTCCCCTTCAGCTCTCCCCTCCTTACATTTCTTATAAACATGCCGGTTATTTACAGGCCTAGTACATATAAACCCGGCCTGTCGGGTGAGACCTCACCATCAGGCGGGAGAAGTGGTATAGGTGCTGCTCCGCCTCCGCCTCCAGGAACATACAGGGCCGGCACGCATAGACCCGCTCTCACTGCTTGGTATGGTATCAACCACGGCGACTACCCAGGTGGCCCCGGCGCGGTCCTTCCACCTATTCCCCTTGAATGGATCATCGCACCATATGGAAACGATGAACCAGACTGCCCCTCTGCAAATGCCACCCTGGGCACCTTTGCAGCAACTGCCCTCATTCCAGTTCTACTTCTCACAATTTTCGGGTGCAGACCAATTGTTAGTAGGCTGACTAGGGGCATTCTTGGGACAAAGGGAGGTAGTGGCATCTATTATACATGGCTGTTTAGCCTCGGCATTACACTCGCTGGCAACTACTTTTCAACACTCGTTGTCACGGGCACAGATGGATATGAGCATCTCCGAAGAAGCACTGTATTCGCATTATATGCGTCCCGCCCAAGCTTTACTATGACTTTCATGGCTCTACTGCGCATTCTTGTCTTTCGAGGTTCTACTGAAGGGGAAAAAGAGTATGTTTACACTGATTCGTACATTTCTTCGGCTATCGGAGATCTTTCACTACAGACGATTGCGGCAGTCTTCATTGGTATCACGTGGAAGAGATTCCCAAACGAAGAGATTAAAGAATACATTGGGGGAGCTCTCGTATACATGGAGATAGTGCCTGCTGTCACTCTTATCTGTTTGCTGGCAGTTGTTCCCATCTGGCACCGAGACCCCCGTCCTCGAAAGGTTTCACAGCGCTTCTTGTACGCTGGCGGGGCTGCTCTTTGTTTTACGGTGGTTGTAACGGCTTCGTGGGTCTATTGGACAATGTTCCTTTCCCTTCCAGGATCACTGTAAGTAATGACTATTGTGAAAGTAGGGGTACTGACATTTTAATTCTAGATGGTGCCCGCCTAAGCTCTATAGCCAGGCAGCGATTTGGATAGTGGCTTCTACTCTAGGTAAGCGCTGCAGTCTTTGAGTGCTTCTAGATATTCCTGTAACTTTTACTAATGACCTTATCAGCCGGATTCATCAGCGCCTAGAGACTTTGCACAAGGATATATCTTTACTCATTGCAATGATTGCCATTTTGGTCGAGTATGTCACAATGGAAAGCTGACAAATCATATGAGAGATCGGCCTTTGTATTGAAATCTGTTAAACCAGTACCGTTCCTTTGTATATCTAAGTCAATGACCTCTGTACACATCTCCTTCTCCGCTTTAGCAACTCCCGTGTTAAAGACGATGATCGGGGGGACATTAAAACTGTGATAAAATCCTTTTTGCTGTTTCGAACCTCAACCACGTACAAGTCGAAGCTGCGAGTTTGAATGAGATCACTCCCAATTGGCAAGACATCGGTCGGAGATCGCCAAAGCATGAGGCAAAGCAACAGGCGTGTAAGTCGGTTAACCCCTTCCTCCACCTCATTACATTTGGAAAGGCTCAAACGAGCTAGAAGACCTGGTTGATTTTAGGAAGCAGAATCTTTATATTTTAATCTTTATTCAGTCTACAATAAGTAGATTGAATAGTAGAAAAAAGCTATTTAAGTCTTTGCTAGAGTAAATAACCCCTCATACAGAATTTTAAGTTTTTCCTTATATCCAGTTTGATCAATCGAGCTTGATTCTTCTCTACAACTGGGAGTCTGGGCCATCCGATGGAATGTGTAAGCCCGCAGCAGCCACACTAGATCTCTGTCAGTATTGCAACGACGATTTAGGGTAAAGGAAGCCATTAATACTTGAAATGAATGCGGCTAGGTACATAAATCCTACAAATAGCTGAACTCCGAGGTAAGCATTGGTACCTTCCGTTTTCAAGGATACCGCAATTGGTTCAGCAAATGTTGTCGGCAATACGAGAACTATCCAAAAGATAGACAAAGCTTATAATGTAGGTGAGACATCTCCCTGGTAAAAAGGCGGATTTGTGATGCTTACCAGAGGGTAGTGTCTGAAGACCCATAACCTCTGCCGCTACCGGCGCGACTGTTGTCCACATGTTGCTAGCGAAAGCGCCAAATAGCGTGTAAATTATCGTACCAGCAAATGATTTGCCGGCCAGAGTCCAGATCAGTAGTGTAGAAATACTCGCAGCTAAAGTGCTAATGCCAGCAACGTTAAGTCTGCCAAAGCGGTCGCTGGCCAAGCCAATAAGAGGTCGCCCGACAGCTTGGGACACTGTGTTGAAGAGTTAGCCGAGAAGACTTGGACAAGGGGGATTAAGAACACACAGTTAAAGACGGCACTTGCATAGGAGCCCTGCTGAGAGGTAAAACCCATGGTTTGTGCAAAGTCAGACATTGAGAAGATGGTGATTCCGAAGCCAAACTGAGAAAAAAAGCCCCAGGCAAGGAAGAGACACAATTCAGTCCTTTTGAAAAAGACCTGTGTTGAAACCCCTGTGAACCGAACCAAGAGCGTGGTTGCGATCTCGAAGGAACAGAGTGGCTGACCCATTGACCACGAACGACACGAAGGCAAGAATGCGAAATGCCCACGATACTCCTAAAGAATCAATCATGCGGTGTATGCTCAAAGAGTAGATCAAACCGCCAGTACCAGAGCCCGCCGTAGTCAAGGCTACAGCAAAGGAACGTCGGGCAATGAACCATTGCGGAACAATACTGACAGTGACGTTGACAATCAAGCCCACACCCGCTCCAAACAGTAGACCTTGGGCTAGGACCAGATGCCATATCTTAGTGCTAAACGAAGCTCCGATAAGTCCACCCCTTGTGTAAAAGTTTAGCATAGGTCATGATGTTTGCGTCGCACATGACTCACGCTTGAAGAAAGACTCCGATCATGACAGTAGGTCTGGTGCCAATCGAAGGGCTCAAACGAGTAACAATCGGAGCAACAAGAAGAGCTAAAAATAGTCAGCGATCAACATATATTGCTGAAGGTTCCGAGTACTTACCAATAGAAAACGACAAACCCGCTACAAATGCCAGGGTCAAGGGGTCTGGATTCTCAAATACTCCTGAGTGTAGGTAATACGCCAGGAAGATGGAATAAGACTACAAATCTCAGCGTTAACGCACGAAACAATGCCTAGATATCAGCGCTCACCCCAATCAAACCCCACGTGTGGGCGTTGATTAAAAACACCAAAACCACGACAACCCTATTTGCAGGTTTATCAGCGACATAAAACAATGTATCTGGGTACTGGGAAGGACATTACCATCCATACCTCGGTTCGTCCGTCTTGCGATCCTCGACTGGCGGAGAGCCAGTGTCTTGAATGCGTGCATTGATCAGTTCATGCCCCAGCTGAGTCTCATCTCGACCTGTTGAATGCCCCCGTGAGATAGTTGATAGCTGGCTCTGACGGCTAGCTTGATTGGAGCGTTGTCCGGCAGCCATGATTTCAGTTTCTGATTGCAAATGAAGTTCCGACTTGTGCATGATAAGATGGCAAGAGAGGAAAGTTACACAACTTTAAGGAAGTCAAGATCGATGCTTATTCTAGAGAAGTCAGGAGTAGGCATACATGAAAAACAACTGCGAATGACGTATAGTTCCCCTTATACCCTAGTCAGTGTTAGCCAAGCGAGATGACTGACAAATGCACGTATGTTCGAGACTCAAGCTCAACTCGACCGACCGCATTTATGGAACTAAACGGTGGGTCCGACATCTGCGACTACGGGATTATTAATATGGGCTATTTTTTCCATTTTAGGTAACTACTTTTCAGTAGATCCATTGATTTATCGTGGTAACGTTATGTATTTTTCTCTTCTAATTGATCAACAATCGATTTTAAGGGAGTAGGGCCTATTAATTGACTTTTTCAGCATGGTGCATCCCTGACTGATCATAGGGAACATACACTGTACTACCTTATGTTGTAGTGCAGGCTCGACCTGTGTACCAGTAGTAGTTACGGCGTCATCATACTAGCGAAATTCTGACCTTGCAGAGTTCACATGCAGTGATTGATCCTATAGGTATGGGAGTGCGTCGGTATGAGCATGAGAATCATTTACAGATTGCACACATACACCTAAATTTGCAAAAGGGTTATCCCAGCAAAACTAGGGGGTTATTTCAGGCATCGCGCTTCTGGATACTTGGTTTAACGACCTGATAATAAGGTTTCCATCTTGAACTACACTTTTCAAGCACTATGACTCCAATGCTCACACGGGACCTTTTTTTGCCTTGCCTTGCCCTAATATTAGGTTTCGGCTGACTTGGTTTAACGACATTGGCCCTATTTACATGCTCGTCACGATCGGGTGTTACCACAACAATGGTTCTGAGTGAATAGATTCTCAGTTCTTGATCGACAATGATGTTAAAATCAACGTTGCTTGAGTGGGATCTGAATTCATGTAGTTCGATAACTTTTGTATTCTGCGTGTCTCTTAGATACATCCATTATATTTTTCCAAGTTTGCTCCAAATAGCTTATTTTATAGTCCCAGTATGCTTTTTCTGGGTACAACCCCTCTATATCCCATCAAACCAAGTATCACATTCTCGCCTTAGTCATTGATTTTGTTGCGCTTGATTTCAGGTCTTGCTGCCTGTCTGCTTACACGACCTGCTTCCGCTCTCTAGGAATCATCCAACAGACTCGGCCTTCGATACCCTCCTTCTCAAAAGCCTTCTTGAGTTGTTCACCGTACTGGGTGAAGTGGTGCCACGACTCGTAGTGAATGGGGACCAGAGTATCGGCCTTAAGGCCACGGAAAAGCTTTGAGGCATCCTCACCGCCCATAGTGATTTGAAGTGGCTCATCACGTCCTTCAACCGGGAACCTTGCGTCACCCAGGTTCATCAGAGCAACCACAGTATGGAATCGCTTGGCAATCTCATAGTGTTCCGGCAGGAGGACAGTGTCTCCGGTGAAGTAGACAGCATTAGGAAGGCCCTCGGGGCTGGTACCGAAGTTTTTGTTGTGGAGGATAAATCCAGTGACCTCTCCACCGGGAAGATGGACGCAGGGAACTCCAGTGATTTGCCACTCGACGCCGTTCAGGTTCATGGTCAAGGTTTCCCACGGCCTGATGGCAACAACGCCGGGTCGGGGGGGCAGGTTCTTGGCTCTGTCTGGAGTGGTGATGACCCGGCGACCATCAAGAAGCTTGCGGCCCTCGTCATCCAGGTTATCGATGTGGTCTTCGTGGCTTAGAAGAACGACATCGATGGGGGGGATTTGATTGAGCTTCAGAGCTGGGCCCTCATCGTACTTCAAGATCGTCTTCTCAGTGCCCTCAGGCATGATGTCGGTAATGTCATACTCAGCGGGAGCATCAGCAAAGACAGGATCCGTGATGAAGTTGACGCCATCAATCTCGAGGATTGATGTTGCGGTGGTCAAGTGGGTGATATGAACAGTGGTGTTGAAGTTGGTGGGAGACATGTTGATTCTGTTGTTGAAGTATGCTTGCTATGATGGGCAAGCTGTAAGAAGGCTGGCTAGTAATGGGCTTGAAATACCTACCAAACTACGATGGAATTAATAATTCAGATGTTAGCCCTCTTGCTGATTCATACTCGTACGAGATCCATCTTGCCGTGTTATCTTGATTCATATTCTCCTCTTGATGCTAATGCTTGGTAAAAGTTCTCAACGTTGAAAAACTACCCTATTCCATATGTCAGGGTCTCCCCATCTAACTAATCCTGCATCGATACCTGAAGCACTCCACATATCGCCTGAGTAGATACTCTTAGATGGCCATTATAAATACACTCAGAGAATAACTAGCAAACGTAATTATTTGATTCGGTAGAGAGGATTTCCAACTGCGCAACGTTGGCTGAAGCGGAGAAAGGTAGAAAGGCTTGTGGGTGACATTCTACAGATTCCTCCCTTAGATCTTATCTGTGGGGACTCCCACACCGACCTCTTAGCACATACCGTCAAACCATTGATCCCAGTCACTCACCCACTTCTAGAACATTGCATGGACCTGGACGGCAGCTAAGAAATCATGGAAGAGCCTACATCGTGGCCTCTACTCCCCATTAATGTTCCTACGTGTATCGGTGACGGGTACAGGTGTATTACACACATATTAGTAATATGGAAATTTTCCAATGACCAATTCCCCGTCAAAGTGTTGCTTGTTATGTGCTTGCCACTAACGTTCGAGATGATTATGAAATTATCTGCGATAGCCTGTGGGGCATCCCTGAGGTCACCATCTTTCCCGCGTTTTGTCTCCCGATTTGGTTAGATCCGATCAGCATTAGTTCGGAGGAATTCGAGAACGAGTATAGAGTACCTTTTTACTTCTGCCAGCGCATGCTAGCCCTTTCCCCCTTTTTCGCCTTTACACTTCTCCGGCTGGTGACGAAATTGGCAACTCGGTTCAGGTTGACGACACTGATGGCTTTAATGCCTCGTATGACTGGATCAAGGGTAGTGCGGCGAAGCTCGGTAAATTAAATAGTGCAAATACCCTATACGATGTTTTTATCAGCGAAGAGTGTAATATGCATTGAGTTTCGCCCCTCCATCATTAATATAAGGGCCATAAAAGCTTCATCTGCGTACTCAATCCGTATAGCTTCAGATTCACTAAGCAGGAAGTCCATTATGGGTAGCGTTTGACGCGTGTGGCCCTTTACAGTCTTGGTGGCATCGGTGAATAATGTAAGGAAGTTGTAAACCTTTTCTAACCCAGCCCAGTCTTGTTCGGAAACTAGAGATGATTAATGTTTTCCTCTTAATTAGACAAGTTAAGCTTAAGGTCATTCGCTCAACAATGTTAATTGATTTAATCTAGGAGTTTGATGGCTCTCTCAATTACGTAGTACTTTAAGTTCCCATCTTATCTTGTTATCATGAAGAAGGCCCTTTTTCTCATTGGCATTTTTAAATTTCTGTGTCCAATATGGACTACATTGGATGAAAACAACAATGGTGTTAGGGTTATTAAGAAGACCAGTGTTCCTCCACTCCAATATATCAGCCTCTGACGGCTTGATACATTCGCTCGTAGTGTCCTGTTTAATCTGTTTTTTCGTAGGTGCTTCGCGAGGTGCGGGTTTTGGGCACATGACGCATGCGCTGCTAGATCGACGGTGTGACCGTTACAAATGAAATCAGTCTGTTTGTGGCGACTCTTTTCTGCTAGCAAATCTGCTATTATTATACTTATTAACTGCCTTATCATGTAAGTCCGACAAGCCATAGGGAGTTTTTAAATGCTAATGGAAGTAAGTTATATATAAAAACTCTACTATAGAATGCCTAAGGATACTGGAATCCAGCAGAACATCTAGCTAATATCCTTGCTTTGAACGATGGTACCGAAGGCGTCGGCGATCTCATGAAGAGCCACCTTCTTTAACTCTTGAGCGTTGACACCGGGAATGTTTCTATCGCCAACTGCATCTTCCGCCACCAGAACATCCCATCCTTGCTCAGCACCTTGGCGAGCAGTAGTTGAAATGCAGACGTGGGCCTAAGCAAGCGTATTAGTGAGTATATTAAAATCATTTTCATCATCAGGGAGCTTACCATGTAACCGACAAGAACAATCTTGCTTCTACCGGTCGCAATCAAGACTTCTTGCAAGGTAGTTCCTGTGAAGGAGCCCGGGTGCAACTTCTCGACGACCTTCTCGCCTTCCGCAGGCTTCAACTCGTCAAACTCCTCAACAAGCTCTGTATTAGGGGTGAAAACAGGCGCCCCCGAAGGTGTAATATGAACAACGTGAACGACGGGTGCGTTGGCAGCACGGTACCTCTCTAGTAGAGAGGTGATAACAGGACGCGAGGCTTCAATATTCTCGATCTTGAGCTTTCCAGTGGCATACTCATTTTGGGCATCGATAATAATCAGAACGCTGTCGCTGGTAGAAGCGGTAGAAGGCTCGATGCCGAGCAAAGTTCGGAAAGCGACCCCTGTAGTGGACATTTTTAAAGGATGGGATGTGATTGTTGGTGTTCTTGATTAAATGCGAAAGAAGAATGGAGACACTTTATGGGATTTACAATTTGAATGCTTTGATAGCTTAGGTAGAACAGCTTATCCCTCTTTAGGTAGCAAAAGCCGCTGAGACGGGAAAGGATACGAGTATTCGGTTCCGCCGCTGTTATGTATATTTATAGCGTTGAGATTGATAAGCATTATGATAGTTACGTTGGGAAACGTTATATACGCATCTGTTAATGTTAGGCCACCTTTTGTGTAGGTAAGGTTACTTGATGAAATAAATAAGCTTGTGATGATCTGACAAAGCGCACTATGCATCGTGATTAACGTTATGGGACACACCTTGTCCAGAGCATCCAACAAGTCAGGCCTACAGAATGCTGAAGCAACTACTCACTACTCATGTGATAAGAGGGCGCTAATATGTAGTAGCGGCCGTTCGAAAACGATATTCTCAGCCGTACTGAATGATCCGTTGGCCCCATTCTTGATGCAAAAAGATAACACCAGACAACGTAGTAGACAGAGGGCGCACGTCGGATAAGTGGGAAAGTTGGTGGATCGGTAGATCGAGTCGTGTTTGTTTTGGCGCTTCCCCCTCCGTCTCCTTATCTTGAAGTGCAAGGGAGGACGGGGCCATGCATGACACACTCCGCCTCGACGTTACTTCCAATATACCTCAACAATGGTTACTTCCGAGATGAAAGTGCAAACGTTTATTGTAAAGAGGACAACTTTTGAATAGAACATGCGAAGATATGTGAACGTGGATGGAAGCGGAACATGATGACTATCCATTCAAAAAGTGGATTGTTTAACTGAGATGAAGACGAGCTGACGGGTTCAAGACAAATCGACCTCATCGGCGATCCGCCTCTGGGCCATGTACCGTACATTCTGTCCGTCTACCGTTTGCCGGTCGCTAAGACTTCTCTTGTGCGATGTATTTGAATGACCAACGATATCAGATGATCCAGTGGCTAAAAGCAAGGGCACCGATCAGGACATTGGTCATAGTCGAGACTGCTTTATATATCCAACCGATCCAAGGTAAGCCATCGCATAGCATCGATGAATGAACGGACTCAATTCCATCGTGTTATTCCGTAAAGAATGCATAATGAAACTCAAGTTGCTCGACAGTGCGACCTGCATGTCTCTAGCCTTCTTACATGCAACAAGTCCTAAGACAAACGATGCCCAATCTCCTCGAGGTGTCCTTTCCTACAACTCGGATTTAGGATGCGGGACAAGACCGGCAAGGGTCAACATAGCATTGGCTAAATCCAAGCTCGTGCCTGTCACCCGAGGCCAACTTGGCTCCCCACAAGTAGACGTTCCATCGAGAGTCTCGCTGTCGTCCACAGGAGCTAGAGTATCCATGCGCACATCAAATACCAGGCCCGAATCGCCTAGTCCCTGAACAATAGCAGCAATCGATGGAATACCATCTCTGTGCCTGACCAAGTAGGTCTCAACACCGTGATGCTCCAACCAAGCAGCAATGTATCGAACAGCAGAGATTTCGTCTAAGTTAGCCGACCGAAACTGATCAAGAACTCGGGCCAATTCCGAAGGATCGTGTACCCATACACTCTTGGGAATCTCATAATCCCTGGATCCTTCAGTACACAACAAGACGACAATTGAGTCTCCTCCCAGTCCAAGCTTTGCTCTGCCTTCAGCTGTTAAACGTCGAAGTGCAGCAAGTCCGGCTGATCCACATGGACCAGCGGGGATGCCTGCCTTTTGTAGGCTCATGGCGGCTTCGTGAGACTCAAAATCAGATACAGTCAGACTAGCATCGACGCCAGGCTGGAGTAGAGGCCACGCGGAGGTCGAAGGAGTTCCGCATTCGAGACCGGCCATAATTGTCAGGTTTGTTTCCAGGGATATAAGCTTATTCTTGACCAGACTCTTGTACAAGCAGGCAGCTCCATCTGGCTCAACAGCCATCACTGCTGTCGAGCTCCCTTCTCGTTTAGAATGGGACACAACTGCTTGGGCTAATGAGCCTACACCGACAGGGGTGATGACCAGATTTGCTGGTCTTGGGAGTTGCTGTTCGGTTTCGCGCATCAGCGTAGTGTATCCTTCAACAATCCACTAGATGAGATAAGAGAAGTTAGGATTAGCGAGATTCTTTCATCCCTCCCATCAGGCTAATGAGAGTATAAGACGTTGATAATGGTCAATGACCTACCTCGGGAATCTCTTGATAATCGTTAAAGGCCATGTCTTGTACCAGGATACCACCGGGGTGATCCCTAGAGGCGGTATAGGCTTCTGATACACTCTCATCGTACCCTCCCTTACATATGGTGACCCTAGCTCCTTCGGATTCGATCAATCTTATGGTTGTTTTATGCATGGCATTCGGGACATAGATCTCAGCCTTGATGCCTAGCAGCCCCGCGAACCAGGCCGTGGCTCGACCATGGTTACCATCTGTTGCTGCGAAGACCGTGAAGCATTGGTTTGACTGTTTGATTGCCAACTTTAGGGACTCGAGGTCGGTTTCGATCGGGAGTTCAAGCTTCTGAATGAGTGCTCGAAAGCTTCCCCACGATGCTCCGAGGATTTTGAAGGAAGGGAGATCAAACCGATTGACCTCGCTTTTGATGTATACAGCACCCAAGCCCAATTCTTTCGTAATGTCATCGAGATAAGCCAGGTTGGTAGGCTCGTAACCGGGAAGTTGCTTGTGAAACCGCTCAACTAAATGGACCCCAGAGACTGGTGGAGCAGTCCACTGGGACGCGTTTGGGTTAAAGTGCACAGGGCGACGGAAAGCGGGCATTTTAGCGGAGCGTAGGAGCTGGCAGAAGGAGCCAAGATATGATCGGTAGAAGCGTAGTTAGAGTGGCATTACAATAGATGTATGATACCGCATCGGTGGTGGGCTGCGATGATATAGAATATATACTCCCTCACGCTTCCCATAATCCAATCCTTCTTGTTCATAATGCGCCCTGCAAGTACAGGTGTAGGACTTACACCCTGCCTGACTTAGCGTCATGATAGCGCAGCTCCTAACCCTACCAAATGGTTTGTAATGGCTCATATCCCCTCAAAGGGTGGGCCTTTGGTGAAAAAGAGGGAGGGAAGAAAAAGAAAAAGAACAGACCAACAATATTCGTTTTTGGAAGGCGCCCAATTAGCAGAACATAAAACACTAATCAATTACATTCTTAGCGCGGCCACAAGATTCACTAGAAGTAGGTGTCAATAACTAGCTAGAGTTACCAGTGCGACTGGCGTATGTGATTGGTGTATTTGCGATCCTGCCTACGCCTTCTGACCACATGTGGAAACGCGTACGCATCATCACCACGGCACTGCTGAGCCGCTACATTGGAAAAGACCGACACAATGCCTGCCGCTATGGCTCGAGTCTCGCTCCCTACCTTCTTTTCCCTGGTTAGCTACTAACGAGCTTAGAAAGCCATCAACTAGCACCTTTAATTGACCCCTTCAGAAAACTCGTAGTATCACGTATGTTACTTTCTCGGGGCTGTATCTTACTGCAGATACGGAAGTGGTTGGTTTCAATTCCTCAACATTGTTACGAGCTGTTATATTTCTCCCTTCATCCCCTCCGATAGAGATCATGGTGCCGCAATATTTAATGCTGGAGAATCCTTCCGAGCTATCCTGTTTTACTGCTCAAGACCTACAGGCCGTCATGTGGTTTCACGCGAAGCCCTGAGATCTTTCAAAAATGGCAGGTAAATATCGCATGGCGTGAAATATGAACTCGAGGAGGCATGCTTGATATGAGTTATACTGCCACCTTCGGACTAACATGTAAAGCCTATTTACAGAACTTGGCTGCAATTGCAGTCAGACCCTGAGCAACAGTGTTGATTGACTCTACCTCAACCCATTCCTTTTTGGAGTGTAATCCGTCTCCCTTCGGTCCCCACAATAGCGATGGGATGCCTGCATCGGCCAACAAAGCACAATCAGTCCAGTAGGGGGCCGCTTTGAAAGGCAACTTTTCTCCGATCGTAGACTCAAGGGTTTCTTCCACGAGTCGGGAAAATTCATGGCCGGTTGAAAGCTCAAATGGCGATCGATCAAACGTCGCTTTGATGTCATATTTAAATTTTGGCGTTGACTTCGCAATTCGCTCCAAGATTTCGACAAGCTCTTCTTCAACGCTCGCAGGTGTTTCCCCTGGTACTGTACGTCGCTCAATAGTGATTGTGCAGTTTGCTGGGTATGAGGAAATTTCTTCACCTCCTTTGATGGTGGAAGCATGCACGGAAGGGCTGCCAACTTGACCACTCTTTGGACGAATCGCAAGACGATCAGCATAGAAATCCAGTTCTGCCAAGAAATGGCCAGCCTTCGAGATCGCGTCGACACCCATATCCGGGCGGGAGCCATGATACGCAACGCCATGAATATTGACCTCGAACCACACAAAGCCTCGATGGCCGTTCGTGATCTCGAGATTTGTCGGCTCGTTAACAAGAGCAGCATCAGCTGTCCATCCAGCGCGCAGCACGTCCTCCGTTCCGATGCTAGTATCTTCTTCGTCGGCTACACCCGCGAATATGACATCACCCCTGAGGTTAAGCTTTCTCGCATTGACCAAAGCCACCATAGCCGCTGCTAGTCCGCACTTCATGTCTGCAGCGCCGCGGCCGTAAAGCTTCCCGTCTTCGATTTTCCCACTTAAAGGGTCACCCTCATAGCCAAGCAACGTGACTGTGTCGAGATGACCATTGAACATGAGACTTTTGCCCCCACCTGAGCCGCGGGCTACACCAACGACGGAAGGTCGGCCTTTGGTAGGTTCAATCCAATGAACCTCAATATCGCGGCTTTGGAGCCACGACGCGACATAGGTCGCGATTTCAGTCTCCCCAGGACCGCCGAAACTACCAAGGGTCGGGCTCGCGGAGTTGATCTGAACGAGCTTCTGCGTCAGCGCCACGGGACAGTCGTCCATATCAGTACGTGAGCGCTCCATTGGATGACTGGTGAAGGGAAAGTTTAAACGTAATTTCTTTAGCGGTTCATGTTGTTATGTGCAAAATAATTCATTATAAAAAGATGAAGACCGATCGGCCAACCCAGAAAGATTTTAAATCATGTTTCTGTCATTGCGCCCTATTATTTGTTCTACCATTTAAATGGATCGTGCGCCCTCTCGGGATTGGTCGGAGTTCTTTTTGGGGTTAGGCGCTTGAAAGGATGATGTTACAGAAAACTCTTTTTTGTTAGACAATTTGGCTCTGGTGTCAGCGGCTGTTGAAGACCGCACAGTTAGGTTCTGAAATACCCAGAGTGGGCATAATCTCTCCTCAAAAGACCTGCCGGATCGCCTAAAGCTATGGTTTTAATACTTTCAGAGACTACTGCTGGAACATTTAAGTGTGTTAAGCTATTAAGCTTACTGCAAAAGGATTTATACAAGGTTCTTGAAGGTACAGAAGAGTATGTAGTTAAAAATTCTATAATAGCTAAGATAAGGTCAAATCATCGGGGATAAAAATGTTGGTCTTTTGTACTGTGCTTTATTATACCAGCTCAGTATGTCCAATACCCTTCTTTACACCTCTTAGTGTTAACATTCTAGCACTCATTGACCTGTTCCGTTCTTCGTGTGCGACTCCTAAACCAAGATTGTTGTTGGCTATGGTGGTTGGCGGCGTTCTCTCCAGAATCCTTCCACATCTGAGCCTTCTTGACTCTCTCGTCTTTTGAAGAACTCGATCAAGACTTGCCAGAATTCCTGTCGAAAATTGATGCTCGTGCCTTAATTACTGGAATGGTCCAGTTCCAGTTGATAGCAACGAGGCCCAGAAATAAAGAGACAGCAACGGCCACAAGAAATAAGGCACATTTCATTAGTCATTGTGTATTTCAACGAGAATTGAAAAGGTCTGCAGCTTACAGAGAACAGCAAAAGCCCACACAGGGGTCTGTTGGAAGGAACTCACATCCAACGCGAAGAGAGATGAGAGGAATGACAGGGGAAGCTTTCAAAATATTTAGCAGAACATCTAAAGGTCATGTTTAGCATATACGGAGACTCACAAATAGGAGGGTTGCAAAAGTGAAAGCCATGAGAACCTTCCCTTGTTCTGTTGATTGCAATGCCTGTTGAGTAGCAAGAGCTGCTTGGCGGCTCGAAATCTCACTTTGCTGGAACGACAATGTTGTGTTGACCTTTTCAAATCCTAAATGTCATGTGTCTATCAAATTCAAGGCTTTAGAACTTCACCACCATCAATAACTATCACCCGAACAGCAAGACTCTTTTTTTATTTTTATTCTTAATTTCTTTTAGGTGCTTCTTGGTGTCGGAGGAAGTCGCAAGGTGGGAAGCACAGTAATGACTAGTGGCTTGGCCTGGACGGACCCTGGAATTAACTGAAGCTTGGATAGGTCTACTGCATTGGGTATGGTGCAGTTTGCCATTTCAGATCTCGGTCAGAGACTTTCTCTACCCGACCCTTCCTTGGCCAAATAGACAATTTGACAGATCGATTGGGCATCAGTAGTGTGCGCAGCGCTACTGCTACTATGTCTATGTGATCATAATTACCTCGACGTTGGTAGCAGTACTCTAATGATTTATCCAATGACTCTCGATTCCTGTGGTTGAGCACACCTTGAGAATATCTACTAATCTTTCTTGAAGGCGAAGAAGACCGTGCGGTTAAACTTGTGTGATAGTCAAAATATATTGGTCTTCATATGATCATCATCATGCTATCTCGAACAGAATAAACTTGCCATTGACAAGCTATACCTCTTGAGAATTATGACTCCAATATTCACGAAATCTCTTCTGTCCTTTCTTTCTATTTCCCTGGCCCGATGGACTCATGCCCTCTTCGTCAAGCAAAGAAACGGGGAAGCAAAGACGCCCTTCTTACGCAGAATTAAGTCATTGACCTCCTAACGCATTGTTTTATCCGCTCCAGCAACTCCCTTGTCAAAGACGATGTTCGAGGAGACATCAGAACCGTGATAAAATCCCGTTTGCTGTTTTGGACCTCAACTACGTACTGCAAGTTGTTAGTCTGGGTTACATCTGCTTTAACTTCTTCGCTTGCTTACCTGTTCAATGGAATTATCCATAATAAACCTAACGGTCGTCACAGGCCTCATTTGTCCAATCCGATGGATACGAGACAGCGCCTGTTCCTCGATGGCGGGGTTCCACTGAGGTTCCATCAAGTAGGCTCGGGATGCGGCAGTTAAGGTTAGCCTGCGGTAGTGCCGGTGTTAGAAAGAGTAGCGACCTGAGTCAGTGATAGGACTTACCCTACTGCTCCGCAAGACAAGGTCAATAGTAGCACTTGAACTGTGCTGTCCGAGTGAAACCGGTCAAAGATCTCTTGACGCATGTTTGCAGGAACTGTCCCATCCACTTGAACGCATGAGATCCTGTTTGTCTTCAGAGCGGTTTGGGCTAAGTCTAGAGTTGACTTCCAAAAGGAAAAGACAATGCTTATTATTTGTAATTCCGTGTTAGAGTAAAAGTCATAGCGGTACTTTGTGTGAGACATACCTCTTATTTCCATTGGGTTGCTGTTGTAAATCTGCAATCAGAGCTTTTACCTTTGTAGGAAACTCTTGTCTTTTGCCAACACTCTGCGAGGTCCCTGCCCGTCTTGGCGAGCTCATGTGTAGCTTGATGGAAGGGCACAGCGGTTCGCAGTAACATCGACGAGTACCATATGTAGAGGAGTCAAAACATTCTGCGCACCATAGACGGTGACATTGTGTTAGGTGGCAAAGCGATGGAAGCTCATCCATTGCTTGTCGGCACCCCAAGCAGTTCAGATCCAATCCTAGGCTATGGAAACGGCCTAGAGCTCTCTGAGCTGCCGCTTCGTCCCAGGAAGCCTCTTCTGAGCAATCCCCATGTTTCAGAAGTTCAGGTTCGGTGCCAAAGCTCAAGTGTCCGACATTGCAAATACGACGAAGGATGTTGATCTTCTGGAGAGCATTTAAATAGCCTTGTGGTTCATGGCCCGACTGCAGAACATCATTGATACCGACCAGTGTCATTTCTGCAGCCTGTCTATAGGCTTCTGCTTCCTGTAATTCAAACTTCAGAGTTTGGATAAAATCATTCCGAGGTGGCAGGACGTTGCCGAGGGATCGTCGAAGCATAAGGAAGCTCAAAAGACGTTTTAGTCGATCGACCCCCTCCTCCACATCACCCGACTTGAGCTTACGATTTATATCCTCTTCGAATGCAGGTTTGTCGCAGTACGGGTATGCGTTAATAAAGCGAAGGATACTTTGGATATCAGACGGAGAGTTCTGAAAAGGGTTTCCTGTCACTGCCCAGCGGCGTTCGGATTGAATGCGGCACAGTGCCTTGCTCGTCACCCCAGAAGGGTTCTTGATACAGTGGGCTATATGAGCTTAGTACATGTTCGATACAGACCAGCAAATGAAGTTCGAAATTCTGAGAGACCGATGCCACGAGGGGACTCTGGGCTGGGCTACCGCCTCTCCGAAGCTCAGAAGCTGGCTAGGGAGAGATGGTAAGCAGGTTCTTTGGCTCAACGGTAAACCAGGTTCCGGTATAGAAGCCTATTAACTTATAAAACCTGTTCAAGACTAACATTACCAGGAAAATCCGTTCTCGCCGCTAAGTTGTTATCTTTCCTATCGGCTGATACAACTAGAAAGGTCGCCTTCTTTTTCTGCGACTTCAACACTCCGGTACACGCTGCCAGCACTAGAATATTTCGAGCTCTTACCGCACAAGTCCTTCGTCTTTCGCTAGATACTGCACCATTTGTATATGAGGAGTATATTGCACGTGGAAAAAAGCCGACCAGCGACACTCTATCGAAACTGTTTCCACAGCTGGTCCGCAATATCACTGATTTTAGACTGGTGGTGGACGGCTTAGACGAAATTCCAACGTCAGAACACCGCAATCTAATAACAGATCTTCTTCGAGTCGTCAAGAATGCCCCCGAATGCAATTTACTTCTCATCAGTCAAGATGTACCAAGCATATCTGTTCCTTTATCGAAACACCCTCGGCTATCCATGGCTGAGGAGTGTGCTAATATGGAGAAGGACTTAGCCGTGGTGGTGAAAGAATCTCTGAAGGACTTAGACATCCAACACGACGGCGCCCTTGGGGAGACGGTCCTTGACAGCCTACAATTCAAGATTCTTCAAAAGGCGGAGGGTACAACTTTGTGACAGCTTCTGTAGGCGTTAAAGCTAACTACCTTTCTAGGCATGTTCCTCTGGGTGCATCTAGTTTTAGATATCCTCGTTAATGCGGCATGTTTAGAGGATCTTCACCTTCAAATCAACAGTCTTCCAACCACCCTGGCCGAAGCGTATGTCTATTTCTTCTTTTCTCTTCTTCCTTGTATATGGTAACCCTGCGTCAATATCTCCTGAGAGTCCGATCAACATTACGAACCATGTGGATTGATTCATGTTACTTTCGTTCTTTTTGTTACTGGAGAAGGGCGCTTCTGACAGTTTACCAGATACAGCAAGATCCTAAACAACATCTGCAGCAGATGTTCGACAAACGACGTTGTCAGGATCCGTCGTATTTTTGCCTGGCTAAAGTACCAGAAGGGCAGAGGCCTTTTGCAGAAACACCAACTGCGCATTGGAGCATCTATTTTTCCTGGAGGAGAGATTCTAACTAGGGACACGAAACCACTACCTAACATGACAGATATTTGCAAGCCGCTTGTTGAGGATGGGCCAGGTGGTTGTTTAGTGTTTGTGCATTCAACAGTGCCACAGTGAGTTTGTTGAGTCTTGGAACCAAGGAGTTAATCTCGACACGTTGGAGTTACTGATACAATCTGTCCCAGGTTTCTAGAAGAGGGCGAAAGTCCTTTCATTGATAGTCTGGAATCACAGGCTAGTATCGCATACGCCTGTGTGTGTCAGCTCATCCAGGGCCTTGATTTATTGGCATCGCCGTCGACTTCGCAACCTCCTGTGGAATTTGCCCTGGGGCTCTTAGCGCTATGGCCCTATTCACTTGAGCATTGGATTGAACATCTTCTTGACTGTTTCGAGATCGAGCACGATGTCATGCCTCCTTGCGTGCTAATTTTAATCCAACGTGTCAACATGGTATCTCATCGGTTAATACATCCAAGGACTGGCGAGCCGCAGAGGAGCAACGCTCAAGCCAATATCGACAAGGATCAGCGATTCATGAATCTCATGAAGAAAACAGACCCTTCCATTTCAAATTTGATTAGAGAACTGCGCAACATGAGTTCGTGGACGGATGACGATGAGTCACCTCTAGCAGGACCTATGCGGGCTTATCAAAGCGTCATCGAAACTCTTATGCGAAAAGGCTCTGTTATCGGCATATCTACTGAGACCCTCCTTGCATTTAGGGAACTACATGGGCCGACTGCATTCTTGTGCGATGTCCATGGCTGTCAACATGCTGTCATCGGCTTTCCATCGAGGGAGAAACTTGGGGATCACCAAGCACTTCATTCTCGAGAACTTAAATGTTGCGCAGTGGATTGCTCCTATAACGACGTCGGTTTCAAAACGGAGAGAAGTCTTAGAGTTCATAGGAAAAGACACCATGGAACCGTTGAGCCGGTCCAAGTGGTAAAGCGACTTCGCCGAGTTAGCAATGATTTGCCAGACGTTGGTCATCAACATCTCAGTGACGAAAATGACTGGGATTACATCATCAATCCTGCGCTTCCACGAACATTGAGAGTAGCACCACATCTTTTTATCCCTGTGCGGGACGCGCTATTGTGCACGACATTCAGTCCTGAAGGGAAACGAATCGCGGTCAGCACTTACAATACGGCATTCATTTTCGAGATACGGACAGGAATAATGCTACGAGAGTTTCCACACAACATAGACCAAGGAACAGATGCAATTGACAGTATCTGCTTCAGCCCTGATGGCAAATATCTTGCTACTGGCTGCGAGGACTCCTTGGTTCGGGTTAGATACATTTTCTTTTTTTCTTTTTTCGAACATGGCTAATATTGATACCAGGTTTGGGATATCGCATCTGGAGAGCAGAAAATTCTCTCCGGTCACCAATCTGCAGTTTTGGAAGTTTGCTATGTGCCGGATGCTGTGGCCCTGTTGGTGTCCGGTGGTAGTGACTGCCAAGTAAGGTTCTGGGATACCCAGACTGGGTATACTGTTTCCTCGCTGGAATTGCCAGATGGCGTAGTGAGTGTGTCTGTATCCCCAGATTGCAAATACCTCGCAGTTGGGTGTGATGATTACAGTTGCCACATTTTCCACATCGAAGATAAATCTCTATTCACTGTACTAAGTGGCCACCAAAGACCCATCTGGTCTGTCATCTTCTCTCCTGATAATAGGCAGATTGCAACCGCCAGCTGGGATAGGACGATCAAGTTCTGGAGGTTGGGCCACAGTCCGGAACTCATCAGAACACTGGAGGGTCACGAGGTAAGGCGCAGATGATACAGACTCACAAATTTCTGCTGATCCCGTTGCTATAGGGCCGTGTCTATACCATTGACTTTGCCAGTAATTCTCGCTGGGTCATTTCTGGATCCGAGGACAGAAGCGCTCGGATCTGGGATACAGAAACTAGTGAGTATCAATTGATTCTCAGGGGACATAAGGGGTCAATTCATAGTGTTAGCGCAAGTCCAGACGGCGATTACATTGCTACTGCCAGCGATGATTGCAAGCTTATCATTTGGTCATGTCGAGAACTTTAGCTTTATTCTAGACAGCACTATAGACATAACTTTATGGCTGAAACCATGCAGAAGTACTATCTAACGTTAGTCTTAGAAGGGCAATCCCGAGCCATTTCACCAGCCTGGCCCACAGCAGCTAGTTGCTCCTCGGCAATCCTGTCCTTCTCCTTATCCTCAGTTTCCAGCTCAACATTCTTGAAGAAGAACATCATTAGAAGAAGCGGGATGGATAGAGACAATGATCCAATAGCCAGCGTTTGTTGAGTTGTGCGATAGCTCAGATTAATGGCATCTCTGATCTCGGAACCGTGTTCATAGGCTTGGGCCACTACAATAGACCGGAAGATGGCAGTCGAGTTAGCCTTGGCGGCTTCAGGCAGATTTGCCAGGAGTCGTCGAGGGAGAAGGGTGTTCCACAGAGCTCCACCAATACTGAAAACCAGTTAGCAAAGGTCTATAGACTATTGAAGATGCTTACCTGTTTCCAACGTTCGCACCAAACCCAGAAGATGAAAGAAACATTGCCGTCGCAATACCGATCTCATGATCGGGGACGGCAGCTTGGAGCGCGACTTGAAGAGGGACTTGGGCAAAGCCACGACCGAGGCCAAGAAGGGTTTGGCCTGTAGTCAAGGTAGCTTCGTTGGCAACTCGAGCCCCGTCAATATTAGTAAAGTAAATTGGGAGGCCGTTTGCCAGAGCAACCAAGATGAAGCCCAGAATGATGAACGGCTTGGTATGTTTTACGAATCGGATAGCGAGACCAATTACGAGACCACCCAGGTTGAGAGCGACTCTTCGAGCGTTGCTGGTACAGATGGTTAGCGACGTGGATACATATAAAGTGCCGTGACTTACTCAATTCTCACAGCATGGCCGGGTGAATATCCACCAGCAACCTGCAAGAAGCTTGGTGCAAAAGTCCGATACGTCGAGTCAGACATGGCAATCAAGCACACCGAAGCACAAGCGAGGATAACATTGCGGTTCTTGATCATGCGGAACGGAACAATAGGCTTCTTCGCATACCGCCCATCCCAGATCAAGAAGACAACAAATGTCAAGACTCCAACAACCAGAAGCACAATCGAGGAAGGCTCGGACCATCTCTCTGTGTTCCTCCTTCCTGTGATAGACAAGGGAAGAAGCGTCATTGCAAGACCGCCAAGCAGGAGAAACGCGCCAACCATGTCCAACTGTACATAAAGGACTTGCTTGATTTGTACAAGCAGAGATGCACCCTCAGGTATCTCGGACGCAGCTCGAAGGGAAGTACGCTTCTGCTCAATACCCTTCTTCCGAGCTCTCATCTTCATGAAGATCATGATGGCGATAGTAGGCAGGGCACAGAAGGGCATTATGGCGGCCCACATGCCAAAGCCCCAGCGCCATGAGGAATTGAGCAGCATGTGCTCACCCAGGTATGTGCCGGCGTAGAGGGTCGGGATAGCTGCTAGAGACTCTGGGAGCGTAAAGAGAAAACCGCGGTTGATGAGGGATGTTACTTCAGCGATGAAGATTTGTTCAGTTATAGTCCACCATGTGTCTCCGAATGACTCGAAGATGCCTCCAGCCAGATACGTCTCTACGTTACGGCAGGCAGCGTAGAGCACGTTTGCCAAAGCCATGCTGATTGCCGCACCAGCGAAGCCTTGTGGCCGTCCGACATGCTTCTCGGGCGTTAATCGTATTGTAGTGTAAGTGTCGGAATCAGTTTATACTTACATCCGCCACCTTTGCCATAAGAGGGTAACCAACAATGCGCACAATTCCATGGATGATATTCGCCGTTGCGATGAGGGAATGGCCCTGGAAATGGCTTGTAGCGTAGGGATCATAAACGCCCGCGGAAGAAGCAGCGAAAACCATGCAGAAATTCATGACGAACAAACTTGAACGTTAGCATACTGTACACGAGGATGGGGTTATGATCTTACCCGCCAAATGCAACCATGAGAGGGGATTTGGTCCAAAGCTTACGGATAGCCTCGGTTGGAGTTGGTGCGACGCCATGCTGCTGTATCTCAGCATCAACAGTGCTCTTCTCGGTATCAGTCGTGCTCTTCTCGTTGTCAACCGAAGCAGACCGCCTCGCAGGCGTGATTTCGCTAGACATTATGATTGCGCGATAAAGTTCATGCAAAGATTTTACTGCGGTCTTGCGCTTTTAAGTACATTTTCTTTATCCCACGCCAAGCCCGGTAACCATGCGATAATAAGTTTGACCAGTGCTGTAGATGGACTAGAGGAGTCTTGGCAACTGTTGAGACCCTGTCGTTTTCAGGTGGTGATCTAAGATTATCTTATCAGATCATCTGATTTGCTCTGATAGCTCACTAAGAGATTAGGCTTGTGGGGGTTGGGTTCGGGGTAATGCGGAATTTGAACCTCTTTCTAGCATGTGTTCCGATAGCGGAGTGGGATACAGGGTTACAATACCGAATTTCAAGCCTTATTATCGGAATCATTCCATCCTTCTTCTTTACCTTCAAACCTAGATTCTTTAACTATATGCGGCAGATCAAGATCAAACTCGATGTAGCATTGATCCTCACATGCGACGACCTCAAACCTGAGGTATTCTATCGCGTCCCATTATCCGTCTTGCCACCCCAGCACTGCTTGGGAGGATCCGTGGGCGAACTCTCTCCCTGTCAGGATGGACTTCCCAATGTGGTGAGCATATTATCTATTAAAACTCTCCGATAGGTCAAGTCAGGAAAAATACGTAGAACAGTACATAGAACTAAGATTTGAACAAGGTAGAGAGTGAGGAGGTTTGGAAGTTCAATGACGAGCAGCTGTTGAGACTGTTGAATCGATGTGGAATTCTATTGAGGTCTCGCTTGCCATAAGGAATGCAGGAGTTATGTCGTAACCAACAGACAAGACACCGTGGACCAGGCTGGACCAAGCAACTATCCGAACCAACGATTGCGTAGAGCTAGTGGATAAAGGTAAAATGAACACCCCTGGATAATTCCAGTCCTTTAAATAAGTAAATATTAATATTGAAGACTTTAATCATATAAAGAGGGGTATATATAGATAAGTAGCTAATCAATCAACAGTAGGGCGATTGCAGGTTCATAAAGGCCATAAGGCTGACCTGTTAACAGGATAAAACCTTCAATCGGTTCAAGACACTCCAGACCGTTAATGCAAGGGAGGAACTGGAAAAACTGGATTTCGGATCATCCTTCGCCCTACAAATAGCAGCTAAAGTAGCTTGCTAGACCTCATCTTAAATTGAAACATAATGATTAACCAGACATTCCACCCAACGCAATGCAATGACACTCTCCCTTGAATAGATTAAATTCAAACGGTCCCTCCCTCAAGCTTTCATCGCACATGCAGAACTTCAGGCTTCAACCATGAAGTGGCAACCCTTTCTTGCCCTTTGCGGTCCCGTCCAAGCGCTTGCTGGTTTGGAACCTATTGGAGAACCTGTGTGGAATGATGGTGTCATCTGCTACACATATCTATCGACATATCTTGTCCCTGTGTTTGCCGAGACTGCTCAGCCAGAATTTCCAACAGTACCGAGTTTCCCGACACGAGGGATTATCCCGCCTTATTTCTCAAATCGATCCACTACAGTGCCTCCGTCGGCCGTGACGGAGGCGTCTGAGGTCGATGAGAAGCCCGCGACTGTCATTCATCTCACTACCTCTGATTTCGCCATTCCGACAGACGATGAAGACCCGGTAGCCACAGCCACGGGCTCCGGTAGCTTGTTCCCACCTACCCCAGTAACGTCAACCGAAGCTTCCGCTACTAGCTCCGAAGCTGCCTCAGGGCAAGCCGTCATCTTCTTCGTATCGCCCCGAACAGGTGATCAGAAACGGGATATAGTCAGAAGAGCACCAGGGGGCTTTATAGGCGGCGACAGCACCAACGTCGATATCTGTACCAATGCCGGTACCTTTCGTCTTGCAGCTGGGCAGCTTTTCGATTTACAAGATCCAATCTACTACGATGGCGAGCCCTACAAGGAGTTTCGTAGCCAGGGAACACCGCCTGCAGGTGCCGTTACGAGACAATTTTCGGATGCAGCTGGTACTCTCTTGTTTGCAAACAGGGCTTTGCCTAATAACAATGCTGGATTCTGTCAGGAGGAAGACAGTGGACAAGTGTATATCACGTTTACATCTAGCCCACCAGGATGTGTTCCTGTTTCCCTACGTGTTTATGCAAGTGAGTTATAGTTAAGTCCCGTCAAGACCCCGTGCTGACTCTCAATAGTTGACCAATGCCAGGATGGCCGAATTATTGGTCTTGATCCTGTAGAATCCGCCACCGCCGAGACGACAAATACTGCCTCTTCGGAGACGGTAACCTTCCCTGAAGATTCATCTTCGACAGATCTCACAGGTCAAACTTCATCAGCACAGCTTTCACAATCCACCGACCCTACACGATCATTGGATACTACAGAATCATCCACAGCAGATGAAGCAATAACTGCCACCTCAGATTCATCATCTGAGGATCCTTCCTCATTTCCTTCTTTCTCTACATCTTCTCCATCAACGGAAACCCCTCTTTCCTTCACCACTTCAATTGACACTTCAATTACTTCCAAGTCTTTTACTTCCCTTTCGTCTTCTTTTACAAGGACTGCCTCATCGGATTCATTCTCTTCCGAAGACACTCTCTCGTCTGAGCCTACATCTTCAGAGTCCGTGATTACATCTCAAGTACCTACAACCATCACCGAAGAGTCTACGACTGTTACCGAAGAGCTTACCACGACTACTGAGGAGCCTACTACGACCACTGAAGAACCGACCACGACCATGACTACCGGATGTAATAGCGAAGTTCCACTGACTACGGTGGCCTTGGCTAATCCGACTCCTGTTTTTAGTGGTGACACTTACCTTGATAATGACTTCGCCTCGATTATAGTACCATGGGACGGGGGCCTTGCGGAAACCTCACAAAGTCAAGTCTTTATCAACACAAATGGCTACATAACCGTCGATGCCGGAAACACCAATCCTGAGAATAGTGAGCTTCCAACGGACACCGTCGTAAATAGAGCATTCCTGCCATACTGGGATGATCTAGTCCTTGACCCTAGTAAGGGACATACCATTGTCTACGAAATATTCGAAGGCAGATTTGGTGTAGAACTTGTTATCGAGTTTATCCTCGGCAAGGCTGATAGTCCTGGTATATATCATTTTGAGGCCAACTTCCTTAGAGATCAGGCTGAGTCGGTCAGATTCCAATACTACACCACGCCCGAGAAAGGATCAAGCGCCACGGCCGGCTTCCAAAACCTGTTAACCGGTCGTAATGCTCAGGTTTCATACAACCAGGAAGACGTTCTAGTGGATGGGGCCTCTATCATCCTGGTAACGGGCCTGTCTGACACCATCATACCCGTTTCTTTCGATAACACTGAGTGCGGGAAAGGGCAGGATCGAATACCATAGGGTTTATCTCAATAAGTAGGTATTGTTTCAATTACAATTGGCTTGGCGGGAGACACTATTTTGAGATTCGCCCTGATGGCTGACCAAGTAATCTAGGGCTGTGGGAGTTGGCTACAGCGTGATGCTGAGTTTGATAGCAGAGTGGGATAGCGGACAGTCGCAGGGCTACAGTGTTATACGCCTCATTATCTATCTATCCACGGCCCTGATTAACCCCTTAATGTGAAGAAATCAAACCTTGTTTATTCAAGCTTATCCCGAGCGCAATTTGTGCTTTTTTCTTACTATCTACCGTCCACAGTATGAGGGTCTCTAAGCCTCTCGACGATTATCTTGGCAACTTGTCGGATTTTACTTTTCTTTTCCTGGTACATCGTAAATTGACCAAATCACTCACTCCAGGCTCGTGAATGACATCTTGAGATGAAATATGATAATTCGGTGGGCTATACCGTCCGGCGTCTGTATTGATTTCCGAAGCAGGATATCTCTGAATCGTTGTCGCCCTTGGCTTGAGTAATCATCTCAACTTCACTTCACCAAGTTCGGGTCAATATCGATCATAAGCATGGGGGCCAAATGCACTGGCGCGTTCGATAGTAGGAAAAGGCAATCGGGAAGGGGCAAGCGGGGGAGAAGGCAGTGTGCGAGCACCGAAAGGGAATCTTCTTGTCGCATGTGACGAGGAGCAATTAGGTGTTTATCAGTCCGGTGCTGTAGACGGCACCGGGACGCAGAGTGGCTACAAGCTGCGTTACAGGGACGTGGATTGAGGCGACTCGACTAAATTACAAGAAAACGACATATGACAATCTAAAAAGCAGAGGTACTTGCTGAAGGTGTGGAGCCTGTACTGGAAGCACGAACATTAATATCGTACCAATTGGACACTCGCGGCTCTGTGTCTTCGTCTACAAAACATATTCCTGCGGCCTGTATGCAATAGGAAAGACAACAGAATGACATAGCTGTGACGCTGCAGGAAGTAAGTAAATGTCAAAGCGGCAGCTAATGCTAGTGCTTTCAAAAGCCACCTACTGAGCTCAGTAATAAACATTCTTATCTTACACTATGTCAGCTTGATGTGTTTATGATATCATTACCTTTTACGTGCAGGTAGCTATATTCTTGTTTTCAGATATATATGCTCTACCTGTCCTTTTCTTAACTTCCGAGAATTATTAACTTGACTTTCGATCCAAGACCTCTTGAACATTTTAAAAACATATCTCATACTATACTAAGGAAACATCAGTGAGTTGCTTATTCGTAGATATCTCTGGCTTAAACTAACTCGCTCGGAAACAGTAAAACAAAATAGCTAGTTAGGTCTCTATGCATAGCGTAGGCGCTGTTCAAGACTCTGCATCCTCATTCAACATTGCGATTGACGCCGGCGGTGCTCTTATCACGCCTACTAAAGCAGACGAACTATCTGGCTGGCTTCATTTTAACCTTCCTACATCGTCCACTGGCACTACGAACTTCAGCAACGTCAAAATTAATTTCGGTTCACAATCAGCCACAGTAGAGACTGTGACAATCCACCAGAACACTGAGGAGATCTTCAATGAAGATAACCTCGGCAAGACGGCTGGTTTTACTCTGCCGATTGCACCTGGGCAAGTGACCATTTCAGGACCAACTGTTGTGTCGATCAAGGTGCAATTTGATAGTCTAGCGTCTACACTTAGCGTGCGTTCCATTAGTGTTGGCTTCTAAGTCAGGACGATGACGCATTTTTCGCTTGGATTATCTTGTCAGCTGGCGTTTAGAAATCGATGCGACGAGTTGGAAGAATTGTGGTAGCCGGAAGCATTCTGGTTGAGGTTCGCGACAATTACCATTTCAGTCAAGTTGTAGATTGGTTATTATTGTTACATTCGCAACCTAAGCTGAAAACGCGTCCGCCGTTAACTTTGCTTTTTCCCTGCAAAGTTTCAATTCATTACGTATCTCTCGTTCATCCTCATAAAACCTCCACTTGCATTGCAACTCCACGCTGTCAATCTGTCAGTCTATTCTTGGGTTCAGCTGAATGATCAACCTGAGCTATCAGTTTCAAAATACCCGTCTGTGCACATTTGACCTTTTAATACAAGACATTTCGCATAGACTCACCGGAAGGAATTAGACTAAACATTGGGGTAAGCAGCTCGCAAGCTAACCCAACGTTGAATTGTTTCGCATGACTCGTTTTAGCGTGAAACGACCACTTTAATTGGTTAGCTTGGCGATTCGCGTTTCCCGAGACAGGGGTTGGTGATGATATGATGAAGGGTCGTCGCGTGGGCCGTGGAGATTGTGGAGATTACCGTTGAAGTTCCTGATCTTGAATTTCTCTCTCTCTCTCTCTTTAAATGCACAAGTACATAATACTTCTGAATTTTCAGAAGAAGTAAAAACAAAAAGGCATACACTAACTGACTGTTTGAGCTTGCTATCTGGCATATTGCTCAGGAGCCTGTTACCAATGGCCAAGTCCACGACTGAAGATTCAGATGCCAAGAGACATGTCAATTTCTGCCCCCGCTGTAAAATGAGTTCAAGGTGATCAGTGCTCGATACGAGTTCAGGTCAAAAGAGCACGAATAGAAACACGCTTTGTCCAACTGCCGGCCGGCGAACTGTAGTGGTCCGTGTCAAGCTGCAGGACCTGACATTCTAGACTGACAGTTCAGCTATACGTCGATCTGTATAAATACCATAATGAACTCGCTCCTCTTTAGCGTTTCTTAACAGACAATCCCAACCATTACTCCTTCTTTCTCTTCAAGATGTATCTGAAACACCTTTTAATCTCTTCCCTCATGGCTGCTCCAGCCCTCGCTGCACCCAGCGAATCAACCACCAAAGCCTGCAACGAAATCTCCAAAAGTCTCCCCAAGAAAGTCTCCTTCCCATACACCATCAACTTCAACTCCGAATCCACCGGCTACTGGTCAACAGCTCTCCGCGAGATCAAGCCTGCCTGTGTCATCAGTGCCAAGTCAGCAGAAGATGTTTCCACAGCCGTCACCATCTTGAACAAGTACCCGGACGTCAAGTTCGCTGCCAAGAGCGGTGGTCATGACCCCAATCCCACTCATGCTACTGCTGGTGATGGTGTTCTTATCTCTTTGAGTGAGATGGTTGGCGCGACTTATGATGCTGAAAAGAAGCTTGCTTATGTTAAGCCTGGTGGCGAGTGGAATGATGTTATCTCTGCGCTGAACAAAGATGGTGTTACTATGGCTGGTGGACGATTGGGGTTGGTTGGTGTTGGTGGTCTCTTAACACAAGGTGGAATCTCGTTCTTGAGTGCCCAGTATGGTTTAGCTGCTGATGTATGTTTCCCGATCCATGTTATCGTGACACTGTTGATAATGATATAGAACATCGTCTCTTGGGAGATGGTTAACCACAACGGTACCATCGTCAACATCGACGCTGAATCCCAGCCCGACCTTGCTGTGGCACTTCGAGGAAGTGGTAGCCAGTTCGGTAAGTCCCCAACACCCATCCCTTATACCATCGCTAACAATTCCCAGGCATCGTCACAAAATTCACCGTCAAGGCCTACCCCATCGGCAAAGTCTGGGGTGGCATCCGCACATACGACGAGAACAAAACAGATGAACTCTACGAAGCGATGCACAAGTTCATCCCATACAGCAACGAAGACCCCAAGGCTGCTATCATCACCACCAGCCTGATCCTCACCGGAAGTAGCAGAATCAACCTCATGTTCTACTTCTACGACGGCGAGAAACCCCCGACTACTGGCCCTTTTGCCGACTTCTTGAAGATCAAGTCTACTCTTTCAACTACCAAGACGCAATCATACCCTGAGTTGCTTAAGTCCAATGGAGCTGGAGTTTCTCTTTTGAACTCGAGAATCTCGTTCCGAACTGCAACTATTCCTTACTTCCCCAAAGACTCAACAGTCTACAAGCAAATCACCGACAAATGGGTCGAAATCACAAAAGACTACTTCAAGCGCCTCCGCGGCCTCGCATCCCAATGCTCCGTCGACTTCCAACCCCTTGCCGCAGCCATCGGCAAGAACACCGAAGCAAGAGGCGGAAACGCCATCGGTTTTACAGCCAGCGATCCCGACCGTGTCCTTCTCGAGATCCAGTGCGCCTGGGTTGAGAAGAGGTTCGATAACATGGTTCGTCAGTTCTCCAGGGATCTGTCGGATTGGATTGAGGAGAAGTTGCCTGAGTGGATAGAGAAGAACGGAGAGGCTGCCGATGCGTATCTTCCCCTTTTTATGAATGATGCTATGTATGATCAGAATGTTACGGGGACTTATAAGGATTATGCCAAGTTTAAGCAGCTTCAGCTTGAGGCTGATCCTGAGGGTACTTTGAGGGAGAGGATGGGTGGTTTCAAGTACTGATTTGTATAGGTGATGTGCAAGTCTAGCATGTATTTTACTTAGTAGTTATATATCTAATTGTAATCTTTTATCCCAAAACCACATTTCTTTTACTGCGAAGAGCAACAGTCGTTTCCTGGCTTCTCGAGTCTTCCCATGCTGAGGTGTTTACTAAAGGAAAGTAATGTCAGCATATGTCATAAGAAGAGGCAAAGTAAGCTTACCACTTCAATCCATCGCGCCATCCACTTGTCAACAGCTTGTTTCGCCTCATCAATAAGGCCAAGTTCTAAGAATCAGTCAGAAAATGTTTGGTCAAAGACATCTAACGCATGCATACCTAGCAAAAGCTGGACCGCGCCACGAATGCCAGAGTCCAGAGCAGAAGCGATCCAAGCATGAGTATAAGAGGTATGCTCGCCCACAAAGATCATCTACACCAACTGATTAGCTGAAATGGTCCTGAATATTGACAAGAACTCACCTTGTTATAGGTCTTGAAGTATTCAGGAATGTAAAGCTGATGCTGTCCAGCCGTCGGACTAGCCCAACTTCCAGACTGAAGAGGATCAAGAGCCCAACACTTCCTATTAAACTTGCCAGTATACAACTTCCTAATACCCTCACCGTGAATATCGACCATGGCATCGAAAACCATTTGGACATGCTCTTCCTCGGACATACTCGCTAGACGAACACCCATATCGCCGCTCTGGTAACTAGCCAGAATAGTAGCAGGACCAGTGCCGTTGATGTTGTAAGATGGATAGCAGATGGATCCGATACCTGGGATGTCACTGGTGGTACTGCATCCTCCATAGATGGGATTCTCATAATGCTCCCAAAATCGCTCGGAAAACTCAAGGGCGACTTTACAGGCAGAACTGTATGTCAGGCCCTTGATGGCGTTGGAGATGGTTGGTGGAAGACTGGGTAGACGCCAGCGTCGGACGATAGAGAAGGGCACGGCAATGATGGCGTAGTCGAACGTTGAATCCTGGAACTCTGTGTCGTTATACTGCTTTCGCCACTGGAGTGTGACTTTGTCTGTTGAGTCGCTGTATCGAACGCGCTCGATCTTGCGACCCATGGTAGTAATGTCGTTGACGAGAGGGTGGAATGAGAGTGGCAGTCTGTTGAGACCTCCGTCAATGGTCTTGTAACTCGCCGCAGAAAAGTATAACCCTTCGTAGAGTGAATCCCAGAAGGTAGTCGCAGACCAATCGCCAAGAACATCTGTGCTGTTAAGGCTGGCCTTGAGATGGTGCACCATGAAGGCGTACTCGGACCACTGATCACCACCAAGGCCGTTAAGGCCTGTTTCAAGCCATTGTTTATGCGCTTTAAACATGTTCTTCGCCATAAGAGTGCTGAACTCCGAGCCGGGCATGTAAGCATTAACTCTCTCCAGCAAATCCTCATTTTCGGGGCTCATTGCGGTCTTGACACCCAGCGAAGCATTCTTCGCGATCTGAGCAACAGTAGGAGGCATGCCGTTTGGAAGTTTAAACTCGTTCTTGTACGAAAGACCGTTGAGACTGGATTGGATCCAAGGAATGAAGTCAACACTCAAATTCTTGTCATGCTTGTTGAGATTGTTCATCTCATCCGCAAGTTGAAACACCAACTGATGATCCGTGATATTCATCGTCTCATTAGTCTCAGGACTCTTGTAAGTCTCAGGAAAGCGCATCGGTCCCATTTCTTGGTAAGAGTAGTCAAAGGGACCACCGGACAGGTACTCTGTGTGGACTCGACCACCAAGCCGTTGGCTGGCTTCGATGATGCTGATGTTGGTCATGCCTGCTTGGGAGAGGACGAGGTATGTCATCAATCCGGACATACCTGCGCCCACAATAGCGATTTGTTTGGACTTGGCGGCTTCTTCGTCGACGGAGGTGATGTTGGTCTTTGTGAGATGGGCGACACCGTCGAACCATGGACCAAGAACATCGAAGCCATTTTCTTCAGTCATGACAATTGGGTCTGCATTTCTTTTAGTAATTGGACCTCGGGTGATATTGAGATCGGCTTACCCTTTCCTCTCTTTTGAGGTGCCCTTCGCCTTACGCGATGAAGTTTCTGAATGTCACTCCGCCCAACGAGGCTGCCATCGCGTTTCCATGCCGAGATACATCCTTTGTCGTGAGTACCAACAGGGATAGCCCAGGCCAACCGAGACACACGTACACTATCCGTTGTAGCGATAGTGTGATGAGCATCGGATTGGGAATTGCTTGTGCAAGAGCCATATGTGAATGTCAAAGATTCAGTTGTTGGTTGGGCAAATGTCACGTGGATGTTGGCCAAGTGAGAAGTAAGTGGCTCGCGAGTCTCGATGTGGACGGGAAGTGGAGAGGCAAATGCGCCTGCACTCAAGGCGAGGCGGGCTAGTGAGTACTTCATGACGGAAATTTATGGTGAAGATGAAGAGCCTTGCTGTGAATGCCAAGGAGCATATTGTTACTCTTATATACAACCCGAGTTCGAAGCAGATCTACAGGTGTTTCATTGTCAAATTTTACATAGAGTCCAAAGCAGGGATTCTGGACAGAAGTGATGTCTCAAATAGGTTAATCTAGGAGAGATACAGTATGTTGCCTGATAGGCAAAGGACGATAGGCATTTTATCTCCGATCAAGAAACTGGAGTGCTAAAGTTCAGATGAAACAACGCTTGGATTGGTCAGATATCGGATCGAAAGAGTCTCTTATCTCGTTTATATGCGGGCATAGATATAGTAGCGAGATCTTATACTTAGCCGGTGGGTTGTGGTTGCATTTGTTGTCTTATCAATTCCCCGCCAGATAAGGCTGCGTCACCGACAGTCCGGATCATTAAGAAGTCCGTACGGAACGTCGGATCTATAGATACAAGACTCATACAGCGTGGGGTAGGTCTGTGCGAAATCGGCTGCAGTTGACATCCAACGGTTGCTACTCCGACGAAGCAGCTGTGCCACGGGGTTGACCGTTGAGATTGTCGCATTCCCAATTGGACTGTGATAGGACGAAAATTCGCCGATGGCTTTCGCCTATCCAAATGTACTAATGTACTCCAGCCGTATTTCCGAACGCGATGTGACATCAGTGTTTCTTTCGGAACGCATTCACCACGTGCCCAGCTGCCAAGTTTCCAACGACGAGTTGTATCGTGAAGATGATGGTGAACGATTCTTAAAACTGGGTTTAATGCAGACTTTCATCGATGGGTAAGGTGGTTTCATACTATCACCTACTGTTGGGTGGTATTCTGCAAGAGTGTTACAAGTCCAATGGATCATCATAATTAAAACTGCATAAAATCGTTCTAATTTGTTCTTTATCCTAACAGCGTTAATATAAGAACCGAATATCACGGACACCAGCTTAGGCACTTAAATATGAGATCATTACACAACATCAAGTGTACAGACAGCGACGCGATGCCACCACTAATCCAACAATCGGTTCATCCTAGGGTAGGTAGTGGCTGGTAAAGTGAAGGTTGTGGCGTAGCGGGTCAAAAGCCACAATTATGCAAAAATTGATCCAAAAGAGGATGGTTTTGCGAGCAAATCGGGGCGAAAATCCCGCATTATCTAAACGACTGACCGGTGCACCACGTGAATAGAGGCTAACCAATCACAGTACTGCATTTGCTGACACATGATTTCTCCCCCACCTCTTCTGCTAAACCGGTGAACTGGTCAACAACTAAACTCGGACCACCAACAAGAAAAATACGTCAACGGTCAAAGCGTCCCCGGAAACTGTTGGTTGACATTATTGCCGTCGGCGTTTCACACATAAACCCTAATATTAGCACCAATCATGGTCTTCCCAGGCACACTGAGTCGCGGCTGTACCCGCTGCAGAAAGAGGAGAGTCAAGGTATGTCAATGCACAGATCAATCCGTATTGGTCCCCCTGCATGATCTGATATTAATCTTTTCTTCCTTTCTTGGCAGTGTGATGGAAGACGGCCGGGATGTGAACGATGCGAGAAATACAAGGCTCCTTGTCCAGGCTACGATCGCCCATTGGCCGTTCGGTACTACGGGAAGCCTGGCGAAACCCTTGAGCGCGAGCAGCCCGGTGGCTCAAGTACCTCGCAAACCTTTGCAATTGAGAGAGGGTACAAAGAAGGTGGCGAAGTAGGGAAGATTCTTCGTTTCAAAAGCCCAGTCTTGATTAATCCCGTCCTTCGCCAACCACAGCCTTCTCTCGAAGAGGAATCCCTGACTTTCTTTCTCCATGAATACTGTGTGCAGCCTGCCCCAGGGGTCTTACGAGGCCATCTCGACTTCCTAGAAGGCATGTACAGGAATTCCGACCGTGCGTCATGCATACGTCCGACTACCCTTGCAGTAGCATACCTGTCACTTTCGCGACACTATAAATCTTCAACGTTGTATATTACAGCAAAGAAGTACTATGGGGTTGCTTTGCATTCAGTTAACAGAGATCTCTCTGTAGCAAATAGAGAATCACTAAAGGAGGAGACACTGACATCTCTTATGCTCTTGGGTATTATAGAGGTAAGTTACTGACCCTGGTGATGTATGTTTGCTAACAACGTGAAGGATTTGGAATGTCAAGGTCAAGACATAAAGACAGTGCATATGAAAGGCATTGCAATGCTGTTTGAGCGTGTTGGACAGAAAGTACTAAGCAATATTTCATCATCGCTGTATGGTTGGATCTTTGTTCATTTGGTACGTAGATCACATCTTTCCTGGACATATCACATCAAACCTTGTTCATAACACACGACATATATGCTAACAAAACGATCAGCAAGTCCCATCACTTATGTCTCCACAGCCTATGAAATGCCTAGTCATTCCCGAATCCCAGGTGGACATGACGAGCCCTGTTATGCGCCTGGCCGTGGTCGTTGCGCACTGTGGGGACTTTTACAGGGCTGCCAGGCAAATCACGACTTCAGACGACCCACCACCCATCAAACGCATCATGCTCGTGAAAGTCCTTCAACAAGCCTTGGCATTAGCTCAGGGACTGGCTATGGCCGAGGAGGAGACGATGCCGCCGCAACAAACGACTGAAAAACGTCCAGAAGGTGAGGCACTTGCTGCATTTGATTCTCAGTGGACAGCTACCACGTGGTGCTTCTTTGCGTCTTGTATGATTGTCTTCTTTTCAATGGTACATAGATGCTCGATTTTATTATTAGGGCTTGGGCCGTTGGATGGTCAAGAAAAGCAACTGGCTGAGACTACGGCTGGTATCTCTGACATGGCGCTCACGAAGACAATGCACGTATTATGCCAGGCGTTGCCTTATGTTTTCGGCGAAGTTGATGCTAAAGGGCGTCCGCGTGCTGTACCAAGACGGCAGATAGCTGTTATGTATCATATGGTGTGGCCACTCTCAGTTGCTATTGCGAGTAAACATAGTACGCCTCAGCAAGTAGCACTTTGTCAGATGAGGCTTGATATGATTCGGGATATCTACGGCTTGAAGCTTGCGTGGTATTCCGTTGGTCTAGCACGGGATGTAATGGGATACACCGACCTGGATATATAGCATTAACGATTACGAAATGCAACCGATAGAAATAATACAACATACTGCTTTTAGCTTGAGCACCGTGCGTACCTATTTTACTCAGTCATCCCTAGATACCACTCAGTAAGATGACAGTTTTCTATCAACTGTATTATTGTAATTGAATCGTTTGATCCTTGAGCTTTTTCCACCAGGTAAACTCTTGGAGCTTGGGTATTGGTTCTGGCTCTTTCCACTTTCCGCTCTTGTCTCGCTGCATAGTTAGCTTTCCTTTCGCCTCCTTGTCGCCGCGAAATAAGATGACCATTCCAACCCGTTCAAAACGATCACCTTTTTCTCTTAGAACCAATATGACAATGTTTGGCGTATTACTTCCAGACTGCAGTATCATGACTGGAAGCTTAAACTGACAGATCCCTGTAAGTGCCTCGTTGTCGAGGTACAAAAACGAATAGCACCTAGTGTCTTTTTTAAAGGGAAGTATTGCCCAAGCACCATCTTGCATCGATGTTCTGTTGTCTTCTTTGCTTGAGCCAACTGCCGCTGAGGGCCACTTGATCAATTCGAACGAAATCGTTGCCATCTTCCCTTTCAGTTCGATGACGGGATTGATGACGGGGTCCATTTCATGCGAAGGGCTTTTGCTGCACGCCTCTATGTAATCATCGAGTGACATTGAATGTAAGACTTGATTTCCGTCTCGATCTTCGATTCTAGACACTCGAACATCATATTCCGGATGGTTGCGGCTAGTCGTTTTGATTTCGCCTTTCCAACCTGTCCAAGACCAGCTAGGGAAGTTGACTTTCCTGACCCCAGGATTGGTATGATACCAAGCATTGATGAGATGAACACCCTTCTTTTTAACAGAGACCGGGCTTCCGAGCAAATGAAAGTATGTCTTATCTCTGCGAGCGGAATTGAGTATCCCCGAGAAGGCTCTCAGGGTATCGCTATCGCGTGTAAGGTTTCTCTTACTAAACTCCATCAAATGCCCCCCAATATCATTGGAATCGGAATGTAGAGGCTCAGTATCCGTAAGCCTGGCTGTCCTTTTTTTACTCGGCTTATCAACTTGATGAAGCACACTCATCGGAATTATGAATGACTCGAGACAACTCATGTTATTGCACTGAAACATAACTTGCTCATCAGTAAAGAAAATCCTTCTGTGCGACAGGATCCCTTCCTGAAACGTCCAGCCACGTGAAGCCCATCGGCTGGATCGTATCTTTTCCGCAGGAGGTGTACCGAGGTAGGTGAGCTTTGCACCAGAAACGTGAGCATATCGCAGCACTGGATGGGGATTGCGAGGGTGAGTAACACCAGCCAGACCATAGCTACTGTCTTCCCCAGCCGCGTCTACTATCGTAAAAATTGCCTGCGAATAAATCTCATCCATCCTTTCTACCTGTCTCTGCTTTTCGGAATTGTCATCGTCCTGGGGGATACACTGCGGAGAATCAGCTCCCATCATTTTAGGTTGGATCTACATACATGTCGGTCGACCCATAAGTATTTGCAGTTGAGTTTAGAAACAACCTTGATACTATCCTTGACGACTTGAGGGAATTTTTCTTTGCCATCACCCCATACGTATGATAAGGCAGCATATTCGTCACCTGTCTGTAAAGCGACAACTTTTGGTTTTTTCCGGTTGAGGTATTTCCGCTTTGTGCAGTCGATGACTTGTAAAGTTTCGGTTGGAGAGGGAATATCTGGCTTGCAGCCCTCCGTATGCTTTTCGGCACAATCTTTTATCCACTTTGCAATTAACCCAAAATTGATTTTTTCATGTTCAAAACGCTGTTGTTCAGAGACAGCTGATATTTGACGTGATGGCTCAACTGCTATCACATGGCCGAGATGTGTTGTGTCAGACTTTGACTGATTGCTGTCCGGAACAATAGATAGAAGGGTCGTGTCCGGACCTGAAGTGTGTTTGAGCGTCCTGCCAGGTGTGAAGGTCTTAGTTAGATTGGACGCTTTGAACCTACATTTTGAAGCGTCCAAGTTCGATGGTTTTATACAAGCGAGTAGCTGACAAACTTGACAGGGAGACGACCGCAGCTGTTCGTGAGATTCAGTAATCGGGTCCTTGAAGTAGTCCACTGGCTCGTTATTTTGTGACTTTCGGGCCAGTGTAAACCATTTTATATCCTCACAGCGTTCACAAAGATGATTTAGCTGTGACTTTGCCTTGACCGACCGCTTATCGCTTGACGAAGACCTTGGGCGTTTCATTGCAGTGAGTTGATATTTGTGGGATTGGGCACTGGCACAAATGTAGAGCTTCGGATTGTATCACAGGAAGAAACAAGTAATTACTAGATGGTAGGCAGTTGTCGAAGGAAGGGTTAAGATGATAATTGCACAGAAGGAGGGGAAGTTGGAGATAAGCCAATAGCCCTTCCTGGTAACAATGCAGTGCTGCCTGATAAATATTACAAATCAATCCCAGAGTGCCTTACCTTAGAGCTCTGCCTTGGGCTGCTTATCTGCATCCAGCCAACCTGTAGATCTTACTGTTTTGAGTTCCTTTCAATGTCCAGCAAATAAGGCGTACAGTTGAAATTACATTGATTGTAGATCTTTGATAACATAGCTTTCAAGGTCGCCCGCTTACAGTGAAGATCTGTAATAAAGCAGAAAGTTTCCTAACTTCTGTATCGCCGATCCGGGGGTCGATCTTCGCGGAACGGGCCACTCCGCCTGACAACGGCTCAATTTGCTGACATGTTATGCAATGTCACTGTGGAGCTACCTAGCTCGGGAACCTGCATGACATGGATGATATGATGTTTAATTACACGTTGATATTGAACGACCCGTCGATTGCGGCGCGGTTGACGCTGCTGACGCTGCTGACCTTAATGACTAAGACTACCTCCTGCTCATCGAGAACGTGCAGGTCGGCTTTGCCGTGGTCAAGCCTGTTAGGAGTATGGCTATAAAGAATAACAGGGTCCAAACCGATCATCTCGACCGGTTTGACAAGTGCGTCTTTCGCCTGATGCTTCTAGTGCATGGCCTGAGTCTCCTCACTCTCAGATGTCAAGGAGGAGGTGTCGAGTACCTTCCTCAATCGTTTCGCACGACGGAGCGATATGGTGTCATGGCTCCTTTCAGGGAGGAACGCGAGCATGATGACGAAAACCGGCCCTGCGGCCCAGAGGATCTCCCAAAGACTCCACCTCCACCCTTCGACCGGGGCGCTGAATCCTGAGATGATAGGCGCAAGAGCCAGGCCGCACGTCATCAACCATGCCCACAACATTATGGCATAAGGGAGCTTGGGGAGCGAAAACATATCCTGTAAGGTCGCTCCACCGGTCGCTAGGCATGGCAAGCTAAAGAAGCCTTGTAGAAATCTCGGTACAAGCAGCCCCGGGTAGTTGGGAACCAAAGAAGTAGGGATGCAAAGCACCACAAAGATTGCCATTGTGATGATATAAGGCGGATTTAGTCCTATCGAAGGCATTTCGGAAACAAGACAGAATCAGAATGGTAGAGGACCGACACCGTAACCAACCAGATACAACGCAAAGGCCCAAGCAGACGAGATGTGGCCAACTCCAAACTCTTCCATCGTGCCTTCTTCGCTATTGGCAAAGATGGCTCCTCCCATGTAGACTGCAAAGGTGTAGAGATAGATTTGAGCTGACACAAGGCTTTTCTTATGCCAAGGCCAGTTTCGAGGGTTCGCCGGGTCATAGTCGTTATACCAGCCAACTAAATGTTTGTCGTCCTTTTCCTCAATCAATCCATTAGCGGCAAGATCATCAATTGTCGCAATCCTTGCTGTCCTCTTGAATGGCGGACTATTTCTTGCGTTCCGTGATGATGCGCCTGAATCGTCTAGTTTCTCAGCAGCGTCGGAATGGTTCATCGAGGACAAGGCTTGTTTAAGGACGTCTTTCTCCCAAGCTGTTGAAAGGGAACGGCCACACATAAGGTCAATAACATGTCCCAATGTGCCGGACATAAAAAGGGAGCCCATAGCTTTACTCGATGGTAGGAACATAACAATTGCACAAAAGACTGCTGTATCGTGCATGCCAGCCCATCCCAATGAACCAGGATCATCGTTTCTTTTTCTTTATTTGTTTATTTTAATATAGCAACTAAGACTGTAAGGGTTTTTCATCAAACAATCTCCAACGCAAACACTGACTGCTCTTTCACTGTAAGGGCCCACCCTCTAGTTAGCTTACTCAATCACAGATCTCCAAGCCCACGAGGTCTCCAACTTTGAAGAAAAGGTGGAATTTGCAATCAAGTAACTTATGTACATAAGCGCATGCTGTTATGGCTAAGACATAATAGGATTGATTGACTTAGGAGCTTCCTTGCTCTAAGCGGCAACGAGCTTTGCTTGACGGTGAAGTCCCCTTTCGGGCTGCGTTCCACTTTTGGAAATGGCCATGAGTCTTGCACTTCTACTCAATTGTCTCCCATCGCCGTTAGTCCGCATGTAATATGCCAGGTCTGCCGTATGATCCCACTCAGTCTGGGACAAGCCGTTACCCATTCAAACAAACCGATTACCGCTATATTAAAACTCATTTCCCTTGAACTGAGGCTCACTCATAGCCTCCCAGTAGTGTAGTGTCAACCCGAGCTTTGTGATAGAAGACTGACCCCAGTTGGGTCGGAAGTTGTCAAGAGGACATCCTTGCCTTCAAGAGAGACATTGTTATCCCATTCCGTGCTGTGCAGCTTAGCTCCGTGAAACTCCTCGATCCCTGGCACAGATTTTGTTCAAGTAGCCGATTGCATGAGCCAGGATACGGCACCAGTCATGCATAATTGTCCGAAATTGCAAGTTAGTGATTGTGATATGCCATTGCCTTTTTTATGGAATCCACGAAGCCTCCTTGACCTGGTGCTGAGTCCGAACATGTTTAAACAAGTCGTACTTAGCAGCGAGACCCTTGAAGTAATTTCGTATCTCGTCCGTACAGGCAAGAACAGTAGAAAAGTCTGCTTTAGGTTTGAAGGAATACGCGTAATTATGCGAGGGAACATCGCATGCATAACACAGATAGACGTTCTCAAACCAAGTCCCGCCGACCCCGGGAGCCTATATTCCTCTTCTGTTGAATTCTGCCCTTAGAGGTTTTACCATTTTGGTTACAATCTTAAAGTATCCCTGCTTGCACGTGACACCCAGCGCCTGTCCAAAAGGATCCTCGAGGATGTGTAGATCTTATACTCTCTTGACTCTCAACTGCAGTTTTCGGACATACGGGGTACCGGAGTGTAAAGAAGCCCGGCACTCCGGGAGGGGTACACCAGTGTTGCGGTCAATAAGTTCATGTTACGCTAATGCAAGAATGTGGCTTTTTAATTGGATAGCTTGAGATGTTTGTATTGAACTTGATTAAGCTCTGCAGTCGTATTGTCGTATTTGGCCTTAGAGTTACTTGAACTTTAATTGACAAACTCCGCAAACAAACAAGCCCAAGTCCGCATGTTAGTAAAGTCGGTCGGGGCTGTGGAGCTCAAGATCAATCAAACCCTTCCTGTACTAGGTTTAGTGCCACTATTCATAGAAAGAAATGCTCCACCTCTACGACGGACTTTGCTGAGTCAATGCGGTATGCCTTCTGACATTCCTGTCCGCATAGCACCATGTCCGCATCACAATAGATATATATTGATACATTATTCCAATGGTCGTTATAGCTCAGTCTTCACCTCAATATAGTACAGTTTAACATCATCCTTCAATCTACCAACACCTTTCACCACTAGTACCTGAGCCCTTACACTCACTTATATATCCGCATTCTCAAGATGGTGTCGTCAGGTCCACTTCGTTTCGATGGGCGCGTTGCTATCGTCACAGGCTCCGGCCGAGGCCTCGGGCGGGAGTACGCGCTTCTTCTTGCCCGGTTGGGGGCCTCTGTTGCTGTCAATAGCATAACTCCCGCCACCACACAGCAAACAGTCGATGACATTACAAAAGCCGGCGGCAAGGCAATTGCATGCGTTGGAGATATTTCAGACAACAATGTAGCTGAAAGCATTGTCGCAAAAACCATCGATGCGTATGGACGCATCGACATTATTATCAACAACGCAGGCATCAGCGAGTCTCTCACCATCGAACAAGTTACGCATGAATCCTTTTGGAAGATGCTCAATGTCCATATCGGTGGGGCGTTCAACATCACCAAGGCTGCATGGCCTCATATGAAAAAGCAACAGTTCGGAAGAGTTGTAATGATGCTTTCTGGCATGATGTTCGGAATGCCGACCCACGTCAGTTATGGAACCGCGAAGATGGGACTTCTTGGTCTGGTGAGGGCTCTTGCAACTGATGGAAAGCATCACAATATTTTGGTCAACTCGGTTTGCCCTTCTGGTCTCACCGACCTGGCGGCGAAGCATATCCAGGACCAAGGGATGCTCACTTTCATGCGAAACTACATGCCTGCCGTGGAAAACGCCCCACCAGTTCTGTGGCTTGCGCATGAGGACTCCAACGTCAACGGAGAGAACTTCAGTTTCGCTGGAAGGCTCATGTCTCGAATTTTCATTGGAGAAACAGGTGGTTATCTTGGCTCGCGAGATGTGGATTGGACTATTGAAACGGTTCGGGATAATTGGGATAAGGTTATGGACATAGAAAAGTTTGATCTTGTTCCTGACGTGGAGACGTTCGGCCCACGCCAGTTTGAGCGCGTGTCGGCTGGCGAGGGTCAGCTGTTATCAGTTGATGATCTGACCAAGGCTTTTTAATGCAAGGTCTTCGTCCTTAGATGTGTAACCCAATAAAGACAACCTTCGCATCTTATTCCGAGGAATCTGTTGACCTAGAAGCCCCCCGTCTTCATCCAGGGAGGAAGCGCAGTCTCACTATGACCCAGGAGAAACTAGGTAATAGGAAAGAGAGTACCATTACCTCAAACCACGCCTGCCCAATCCCGTTCCAAAGCTGTGACAGGAAATCTAAGGCCACCACTAAAATATCCGTCATGCAGACATAGCGGTAGTCTGGAGACTAAAAATTCAAATTCTGTCACATGTTAGCAAAAGGTCGAAACATGAAATTTCTTGAAATCGGTATTTATTGAATAGGGGCACAGGTCTAGAGCAAATCTGCGCATTGCAGATTATAACGACTTACATTTTTCCAGACGTGAGAAGCCAGCCTAAACGCCCACGAGATACAGGGTAATAGAACATTCGCTCTTTCACACCTTAGCTAAATTGCAATAGTAGTATAATCATCGCGCTGTGATTGCATCTGCTTCCGACTTGTTATTATTTTTACTGTTAAAGCCAGACCCAAAAGTCTGGAACGAGGAGTTAAAGGCAGAGTGCTACAACAGTGTTATATCTCTTAATAGTAAATAGAGTAAGTTAGGTACATTTAAGTAAAGAAGTCTTATTAATAGCTAGTAAGCTAAGTATACTATCTAGTACTAAATAAATATATATATATATAAAGCAGTTATAGTTAAAGTAACTTTAGTTAATAGTAACTATAGTAGTTACCGTTAGTAATTATTATGTTAAAGGTAACTAAGGTAGAGTAGTTATGCAAGGAGATGTAGTAGTGACTACGTCTGATAGGGTGAAAAATGTGGGGTACACGTGATGTAACCGCGGGGATCGTAACACAGTGCTCCAATTCTTTAAGAGGATCGCAACGGCCGCGTAGGCTGAGCCGATAAGAACAGGAAATATTCCCAACTCGACGCCGCGAATGTCACGTGAAATTGAAAGCTTGAGGATGATAACCCAAGAGGATACAAAAAGTGAGAGGTTGGTGTTGGAGAAAAAGCTGTTGTACGCAGAGTGGGAAACGAATGTAGCTACTACTGCTACTGTAAGTGATTGGATGTAAAGACTCAGACGGATACCAAGACCGTAAAGGTCTGGATTGCCAGAAAAGCCACAATGGTCAGACATGATATGTTGCGACAAGAGAGGTATTGTGTATCGTTGTTTCAATTAAGCAAGCCTAGTACAAACGCTTTCGACACAGTCTGCTTCTTAAGTATGTCACTTTTTTTCACTGCGACAGATAGATATCAGACCACTAACCTCTACATCATGATAAGGCTGCGGTGCCGGCATTTTCGAGCTGAGCATCGTGGGCTGAAAATCGAGTTGTTGTGCCAGCCACTTAGCGGAGTAGACCGGCTGATCATATGATAGTGATGATAATAAAAACAAAGTGGCGCTCGCTAAACCAGTAGCGTTCCCTCGAGCTAGACGATGTTTTACCAACAGCTGATTAGAACCAATATTGTCTACCTCTGAGTGCAGTGTAGGAGTCGGATGACCCATGAGCATATGATAGGAGGGATCGTCACACTGGCTGTGCGCAGCTCTAAGAAGAGGTTCAAATTAATCGTTTTCTGCCGCCTCGAAAATATCAGCACAGTACAACTTAGTATTGGGCTCATACTAGTTGAACAGTGACTAAGCAACCATGAACTCTTCCCACACCACCAACATTTCTGTTTGTCCCTTTACCGGCAACCCGGATCTGTACGGCATCGGCATCCAGATCGGCTTCTATCGGCAGTGGATCTCCACCCTGCTCGCAACACTATTCACACCATGGGAAGAAGACATCCTTCGCATACTAAACCTCCTGATGCAATTGGCGATCTTCCTGGGTCTCGTGTTCCTTACGCAAGACGGCAAGATTCACGCCGTTGAGCCAATTATCGCAATCTGGCTGTCGTTCGGAGCTCTTTCTAGTCTATTAGGCAACGGAATCAACCCACTTGGTAGATTCTCAGGCTTCTTCAGAGTTCTGGTCTACTCTGGCTTTGCAGGTTATGCATGCTGGCTATGGTTTGTAAGCCTCAATGAAATGCTTGAAGCAGAGAAGGGCTGCAGTATTGTCGCATTCTTCAGAGGTGTGAGCATCGAGGGATCATTTCGAACGTACAACAAAGTGGCGGCATTTATAGGTGCTTTCATCTGCGCCATCTTTGCGGTCGCCAGCGTGTTCAAGATTACGAACGCATTCAAGCACGCGACAAATCAAAAGAGGTACTCGGTAGAAATCACCTTCCTTCTTTTCTCCCTCACGGTAATAATAGTGTCCATTTCTGCGGTCGAATACCTGGTGAGAGCAAATGGAATTACAGGTATATGGGAAATCACTACTGTTTGTCAGTTACTTCCTTTGCTCTCGGGAATATTTAGGCTCCTGGAGGTATTGTATGAGATAGTGACGAAAAAGCTATGGCGACTATCGAGGTGCTGGTTGTTATTGAATCACCATCTTACATAGTAATAATCGTTGTGATGGGTCAGTCTGTAGGTAAAATCTTTGAATTCATTAGACCTTTTATGCATAAAGGGATTTATTTCATTGAGACAGGCGTGAAAGGCTGAATTCAAAACCATTATTCCTTTCTAGGCACACGGGCATTTGCAGCCGCCACAAAATGTCCCCAGGTTATAAGCTCTCTACTGCAGTCGTCCTGATGTAAGTTGCAATCAATAAGCGTCGGGCCATTCTTATGCGCCATTGCCCGTTCAAGACTCTTGGAGAGGTCCTCGGAAGTATGGGCCTCCAGACCAAGCGCATGCCCCTTTCCACTATCAGTGCTGAATGCCTGAACCAAGCGTGCATAATCCCAGTTCTGAACACGATTGTAGAGCCCATCGTGTATCTCTACTTCGATAGTATAGCCCTTGTTGTTCATGAGAAGTATGATGATGGGTACCCGAAAGCGTACCATTTGAGATACCTCCTGAGCTGTCACCTGAAAGGCACCATCGCCCACCATGACGATTATCCTCTTGTAAGGCTTTGCAAGGGCGTAGCCGAATGAGGCGGGGATGGACCACCCAATATGGCCCCACTGCATTTCAATCTCAAAATCAGTCATGAATGGGAGACTTAGCTTAAGACCATTGAACCATGAATCTCCGGTGTCGGCAAAGATAACTGTCTGCGGGTTCAGACTTATCAGAACTTGTGTCTGTCGAGCAATTTCCTTCCTCGTCAATCTTTCGGGACCGCCAGAACCATCGCTCAAGGTTGGAAGGGCCGGATCCGGACGGAGTCGGTTGTACTCGACCATGGTGTTGTCGTTCCAGCAAACCGTTTCTGCCAGCCTGGTAAGGAATTCGATGATCTGAACATTGCTGCAGTAGATCTTTGATGCCACTGTCACACTGTCGATGTCAACAAGCACTTGAGGAACACTGGGCAATGCTGTCCATCCAACGGTGCTGTAATCTGTAAAGGTGACACCAACGCAAATGATAACATCTGCCCAATTCACAATTGTATCAGCTGCAAGAGTGCTGACCTGGCCCCAGAAGATGCCTGCGAATTGAGCATGATCTTCAGGGAACGTACCCTTTGCAGCAGGCTGAAGGACAACAGCACAACCAATCGCCTCTGCTAACTGGCGTAGGCTATCTTGCGCCATGGCCCTTCGGACTTTCGGTCCAACAAGGATGACACACTTCTGCTTGGAGCCGATGAACTCGGATGCCTTGGCCACAGCAACGTTGAGTGAATGTTCATCACTTGGAACAGCGGAAATTACAGAGCTGATAGGTCCAGGACGGATACAGGTCTCGCCGGCCAAGTTGGTTGGTATTTCGATGTAGACAGGCTTCCGGTGGGTAAGAGCAGCCCGAATAGCTCGATCAATGAGGGCGGGAGCATGGGCAGCCTGGCGAATGCGTAAAGCACAGCAAGTGATTCTTTTAGCCATCTCGAGCTGATATGTCGTATCATATTCGCCTAGAGTATGGTGCAGTATATGCTGGCTCACATCATTGGTATTAGGGGATCCGCTGACGAGAATGACAGGGAGATCCTCGGCATACGCACTGCCTATACCATTGAAGGCTGAGAAGGCACCGACACTGTAAGTGACGATGCAAACACCGATTCCGTGGGCACGGGCATAACCCTCGGCAGCAAGGGAGCAGTTAAGCTCATTGGTGCACCCAATCTCAGTTAGAGATGGATGCGCTTCAAGCTTGTCGAGGAGTATAAGGTTATAATCTCCTGGAACAATGAAATGATGGCGGATATCAAGTTGTGCAAGCCGCTCCGCGAGGTAGTCGCCTACTGTGAAAGGCGACATTGCAAAGGTTGAGTAAGATAATTGCCGGAGTATGTTGCACAGTTATGAAATTGAAAGAGCATGAGTTGGCGTATCGCTATATAGAACCTCAATTGATATATCCTCAGTCTCCCCGGATTCAGGCAAGACCATTTCCCAGGCATGTCTGGTATATGATTGGTGATTCGCTGGTTCTGATATTCTCACTGGTATTGTGAACTAATTGCTGACATGATCTGACCACTGCCACAAGAATTGACCGGCTACCAATAGCTTCGTGTCAATAATGACTGAGGTTACTCAGTTGACTGTTTGTCCACAGTCACCTAGATGCATCGTCACTCTTGTCAGTTTCTGCATCCGAGGGTTCAAGCCACTGCGGCAATCAGATCATATGGACATGACCGACAAACTCAGCCCACAGAGCTACGAAGATGACTAGTGGATGGCACTTGTACATGAATGACGAATAAGCATTGAGTCGTGACATATTCTTGGTGATATGATGGTCAGCTCACAAAGCTACGTGGTAACATCGCAATTTTGAAATCCTACTCTGCGAAATGACTCAAGATGATGGCATCACCGTGTATCTGAACTTTTGAAAGTTCAGCAATTCAGGTGTATAGGTCAAACCAACAAATCAATGGCACCACCGTCGGATTGGAGGTCGATATAGTTTCCGATCATAGCAGACATACACGTGTATGAACTGATGTCGAATGTCACCAGCCATGATATGATAAAAGCAGCACGGTGGTAGCAGATCATATCTATGGCTCAGATCATATCTTCTTGCTGTCCACCATCACCAATTCCAACCAGTTCATTGGTTCTTAAAAGAGTCGCGTGCCCCCAAACGCTCTCAGGTATTGATGGGTCGATACCTACGCGCACATCATCAGCAAAAGAGCAATATAAGACATCATGAATGACGATTGGGCTACTGAGCCTCTCGTTCTAGACTTTGAACATCTGGCTCGCAGCGATGTCGGTCTCGTCGGCGGCAAGAATTCTTCCTTGGGTGAAATGATACGAGCCCTTGGGCCCAAAGGGATTCCTGTCCCACCAGGCTTTGCCACATCGTCTTATGCCTACAGACATTATGTGGACGCCAACAACATCCGGGGCAAGATGGAGCAGCTCATCAATGTGTGGCAATCAGGTCATCAAACCCTCGCAGAGACTGGCCGCGCTATCCGTGGTCTCTTTCTTCGCGGTACCTGGCCCGCAGACACTGCAGAGGCTATCTTGACAGGGTACCACGAACTCTGCGCCAAAGTCCACGTTGACAAGCTGAGTGTCGCTGTGCGATCTAGTGCAACAGCTGAGGACCTGCCTGATGCAAGCTTTGCCGGCCAGCAGGAGACATACTTGAACATTCAAGGCGACGAAGCTCTGTTGGATGCTTGCCGGAAGTGCTATGCTTCGCTCTTCACTGATCGAGCCATCAGCTATCGGCAGCTGAAGCAGTTCGATCACACGAGCGTCGCGCTCTCTATTGGGGTACAGCAGATGGTTCGCTCGGACCTTGGCGGTTCCGGCGTCATGTTCTCCATCGATACCGAGAGCGGATTCGATAAGATTGTTCTTATCAACGCCGCCTGGGGCCTTGGAGAGACAGTTGTGCAAGGGACAGTGAACCCTGACGAATATCAAGTTTTCAAACCCCTGTTAAGCGTCAAGAAGCTATGCCCTATTCTTGAAAAGAAATGTGGCGACAAATCCATCAAGATGGTCTATGGCGACAAGCATGCGCCTACTCGCAATGTACCCACATCAAAGGCTGAAAGAGCTGCGTTTGTCCTCCAGAATGATGAAATTCTGCAGCTGGCTCGTTGGGCCTGTTTGATTGAAGAGCACTACGGATGTCCCATGGACATGGAGTGGGCAAAGGACGGCATCACTGGAAAAGTCTACATCGTCCAGGCTCGACCAGAGACGGTGCAGTCACGCCGTGATTCCAATGTTTTCAAGACGTACACCGTCGGTAAGCGAGGTCATACATTGACTACTGGCCTTTCCATCGGAGACAAGGCCACCGCCGGACGTATTTGTCTCCTCAGCACCGTCTCAGACATGGACAAGTTCATTGATGGCTCAATTCTTGTCACGGAGGCTACAGACCCTGACTGGGTCCCCATAATGAAACGTGCTACTGCTATCATCACTGATCAAGGCGGACGAACCTCTCATGCCGCTATAGTCAGTCGTGAACTCGGCGTTCCTGCTGTAGTAGGCACTGGAAATGCCACCTATGTTCTCCACACTGGTCAGGACGTTACTGTATCATGTGCAGAGGGTGATACCGGTCTCGTATATGAAGGAATCTCCGACATCACTACTCAGACGGTTCATATATCAGAGCTGCCGACCGTTCGAACAAAGGTCATGCTCAACCTTGCCAACCCAGCTTCTGCATACCACTGGTGGCGACTCCCATCTGATGGCATTGGGCTTGCGCGCATGGAATTTGTTGTCAGCAATGCTATCCAGGTCCATCCCATGGCTCTTGTTCACTTTGATAAACTGAAGGATCAAGAGGCAAAAAGAGAGATTGCAAAGCTCACAGCCGGATATAACAACAAGTCTGACTACTTTGTTGATAAGCTGGCCTGTGGTCTTGCAACTCTGTGTGCCACTGTCTATCCCAAACCCGCTATCATCCGCATGAGCGATTTCAAAACCAATGAATATGCCCGTCTCATAGGAGGTGGAGAGTTTGAGTTCAGGGAGGACAACCCTATGATAGGCTTTCGAGGTGCTTCACGCTACTACTCGTCGCATTACAGAGAGGGGTTCGATCTTGAGTGCCGCGCTGTCAGGAGAGTGCGCGAGGAGATGGGACTCACCAACGCCATTGTTATGATTCCTTTCTGTAGAACCATCACAGAAGCCAGAAAGGTCTTAGACGCCATGGCAGAGAATGGTCTCAAGCGTGGTGAGGATGGACTCCAAGTCTACGTCATGTGCGAGATTCCATCCAATGTGATTCTGGCTGACAGTTTCACCAACCACTTTGACGGCTTTTCTATTGGGTCGAACGACCTGACCCAGCTTACACTGGGAGTCGACCGTGATTCTGGCGTACTGGCTGACCTATTCAACGAAAGCGATGAGGCAGTCAAGTGGATGATCTCCACGGTTATCACTGCAGCCCACAAGGGAAACTGTAAGATTGGTCTCTGTGGCCAAGCCCCGAGCGATCATCCTGAGTTTGCCAAGTTCCTGGTTGACGCTGGCATCGATTCAATTTCTGTCAGCCCTGATAGCTTTGTTCAGGTTAAGCGCCACGTTGTGGCTAGTGAGAAACCATAAGACTGGAATTGGCAGGGATCATATATGTATTGGGTAACTGAGCTTTGTGTAGTAATAGTCTGTTTCATCATCTCAAGTTTGTCATTTTTGTTTCTCGCCATTAATACTCTGTATCTGTATGCGTGTCCCAGATCAGCACCAGGTTGTTGATGCCGTTTGCCTGATATTCGCCCTGGGCCGGCCGTTACACAGGACACCATATAAAAACAACGGCTATGTCACAGAAAACGTTGAACTTCAGAAGCTGTCTTGGAAAATAGTTTCAAATTCGTCGCTGCTAACACTTAGATTGCCTGACATTTGTATTTTAACCACAATATTTCTTCGGATCTGAGACCTCGATCATTTCTGCAAGCCCTTACTAACGCCCGACAACAGGAATGAGCTTGAGTTCCAATCTCAGACCAGATCAATTTGAAAAGTCTTCGTGGAAGTGACAGTCGTTGCTAGCATGAACTTTAATGTACGATAGTTGTTCAATCTGAGCTGAGAATATTTACACAAAAGCAAAACGCAACCATCATTGCCAGCTCTGTTGGCTCAAATCGACGCTATGCTTCAGACGCTCCGCAGACTTTGCTATAGCAGCCTTCTCCTGTTCATCCAAACGCAACTTCGGTGTATGTCGGATGCCCTGTCTCCCTATGACAGCCGGCATGCTCAAGCAGCATTGATACTGCTCCTGATAGTGGCAGACAGGAGCAACATCTAGCTTGTCCAAAAGAATAGAGACACAAATGTTAGCGGTGATGGAACCAATGCCAAATGGAGCAGCCCCCTTTCCTAGAGCTATCTCTTGGGAACGGGTCTTGCATGTACCCGCAAGTTTCGCACGGGTTTCATCACTCAACTCGTGCAGTTCGGAAACAGGTACTCCACAGATACTTGCACTTGACCAGACTACAACTTGATCTTGTCCATGGACACCTACAACATTGATATCGATGGACGACGCCGAGACCTTGAATGCTCGTGGTCAGTATACAGGACCCGAAGGAATCGTTTGTTGAAGTCACAAACACTCACAAAAGCCCGAGTCGCAACCATTCCGCGCAACCTGGCGGTGTCCAAATACGTCCCTGACCCTATAACCTGGGATGGCGGAAGGCCCGAGATGTCCTTGGCGATGGAAGTAAGCAGATCAACTGGATTCGCCACGATAAGGAGGATAGTGTCGCGCCGAAAGGGCTTCATCGCGTCGACTACCTCTCTGATCATCGAGACGTTTCGGGCTATATAATCAACAGTAGTTTGTCCTATCGAAGGGTTAGTCTCGAAAGAATGATGGAATCGATCTCATACCTAGCGTGTGCCTGGGCGCTGCCGTGATGACAACAATGTCACTCTGAGATGCCTCCCGATAAGTGGCGGGTCGTATTTGAGTAATGCTATTGGTGCAAAAGGCGGCATCGGAAAGATCTTCAATCTGAGAATTTCTCACGCTGAGATTAACGTCGACGAGGAGCAGCTCGCTGGCGATGGAGTTGAGTGCAACATTGTATGCAACAGTACCGCCAACTTCGCCGACGCCTATTATTGCGATACGCGAATTCTGGTCCATTTTGCAGATTGAGATTAGAAGATGTGAAAAAAGAGGGCAGGTATTGCATGTTCCCGGTTTTAAGAATGTGTTGTATCCCTATCAAGGTGGCAAATGGCATTTAACGTACTGTTATGGATGGCGCGAATAAACTTTTTACATGCTATATGTTCTGATCCGTGTTCTGACGCATCGTGAGTCTAATGACACTGTAACTTGAGAGCCATCAGTCATATGAAAGAGGGGTAGGCTAGAGCATCATATCATTGCTACACTGTGGCGGTGGCTTGCATCATGATCCTATGATGACTTGCACCAGCTTTCATTCAACACGATGTCAGAATTGGAATCTGCTCACACAACCAATTCATTCGGTCTCCACTTTTGTCAGATCTTATTCGTTGTCACACGACTTACTTCAGCAACACCATGATGCCACCAAAGGATCATCTGAAAAGTCAATACACTATCATATCATCCCGTGCCTCATCACAGGAAAGGCAATGCTAGTATGCTCGCTGGTCGTGTAATTCTGATTTTGTCTTGTTGGATGAAGTTGTATACCAAAGATAAGCTGATCGAGTGATCATGCCCTTGATTCTACTCCGAACATCACGAGCTCATCAACAGGTCTCCAAGTATACACAGCCGCAATATCACCGAATCAGAGTCTAAAGGAACCCATGAATTGCATTCTTCCATTTGGATTCTTTGCCTATTGTCCAAGCAATACACTCGCTATAAGCACTACACTTTAATAATTCTCAAGTTGATTACTGCTCTCTATCATCGCCATGAAGCTTACCGCTGTTCTCATTGGTGCATTGGCTACTTGCGTGGCTGCGGCGCCTCCCGTCAAGAAGTGCACTCCAGGAACTTACTCCTGTACTCCAGACATCAAAGGCTGGCAGGTCTGCAATGTTGACTATTCCTGGGTTGTAAGTATCCTGGTACATATGTTTGATGAAAGTGCTTCGCTGATGGTCTATTCAGTTTGCTGGTGTCTGCCCCCCAAAGACCGCCTGCCTTTTCAACAAGGTCAACGGCTCGCCATATTGCGTCCCTCCTGGCTTTCACTTTTAAACGCGGGTCTGGCCTAACCTGACTTAATCCGACTTGCTAGAAGGACTGATGAGGATTACTTTTGAAGTTGATGAAGGATATTTGTTTTGGAAGTTCGATTTTTACCAATGTTTGTACGTCTCTCATTGAATGATTAGCTACTGTGGTGGTTGTTGTCTTCTGTTAAGTGTACTCTAAATGATAGTTCAAATAACGCTTCTACTGGCTTATTATACCAGCGTAGCATTGGAAAACAACTTCTTAGAGGTTACTCGAGGTTGACTTAAAAAATCAAATTCTATCATTGAAGTCAAAAGGCCAAAGTAGGATTTTCAATCTCCCAGGAAAGGAAATTGGCTGACATGGTCCATAAATACGGCCGATCGGACCAATCCTTAGGTCTTCGGGCCTAGAGCTTGTCTTCCCACTAAAGTGGCATATTCCGGAGTATTAACATGATATTAGGAAGCCAAATGGTAGTTAACAATTAAATCCTGGCTTTGAAACTAAATACAATGACGCGTTAACATAAGACAGTAGTGCAATTTACATAACCCTTATTTCCGATGCCGATGATGTGATCCAGTAACAGTCGTTACCGCAACCGTGATGTTCTGTCCTGTCTCGGCCACTGCATGTGCAACCACCTCCTCCCCGAACGGCCATTCGCCAGCCATTTTCTCCGGCGTTTCGTAGTCCACATAGTCAAGGGGATCTAGGAGCTTGGCGGCTGCCGTAAGAGCCTTGGACCGGTGAACAAACGTCCCCTCGATCTGCGTTTCCTGGTCACATCCTGTCCGGTCCCTGTTGTAGTCGATCGTAGTTTGCAAAACATAGTGTAGCGAAGAGATTCCCGAGGGCAAAACGAGACCGCCTTCATGGTTCATGATCAATCTTTCGCAGTTGGGAGTAGCCTGGACGGACACCAGGAAGACCTGGCCGGCGGGAGCTTTTGCGTAGACGAGGACACCGTTCCCATGGTCCCAGCGTTTAGTATCGCTCGAGTGAACAGAATATTCAAGGAAGTCTGTAGGGTTGTATCTCAGAGCGTGCAGGACTCTGAAAGATGAGTCTTTCGCGGCTTCTAAGGTGCCACGAGTGCCCAAGACGTAGATGGATCGTTTGGCTCCTGATGGATCGACATGATAATCGATGACAGTCAGTATGATGTGGTATAGGAGCTCTGGAGTGTTTGGCATGATGAATAACATAAGACCGCAAGAGATGGGTCAATTGAATTATGGGTGCCTTTAGCTGTTCGGCGACAAGGGGATGGGTTTATCGTTGGAAATTTATCTTTGGTGCTTAATCCGCCTCGCCACGGAAGACATCCCCCCCTCCCCCATGCAAAGGCAAATCACGCGATTGTAGTCTGTCATGCGGACATATACTAAGTGATCAAGGTAGGAAGAACATATGAGAAGCAGCCGATTTCGACACCTCCATGCTGAACCGTCGTCCCCAAACACTCCTCAGTGGGTGTCCAGTTTCCCCTTCCCTTGTGGCCCCACTCCCGATCGCAACAAGACTCGTTACTCTTGTCTATCCTGGCTGTCGGATGAAATTCAATCAACCCCAGTCATATGACGGTTCGATAAAATGGTATCATGTTATGATGCACACTATCTGACGTGGCTTGGAGGGACGTCAGATCATAAAGTAGTCTAGTCAGGCCCGATGTACGTTCTTGCCTCAGGTGTTATAAATCTGTGTAAATATTACCTGGTGCATGATGCAGACCTCCTGGAGCCTTCTGTGCCATCACACCCCGCCATGGCTGTAACCAGCAGCCGACTCCCATTCCCTGCCCAGGGTCCCGGCAATTCAAACGACACCCATCACGAGTTTGCGTGGGTCCCTGTCATGGTGTTACTTGTATTCGCTCTAATCATCTTCATTCTTGTGGGCGGACCCGGGTAAGCATCGCCTCGACCCGACCATCTGGTCCGTATCTGATAACCACAAAGTCTTTACGCATGGGCAAGACACGGGAATGACCCGCCAAGTTCATCATCTTCTGAAACCACGAATGCCTCAAATTGTGAGCCCAGAGATCTCCCTCACCTGGACGCTGTCGCTCCGCCAAAAACAAGTCAAGCCCTCAGATCTGAGCTTTCGCAAGAGGAACATGCTGCCTGGGCAGTTCCGGTTACCAACATGACATGGTACGTACTTATCCACAGTCTATGCATTTAACTAACAGTCTATCTTCACCTTCAGCGTCATCTGTCTTGAAGTTGTCAAAGATACAGATGTGGTCCGGCATCTGGCATGCGAGCATACCTTTCATGCAGATTGCATTGCTTCTTGGTATCTTGCGGAGCACGATACATGCCCTATTTGTGCCTGTCGCTTTTCGTCACCTGGGCCAATGCCGCAGAAACCAAGACCAGCCCATACATAGATGTAGATATACGTTAATGTCGGTCAATTTCATGTCGAGACTACAGCACAGTTTAGCCGTTTTACAAGTGATCCTGGAGGGAATTGTATCCTTCTAGACACGTGTGTTGTATTCAGATTACACAGAGGTAGGTTCAATTCTTGTACGTAGAGACGCTCCGCCAGTCACGGATTTACGTTGCAAAGGTTTAACTATAAAAGTAAGCTTAACGTCACAGTTGGATATCTTCGATGTTGTTGTTCTTCAAAGAAATGCCGGTCTGGCGACGTAGAACCACTACGGAGGTGCAGAAACGGTCAGCGTGTCAGCGTGTCAGCGTGTCAGCACTAACATTAACCAGTGCATCTGCTAGATGTAACAGCTCTGCATACCTGATTATTTATCGCAAGATACACGCATGCTTGAAGCACAGTTACAGGTTGATTCCTTTTTGGTAGAGGAGAGCATTGTATTAAATTGACATTAACCTTATGGCAGTCCTTTCCTATGTCTCCGTTTAGCCCCTGCTTATTTTTAGTACCATCTCGTGCTATTCCCAACCTGATTAACCTGGGGCTCAAGCCTCGTCCTGTTTAGTTATTCATAAGTCCTTGGCTAAACAATTCCACTTGGGTGGCCAGTCTTTTGTTCTCTTGTTCCAACGCAAGAATACGCTGGCTCGCAGCATCTAAAACTTCGCCCCTGCTAAAGCAATGAGGATCCTTTACTGAGCCGTCTTTTCCCCTGTACTGATTTTTGGGCATCGATTCCTGAAGTACCAAAAGCAATCTTTCGAAGTGGTACTTGAGTCGCGTCCGGTATTGCTTCTCCACGTTCTTGTGCGAGTCGCGAGCTTGTCGAATTTCGGCTGGAACAGACGGCCTCCCCTGGAGATTCTTTGGCTTTCGAGAAGCTGAACGCATTTTTGGTGGTGGAGACGCCTTTCTGACAAGTTCTGCACCGTCTGTCTGCAACGTAACGCTAGTGGTCGTTGGGCCTTTTTCTCCAAGTCCATGAAAGAGGTCCTTGTAGTCCGTCATATTGTACCAATCGAAGTCAGAAGCCTCCAATTTGATGGGGATATCTGGATCAAAGGTAAATATGTCACAGTCAGAGGTGCCGACGTGAGACGTGGTTGTATCCCACCCAAATGAGTCTACGAGAGGGGAGTCAAGAGTTGATAGCGCTGGATGGTATGAACCGATACTCGACGATGCATCGCCGAGCACTGAGTCCCCGGTCATGATAGGGGTATCCTCTTCTTGATTGGGGTGGTACAAGAAGTGACTCGCGGACGGTGACTGGGAAATGTCAGTGTTGTACAATTAACTTGATATCATGACTGCCGATTGCAACTGATGGACCCTGGTCGGGCCAGTGGAGGGAGGTGAGACAATGGTGGAAGCAAATTAAACTTTACCTAATTGCCAAAAGTGCAGTAAACTATCGGGGCTGGTTACGCACCTCACGTTCGCTGTGTCGTCGATCCCAGTAGTGGTCACCAGGTTCAACAGCGATAGCATAAGTAGTCATGTTGATATTGATGATGATTGATTTATTCGAGGGCTGGAAGAATACTCCGAACAAGACCCGAAACTGTTTGTTGAACAGCTGCAGTCTTATACGTGGCCATCACAACCCTGAATCCCGTCAACTTTTCGGCATGGTAACCCGTTTGTTCCCTACACAACATCATTATGGGATGTTGAGAAATGAAATCCATCTTTGAGCGGCGGCGTCCGACGTTACTCCTCTCTTCCCTCCCTTAAGCCGACATATCCTTTTTTTTTTCTTCTCTTTTTTCCCTATCTCTCTCGCTCTGTCTCTCGTGTTTCGCCCCGCTCGAACATTGGTATGATATTTGGTAGTATAGCCTCGGTTGATTTAGTTTTAGCGTGGCGTGAGCTGGTTATGGAACGTCGTCTGATTCAAGGGTCTAGACCGTGCTTGTGGCTGGGTTCTAGACCACACATGCCGTAAGCAATGTCGCGAATCGATGCACCCATGTAATTAGTGTCGGCTCTATCACGATATTTCCTCAGTGTTTCCATTGGATCGCTGGATTCATCATAATGATATGGTGTGTTGTACTAGACTGTGCCGAGTTGTGCCATTTTAAGACTGTGACGAAACCATTACTCAAAAGCCCTTACAAATCTGAATGCAACATGAAGCATTGGGCAGAGTGCAGTACAATGTCAGCAGTCACAAAATGGTACCTGAATATCTGCCTTGTTAGCGAGTATATGCCCTGTCATATCGGCACCCACTGTTATCTCGCTTCACATGCACAGCATGCTACAATCATCAAATATTAACCATCCAACTTTCCTGATCCTACGTAGTGAAAAGCTTGATTATCCCTCTACCTTGTCTCACTGCTACCCAAGTTGGGGGACGTTGGCTGTTCCCCGCACAGGAATAACGCTAAAATAGGTCATCTTAAAACGCTAAACTGATGGATCTTGTGGTCTCTTCACTGTGTCTGAGCAACGTATTTATGAGCTCCCGCAATAACTTCATATGCTATCAGGAAGTTACCATTCACCGCTACAGCTATTACTGTCCCGCTACTACTAACTGCCTATGCTGTCGTTGAAAGTGGTCGGTGTTGGACGTATCTCACAACCATCCTGAAAAGAATCATCAACCGTCAGCTTACCCACAATTCTGTTGGCTTCGGCCGATATGTAAGCTCGGATGACGTGGCAATCGCAATCGGCATGCCGCAAAATCTCTGTTTTGAGCCGCATAACTTCAGATTTGACCTCGTTGTAACATAGAGAAAGTTCTTGATGGTGCTCAGTTAGTTCTTCCACCTTGACTTTTAGTTTGTTGGCAAGATCGCCCTTGTGATTACGACATTTGGCCGCAGACACGCGATTTCGTTCCCGCACAATCCTTTTGTCACCTTTCTTATTGACCACTTTAGTTTTTCTCCCTCGGTGGTCTGTATTGATAAACGATACTTGACTTCGTCTGGAATTCTTCTCGTACTCCCCCTTTGAAGGGTCCGTTTTCAGCCGAAAGATCTCTGATGGCGGATCATTCGACGCATCAGTAACTTTTGGCCCTTTTAAATCGCCGAGGGCACAATTAGTCAGGCGTTGTTCGGGTGCGACCTCTGCTGTATCAATGGGCTGCTGCCAAATACCGGCTCCAGAGCCTGGCCCTACCAGGTCCGAAGACTGGGAGCTGTTGAAACCAGTGTGTATACTCTGTCGAAATGCTTCAGAGTACGGAGACGCCTCTGTAAAAGCAGAAACAGAAGAAGGGCCACTGTCTTGTATGATTGACGATGGACTGCTGGACGTCTCGTCATTCATGAAGTGATCTTGCTGCCAACCACTATCGCACGGCTTAGAGGAGAGAACGGGAAAGGGGAGCATTTCGTAGTGAACAGGAGGATTTGCACAAACTGAACTGCACTCCCACGATACATGATATGCTGGCATGTTCTGCCAGACAAATCCAAAGCATTGCAGATCGTTTAAGATTTCTTGATTCTGGAACAAGACAGTCTCTTGGGGTATGCCGGGGTCTCCCTCATTTTGTGAAAGAGTTATGTTTTGTTCACAGGACATGTTGCTGCACCTATTACTTTGAGACTGTTAGTAAAATGGCTGGTGGTTGGTGCTTGTTGATAAACATACATGCGGCTTGTATCATGTGACAGCTGCAGTCACAGTTGAAGTGGATTGCTCAAAGAGTATAGGAGAGTACATGTATATAAGAAATCCAGATGAGGGTTACAGTAAGATTCGCCTAGCAAAAGAGTTAGCAATACGTGTAGTTTACAAAACACAGTTCTAATACTTACAGTCGGACTTTAAAGTGTTCAAGACCCCGCGAGTTATTTCTTGTCAACCGAAATAGAAACCGAGACCGAAACCGAAACCGGTCTGTGCAGCTAATCAAGAATGTAATTTTGCATGAGACAACACTCAGATTCACTGTTTCCAGACTGAGCTTTGAGCTGGTCTTGGCTTTAACACATCTCTTAGAGTTTTATTATTGCTTTAGTGCTTAGTTTAGAGTAACATGGAAATACGTGCTTGGGCTGTGCAGGTCCAACACTGCCGCGTTGCGATAGTTTTACAAGACATGTAAGAGATTGAATTGGAGATTTGCTGTTATTGCTAATATCTATAAACTCTTGGTGTCGCCATTACTTTTGGATAACATCTTCAACATCTTCAACATCTTCAACATCAGCTCTCTCGTCTTACCTACAATAATCTCTAGACTTGTACATTTCTTCAAACCTTCAAAATGGTGCCTACATTTATCAAGAGAATGGAGCCATTCTTTACCCTCCGAAACAAGCTCCCGCTCCAGATCGTCCAGATCATTCTCATCATCGCGGTCATTTCCCTATCTGGTGCACGACTTCTACTGCCCAACAGACCTCCCGGTCGCTCCACTACTATGGGCCTTGGCATGGTAAATCAGTTCTACGGCTCAAGATATTTATCTCTAATATTCCTAGGGCGCCAAATCTCTCATCATCATTTCTTACGAAATACTTTCCGAACATGTCAGCCGTTTCCGACGCTGGAGAAGCCTCAAGGCTTATTTCATCCTCAACGCGATGGAAGTCGTCTTTTGGGCCGCTGTTGCTTTCATGATGATTCGCGGGAATTCGAGTGTCTGTATCGGAAAAAGCTGTGCCCTTGGCTGGGTTGTGCTTGTACTGGCCGGCATTCTTAAGTATGCTTTCTTTTCAATTCCATACATTGAACAGCTTTCTAACAAATTAGCCCCCTCGCCAAATACCTTGCTGTCGTATGCTATTTGGATTGGCGATTCGAAAAGAAGCACGGCGTCCATCGTGGCTCGAGCTTGACCAAGAACCAAGCTGAGCCATTCAGCACTCTTCGCGCACAAGGCTCGGTTCGAGTTTAAGACGCGGGATAAAGTATCAAGATGGGATAGGGTTTTAGACGGGGGGTATTATTGAAGTTGGCGCAGGGTGGATGTGCAAACTATGCTATTACTGATTTTGTTACTTATTTCCTATGTACTCTCCTTTGCGATTTTAAAACTAGAAGAAAAAAGACAAGAAGCTCATCCAACACAAATCTCACACTCAACAGCTTCCATACACCACTGGAGTAACGACCTCCATTGTGGATCCATCTCCTTCCAGATATCTAGAACAACTAATCTCCCCCATTTTTCCATGTACCAGGTAGATCTTCCAACCTGATTTAGCACGACACAGTAGTGCGCGAGAACACAAAGCGCAACGGGGTTTCGTTGTTTCGTAAGGTCTAAGAAATCTGCACTCACGGACAAACAAAATGTCAGGGCGATACGTAAGTCTGGATTGGCCGTTGTTCCAATACTTTTCTCAATCCAAGTGATGGCAGTTACAATAGACTCTTTACATAAAGAAACCATTGCAGGCTCGAAGCTGCTCGGGATGGTGATCTGTCGAAGCTGGCCAATGACGGCTGTAAGGACTGGCGTCGACTCGCATGGGCTTCCTCTTACAAAGAGACCCGCAAGTCTACTTTGATTGAGCGTCGTCTGATATTTGTTTAAGATATCACTCATGCCCCGGATTAAAACGAAGACATCCAAAAGGTCATCAATGCCAGGCTGTTGACCCGAGTTTTGTGTACTGAAACCAGCGAAAGCGCCGATGGAGAGTAATGAAGATGCAAGAAATATTTCCACGCAATTATCTTGTGAGATAGACCCAATAGCTGATCGAAGGCCTTTGATAGCCTCATTCTGGTGTTGCGAAGCGCATACAGGAAATTCAGGGCGATCTGGATTCAAATGGGCTAAGTGATATGCAGACACTGACAAAACCTGATGTAGCAGATAAACGTGGCGCAATGCTAGCTTGGGCATCTCAATCTGCCATATGTGTTGAAGCTCATTGGCACGCGGTAAAGTCAGATAAGTGCATGTTGAGTGATGATGCATTAGCTCCAGATCCGTGAGCCATGTACTCTGCTCTATAGGCTCCTGGCCTCTCACAAACTTAGCCAAGTATGGCAATGGATCTGGGATGGCAGCAAGGGAGGTCAACATGGCGTCTTGCCGGGCAATTCTTCCCTGAGAGCGGGTCTACATTACCAGGTTAGGCATGTTTATTTAATACAGTGAGTAGGATAACGACTGACCTTTTCAGTTGAAGGCCCTCTCGACCGCGATCGTGCATCCGACGCATCCGGATAGACACACAGTACCCCGTGTCTCGCACACGCAGTGCACGGTTGGTTCTCATCGCACTACAAGGCGTTATTAGAAACACTACTGCATGGAGGTATAAAAGAGGATACCTTGACTCGACGTTGTTTACACATAAGACAACCCCTTCGGGATTTCTTGTGGCCTAGGCGAGGAGGCATGGTGTAACGTGGGGGCGCTTTTGGACGAGTACTGACAACAAGGTTATTTTCTGCAGAGAGGTAATTGCCAAGGGATGAAGTCTACTTAGTAAACGAGCGTGGAGTGGGGGTTTCATCCAGGGCTATGCTATTATTAAGCGATGATGAAGTGAAACAAATTGACTGAGTCGGTCTATCGAGCGTAATCTAAAGTTTTCGGTATCGGTTTCGGTCTCGCTGTTAAATATTTTCCGGGTGATAGTCTCGTTCAATCATTGCCTATTATTGGTATGCTAAGCCCATTAGCTTGATGTAGTACCGAGCTTAGTGAGCTAAAACAATACGCGTATTCATGCAGTACACTCCTGATGTAACGCCCTTTTCTCTTTCCAGCAGTGCTATGGTCTATCAATGATATTCTTGTGTCGCAATAATAAATAGACGAATCACATCCGCCTTATTACACAGAAGTGAGGAATTAATTGTAACGCAGGCAGAGGCCTACCGGAAAGGGCCATCTTCCCGAGGCCGTCTCTAAATTTGGCCATGCGTTGTCGACCAGTAGCTGTTCCTATAAGATAGCCACATTTGGCTGCTCTCCTATGTCCCGACAGAGATACAACTACCCACGCAACAATCTAACTTAATCACCTATCCTACAATCGTTACCATGGGCAACACACAATCTGTATTCGACATTGCAGCCAACCGATGGCCAGTACTTCTCACTGCACTCCTTGTCTGCTTTGTAGCCGCCATCGCCCCAAAAGTTGGAAGCGTGTTGCGACTTTGGACTATCCCAGTCGTTGGAGAAGAACTCGGGAGTACTGAAAAGCGTAGAAAAGCATACTTGGGAGGGGCCCGAAAGTTATACTCCGATGGGTACCAAAAGGTAAGAATTTCCATTCACGTATGCGACGTGAAGATGGCTTACCGTTGAGTAGTTCAAGAATGGCGTTTTCATGATTACCACGTCCAAGTGTAGGCACTGATGATTTAGACGCTTGGAATGACGATACTAATTCCCTAGCTTCTCCGACAATTGTCATCTCACCTGATTTTCTCCCTGAGCTGAAAAAGCTGCCCGATTCGACTTTGAGCATGGAAGCCGCGGTTGACGAGGTTAGTAATACTGAAGGGAGAGGGTGTATCCATCTGCTCACCAGCCTATAGTCAATGGAGACCAAGTACACCAAGATCGAGACGTCGGTACCCATCATCCCGCATACCATCAAAGGTGACCTAACTCCAGCACTATGTAAGTATACATCAAATTGGGAATTAGAGTCTACAATAAGCGAAATAACTATCTCGTCCGAGCCAGTTAAAGCTTGTTTTTAGGAGCAAGTGGTGCAAAGTATACAGATCAAGCTCGTTCAAGTCACTGACTATGTGTATAGCTCGACTGAGTACGATCATTGCCGATGAAGTCAGACAATCCCTAGAGCTTTCTATACCCTCGTGTAAGGACTGGACAGAAGTCAACATCCATCACAGCCTCCTTCGTATCGTCGGAATGGTATCAGGTCGCGTATTCATCGGCCCAGAACTTTGTCGTTCCGAACAGTACCTCGATGCAGCAATCAATTATACTATGGAAGTCATGGGTGCCCAACGCGCCGTCCAGAACATGCGACCCTGGTTACGACCGTTTCTAGCCCAGAGCCAGCCCGAGGTGAAGAAACTGTACCAACGAATTGCAGAAGCTGAGGCTTTTCTACAGCCTATGGTAGAGTCAAGAATAGAGGCGATGGCGGACTTGTCCTACGAGAAGCCAGATGACTTTCTACAGTGGCTCATCGACGGAAAGGACAAGTTTCCGGACAAGAATAGCCAGAACCTCGCCAAGGTTCAACTGGGTCTTACCTTTGCAGCTGTGCATACTACAACATTGACTGCCACTAACGCGTGAGTCTTGGCTTTTTGCCCCTTGAACAAATCGCTAATTCGAAGACAGTTTCTATGATTTGGCAGCCATGCCAGACTTTCAGGCAGAACTGCGAGATGAGGTTCGGCAAGCGCTCCTTCGAAGTGGAGGCGTCTTTACAAGCAATGTTTTACAGGGCATGAAGAAGATGGACAGCTTTCTTAAGGAGACTCTTCGAGTCCATCCAGCAACAATGGGTAAGGCATGGTGCAGATTTAGTGGCGCCCCGACACTAATACGAACTTCACAGCTTCCTTTCAGCGTAAGGTCTTGAAGCCGTTCACTCTATCCAACGGCCAGGTTATTCCGGCCGGTCTAATGATAGAGATACCTGCTGTTGCAGTCAACTCTGACCCTTCCATCTTCCCACACGCAGACGAATTCGACCCTCTGAGGTTCTACAGGCTTCGCACACAAGCCAAAGATGAGGGATCGGTCGAAAAGGCAGCAAGCAACCAGTTTGTCAGCGTGAACCAGAACAGTCTGACTTTTGGTTATGGCAGACATGCTTGTCCGGGGAGGTTCTTCGCTGCGAACGAGATCAAGATGATTCTGGCCCATGCACTTCTACGATATGATGTTAAGCTAGTCGGCTCAGAGACCAAGAGATATTCTAACATGGAGTTCGCGCATATGGTAAGTCAAAATAGCCATAGTTGTAGTATGTATACTGACTAAGGATATAGTCTATTCCGGATCCGTCTCGAAAACTCTTGTTCAAGGCAATTGATGTTTAAAAGGTTTTGATGCTCGTCAACAACTCGGTACCAAGCCCAAATCTTCTGGTGACAGTCTACGGTTTGGCGTCTAGCATTTCGAGCGCTGCCCGGATCATGGGACCGACCGTTGGTGGTATAATGCTCAGCTGGGGTCTTGCTAACAACATCGTCGGGTTACCGTTGCGGTTATCGACTATTTTGGCAGTGGTCAATTGGGTTATTCTTTGGTGGATCGAAGATGTGGACATATCTCACTGACGTATCTAGCGATACCACGAGATAAACAAATATTGAGGTGGCTCTAAAGTGCTAAGCAATTGTGAATATGGGAATTTAAAAGCAACCAAGTCGTGTTTCTTAGATTAAGCATTTTAGGTTTATCTAATTGAATACTGTATCAACTCGTGACATCCGGTAGCGCGTTTCAAGACCGCTAACTTAACTTCAAATCCCCTCCTTTGTATTTAGCAAATAACGTTCTTACGCTAACTATATATAGCTAAAACGCGCTCCCGAGTTTTATAAGTTAATACAGTACAGTACAGTATACCCTATAGCACAGTGTTATAACAGGAGTAATAAAGCAGCTACTTTATAGAAGAACTAATAAAGAAATGTTTAGAATAAATAAACTATATTTGCTTTTCTCTTACACGATCGTTATAGTATAAATAATATTTTAGCAGTATTTTAAAATTGATATATTATAAAAATAATAGCTGCACTACACAAGCACTGTAGACTTAAAATTCACTTCTATGTAGCCTAGCTAGACAGACGCCCTATGTCCTCGAATAGGATCCAACCGGCGTTAAACAATATAAACAAACAAACAAACCATAGACTTAAACAACGCGGACATGGTTTGCGTGTATCTCGATAAGATGCCATGCCGTCCAGAGAAAACACCGTCGAAGTCCACACTAGATAGTCAAGGATATGCTTCCGTGTAAATCACGAGAGCTAGACCCAACGCTGAACTTGTACGAGCCACTGGCAATCGCCCACTTCTGTGCCTCCGTGTCCCAATAACTCAAGTCACGACGGCGGAGTTTAAAGGACACTTCAACAGTCCGACCGGGAGTTACCGTCACCTTGTTGAATCCTCTGAGGATACGCTCGGGCTGCTTAGCAGAGTCTGGGAATGACACGTAAAGCTGCGCAACTTCTGATCCCGTTCGACCACCTGTATTTTTGACCATTGACTTGATCTCGATGACCTCATCCCATAAATCAGACTGACCACCCGGTACAAGCTTCCCTGTGGGAAACTTTGACGATAAAGCCTTCTTATCCTTAAACTCAATCTTGGACTCACCGTACTCGAAGGTTGTGTAGGACAGACCGTGACCAAAAGGATATCGCACCGATATATTCTGGGCGTCAAAGTACCGATAGTCAATATATGTGCCCTCAGTGAAGTTGCATTGTGCAGTGACACAAATGGAAACCGGATAGTCGGACGCATTCTTGGCGATAGTGTGCGTTAACTTGCCGCTGGGGTTCACATCGCCGTATAGAACATCCGCAATCGCATTACCACTCTCCTGACCCAGCAGACCAGAATAAAGTATTGCTGTTACGTTTTCATTGTCGGCCCATGCGTCGAGAATACGCGGACCAGAAGTGTTGATGACGACGACTGTGTTGTTGCAGTTGGAAGCGACGGTTGTAACCATAGTGTCTTGGTCATCGTCTGTAAGTTGGCTTCTGTCGCCACCCTCACCAGAATATGAGTTCAGGAAAACGAGGCAGACATCGGAGTTCCCGGCATAGTTGGTAAAAGAGGGAGTGACAGCTGTACCCTGACCGAGACTGCCAAGATCCATCCCGCCACCACCACCACCACTGATGTCGTCGCCATCACTGGTTGGAGGAGCACCTCCTTCACTCGGGGCAGTAGTAGAGTTATCTGACAATCCTCCAGGCATACCGCCACTGCCACCACCACCGCCGCCGCCACCCATGCCGCCTCCGGAGTTGGAAGAATAAGTGTCGTTCATGATCCACCAGATCATGCTGTTGTCTTCAATAGCACGGTTGGTCAAGGCCTGGAAAGGAGTGATGAGATAAGGAAACGACAGGGAACCGGAGCCGGAACCGCTGGCAAGATGTCCTTGATAAACATCGCTACCCGTACCCTGGACAGAGAAAGCCTGGTTGGGACCGGCCATGGCGGGACCAGCATGAGCTCCAAAAAGTGACACGGTGCGTGGTTTGTCAAGAGGAAGCCCGAGGCCACTGACATTCGAGTTCTTCAATAAGACAATGGACTCGCGAGCGACCTCACGGATAAGCTTGTTGTGGTTACGGCGTACGTTGCGATACTCGGTTGAATCGGCTACCGAAGGTTGCTTGCCGTCATCGAGGCCGACGTAGTAGTAGCCCATGACATTGCGAATAGCCATATCGTCCAAGCGCTCCTGAGTGAAGCTACCGTTCTTGATACCAGCTTCCATAATCTTGGAAGTCCACAACGAGCTTGATCCAAAGTCAAGACCGGCGTTAGCTGACTTGAAAGAGGTGGTCTGAGAATTGACATCAGGAAACACCATTCCTGGGAAACCCATGTGCTTCTTCAAAACGCCGCTAATGAGATTGTTATTCTCGCATGAGAGTGTGCTGTTGACCCGAGTCATGCCGCACATAACAGCCATCATTCCTGCCTTGACACCATCTGCAAAGGGCCAAGCGTAGAGTTCATGAATCGTCTTGTCGTCAGCATTGGATGAGTAAACCTCGCTAGTAGATTCCGAAGTGCCGGAGGATCGGTTGGTCTCCTGCTCGTTGAGGAGAAAATGTCTTCCACCGGCAATGACACCAGCAGAGTTCATACCAGTGATGGCCTCACCCATTGCCACTCCAGAAAGGTATGGATCTGCGGAAAAGGTTTCGGGGGTACGACCGCCAAAGGGAGTTCGACCAAGAGGGCCCGGTTCTGGGCCATCAATCAAGTTATAGCCCATATCGTAGAATTCCTGGCCAACAGCCTTGAACTGGCGTTGGATCAGATCGCGGTTCCACGACATAGCCAAAGCATTTGCCATGGTGAAACCGGAGACATGGAATTGGAAGTTGATGCCGGAGACGCCATCCTTGGCGTTGAGGGCCGTCCAGTTGTTGTTGCCGTTGAGACTACCGCCTGTGATAATAGTGATTTTCTCCGTATTGTTCAGCTTTGCGACGAATCTTTTCGCCTCGTCGTATGCATTGTTGAAGCGGCCGTTCAAAGAGACTGACTTATGTTAGATACTACTGTGTGTCTTACCTATTAACCAGATCACGTACCGTAGTCATCACTAAGAATTGCGGATGTGGATGTCAGATCCGATGCTCCTACACCGCCAGCAGCCAGAAGAGCAGCCAACTCGAAAAAGTTGACAAGCTTCATCTTCGTCCCAAAGATGAAAAGTGTTGATAAATAATGAAAGGTAGGAAAGAAAACGATGCCCTGAAGATTTGTTTAAAGAAAGTGTGCCTCAGAATAAACATCTTCCATCTCATGAACGATATTAATACTAACAAGCCCCGACAGACAGCCACATCACGACGAGAAAGCCTTACGTAGTCTCGTTAATCGTTTGAAACGCGGCTGTTTATTTGAGTGTTCTTGTAGAACAAAGCGTATTGGCTAGTAAACGCGATCGTTAAGCTAGTTTCCGGAAAGCCGCGTGGCGGTGTGGAGCAAGACCTCACTCGGGAATTGTAGTCTTACAGTGTTTCTTTGACTAGTCTGATAAGGACCGATTTAATGTGTTTGGAACTTATGACTGGATTCTGAGCTCAGACTCAATGTAGCAGCACGTTCACGAGACCTCCCAAGGATGAACAGAGAAGAGTTAATAAACAGCCATGGGCTTGTAATTTAAACCGAGTTCGAAGGTTTATTGCAACATATTATATGCTAGGCTGTTGATGTCTACTACTGGGCTCACCTAGGTGAAAGGTCTGGTCGCTACACAACAGTCGTCTAATTATTGCGATCAAAGAATGTATTTATCTTCATTATAAGTCCCATCGAATAAGCCAAACAAAGATTTACCTTTCTAGACCTTTGTGTTTCTTTTTAATTGATATGCCTCTCTATCTGTGGATTACATTCGTTTCGTATCTGGTCTAGCGGTGCTCAGACCTTTGTCAACGTAATACATTCGGCAAGTGGACTTTAAAAATCGCGTCAAGTCTCGGAAATGCCGAGCCCGGAATTACCGAACAAACATGCCGTTCTCATCATGTACGTTCACCTACCCATATGCGCTAAGGCGTTCATTTGCATCACGTCTCAGGATTTTGACCGGAGTTATGACGAGCAATGCCGGAATGGAAGCCTGCATGCGTAACTATATCCACTCACAGAGTCATAAGATATCAGACCAGACAGGGGTTTCGAGGATCCGGTCCATTTATCTAGAAATCGCAATTAACAACAGGGTGAAAAAGAATTGAAGGGATTTCAAGGAAAGTTTTATTTAATACGGCATTAACGCATTTACGATGATTTAGCTTATCTTACCGTCAGACATTCATTAAGCCTAGCCTTTTTAACTGGTCAATTATGAGAACTAGCACTTTGCTGGCTGCCGTTGCGGCCCTGGCTACTGCGGCACCTTCAACTCAATCACAACCAAAAGCTAGATCCCACCCTCTCGTTGTTGACCAAGCACCAGACACACCTCGTCCGTATGTGCTCCCAAAAGGCTTCGGGCGAGCCGTGTCGGTAGGATCCCAGGTGTATCGATTTTCTGTAACAGGCAACGCCTCCGATGGTGCCTTCACCCTGCTCCAAACTAATGCGCCCTCATCCTCTGAGCTTGGAGTTCTTCCGCACATTCACAAAGCCCACTACGAGAACTTCTACTGCACCAAGGGTCAATTCCGCCTTTGGGCAGAGTCTAATTCATCGGCACAGCAAGGTCGACAGTTAACTCCAGGAGATTATGGTGCCGTTCCCCACAATACCAAACATACCTTTCAGGTTCTCGATCCGGATACCCAGATGACTGGTGTCATTCATCCTGGTGGTTTTGAAGAACTATTCATCGCTCTGGGCGACGACTTTTCGTCCAAGACCGGCACTCCGTTTGTCCCAGCTGCTCTCAACGATTCAAGCTCTGGCACTGATCCCGATGTCATCACTGCTCTTGAGTCATTTGATGTCTTTGCTCAACTTGACTTCGAACCACGACAAGACTTTTCGAATGGCCAAGCAGGAGGTTCGTCACAATGGCACAACGATACCAACACTCTTGCTGTTGACTCAACTACTCCAAACTTTATCGCAAAAAACAGGGGGCCAAAGTACCTCAATAACATCGGTGGTACCTATCAGCTCATCGCTCCCTTGGCCACCAAGGACCAAACTGATAGCAACTTTACCATGGGAACTGTGACCTTGAGCCATCGAATCGAAGAAACACGTGCTGTCAGTACGAAGTTGCGCGAACCAGTTGCCTTTCAACTTGAAGAAGGCAAGCTCAGCATCTCGATTGACGGATATGAGGCTGCGGAACTAATACAGGGAGATGTGATATTTGTTCCAGGCAACACTTTCTTCACTTACCATGCTCTGGTGCCTTTCACTAAGTTTCTGTATGTCAGTGGAGGTAAGGATGGCTTCGACCAAACATTGAGAGAGGGAGCTAAGGCTTGGGACTATGCTACCTATCCAGTAGCATAAATTGTTTCAGAAAACACCTTTAAAACATATACTCTACTTCTATGGAAAGCTTTTATCTTAGTACTTCTAACTAGTACTTTATTAAATCTAGCTAAAATTAATAGGAATATTGTAATAAATAAATCTATACACCGAGACGTTCACTTGTATTGTTTGAACTGTACGACTTGCAAACTAACCTTCAGGAACTCAAATACAGTTGCAGATCAGTATTGAGAGTCGTAGTCCCTGCACAGGCATAGTAGAGTGTTCGTAGTCGTTTCATTCTTAACATCTAGTAAACCGCTTGAGCCTATCAAGGAACTAGCCTCACCTTCATAACCCTCCCTCTGATAGTTATCAGTGACAATGCGGAGATCAGAGCTTCTAGCAACAGGCGAGCTTTTCCTGCTCGGTTACACCAGTTCCCTCTGCACGACCAGTTCCATCCCTCCTGGTAGTAATCTTCGGGTGCACAGTGACATGCTCAGAGTAAGAAGGGAACTCATTAGCGTTCTGAGGCAATGTTACCTTGTTGCTAATAACACCAACCAAAAGACCAGGTAACTGATCTCTCTTGCCATCGGGCTTGAGTCTGTTGCCGTTCTGGTCCACAACTTCCCAGTGGAGATACTTCACGAGGTAGTCCTCAACCGCATCCACATCAAGGCTACCCAGTTGGCCTGCGAAGTAACGCTCGACGAGTGAGATCGTGAGAGGGATTTGTCCAGTGATCTCCAATCCGTCTGACTGGTCATCCTTGCACTTGGCGCACGAAGTGTTGGAGCCTTGTCCAAATGGGGAAAAGGTTCCAACATGGAACGGCGAGGTTCCGTAGAGAGCGGGCGACTCGTCCTCGGGGAAATCTCCCACGAAAACGTGTACGGTATACTGACCGGCAAAAGCGTGCTTCTCAGCCTTGATGTTGACCAACCATTCGAGGTAGGTGTTGTCCTTGATGAGATCGAGCACCGAGAGCTCTTTCGGGATCTTGATAGACTCGATTGGATCAGCTTCAACATCCGGCAGGATCGATTTGAGCTCGTTTGGAATATCCGGGTTGAGTGCCAGTGCCGTTTTTGTAGTGTTGGGCGCCTTGGCGTCATGGATTTGTGTGAGTTTGGCCGCACGCTGCCGAAGTATCTCATCAGGCTTCGAGTCTCCGGACTTCTGAACCAAAGCCATGTTTGCCAACGAAGCAGAAGCATACTTTTCTCGAAGCTTCGCCTTGATCTTCTCAATGGCGTCCTCTGAGTTACCCAAGGTATCATCCAGAGTTTCAGGGTAGGCGTAGCCAAACCTTGCTGTGTCATGGACCTGTGAAGACTTCCAGAACTTGTCCTGGTCCACCTGGGTGTCATTTTGGTAGAACGGAAGAAGAGGAGTGTTGTCATCTTCTATCATATCACGCTTGGTGCGCCAGTTGTTACTGTTCGCTTTCATCGGTGTGACCCAGGGATCGTTAGACTTCGCCTGAGCGATGGCATTGCCGTGCAGAACCTGCCATATAGCGAGGAGACGGTCGATATTCCTACTGGTTATTAGCATCTTCTCTTTCAGGATGTTCGCAGGTCTTCTTACGCGTGATGCAACCAAAATATCGGATCGAATGCAGCGTATGGGGGAAAGTTCATGTGTCCCAAATACCCCTCAGTTCCTCCGGTATAGACGTGAAGAGTATTGTGAATATCCTCCAAGCTACCGAAGCCACGCCCTTTGACGAAACTCGCGTCTTGTTCTTCTCGCCTATCACTGGGCACGTACCTGTTGTGACTTACCTGAGAGAAGGAGTCGTAGGATTGGAGGATGTATACCAATCGTTCAGCAAGGTTGATCTCCGTTTTGATCAAGTTTTCATTGTCGTCTTCAACCCACCCTTGCATGACATACTTCACAAGTGTCTTCTCGAGCTCTTCATCCGCATTAGGGTTGGCGCCTCTTCCTTCCAGATGGTATCGGGTTGTGGTGGGCAGGTTGTCCAGCTTCATGCTATTGTTAACCACGAGATGGTATTGTTTGCGGCGACACTTTACTTACTATCACATCCTTCACAGTCCCCTCACCAAACCGGTATGCGTACAGCGGGTTAGAAATGGTGACGTCGCCAGTTGCATTGAAACTGTAGAATGACCTAAGGCTCTTTGGCATGTTGACTGAATACGTGGTGAGGATTGCCTCGTCAGGGAAAACAGATGGGCCAGGGAGAGCCCAGTCTTGAAGTCATTTTATTAGCCAACGACTCGCGGAGAAACGGATCACAGGTAAACTCACCCCAGTAAGGGAGTCTAAAGTTCTCAGCAATGCTCAGATACTCATTCTGGCCTTCCTTTGCGAATTCCTTGGCCACGTGAATCATAGCCTCGCGAAGGACGGACTGACAATATTGTTTCAGTAATCATAACTTGGATGAGAGCTAATGACGTACCTCAAAAAGAGAAAGATAAGGCCGATGCCAGGTAAGGAACAAGATAGATGAGTGAGTACAGAAGCCTCCACCTTTACCCTCAAAGTTATCAGTTCTAGCAAGCTTGTGCTGCAGTGGATCGCCCTTGGGCCATGCCTCATAAGGCAGGCCGTGAATTCCTGATCATGTTAAATCTTGATCACCCCACGGATTCAAAATGTCTTACCGGCGATCTGGTAGTAGGATAGGAGTTGATCCTGGGGAACCAATTGAAACTGCCAAAGACCAAGCAAGAAAAGCTCGAAGGCTTTCTTATCTTTGGCGAGGTCTCGCAACTCTTGACGAACTTGCGCCTTTTCTGGCTCCAGGGTCAGAGATTGTACCTTTTAGTTAGAACGTGTTCTTACCACCAGGTTTGAGCTTGATGCCTTGCACGAGATAATCCTCGCCTTCCTTAGGCTGGTAAGGCTTGAAGTGGGGCTTCAAGGTCTGGGTAGACATGTTGACACAATGCGAATGGTAAGAGTGGTAAGGATAGGTTTGATGGTGGTGTTAAAGCATCTGAGAACTCTGCGATGGATACCTTTTTTTATAGGTACTCTTTGCTCTGAATTCCCAGGTAGACACCATCCATCCTCAACTAACCCTCTCCATGTTTTACATCAGCAACAATGGCGTGCGGCTGGAGTACAGTTGTGTGATAGCGTCTCGGGCTTGCAGGACGGCCCATGAAGCTTTCAAATGGGATTCGATACGTGGTGTACTTATTGCATTTTGTCTCAAGCCGCCACCGCCTTTTCTGTCCACGGCCCCGAGAAGTATGAAGCTATTGGATTGAAAATGCCTTAGCGCTATCGTTGGATTGGCCTACGGACGCTAGTCAGAAGATCTTCTAGCTATACCAAGAGAAGCCTGTTGAGGCAGAGGCGCAGAGCTATGCCTTACTAGCCCCCGATCGGGCCGCGTTTTAGCTTCGGCGTTAGAACTCTCATATTCAACCTAATGGTCCTTAAACGGGGCGTTTTCTTTGCCATTAATGGTTTTAGCAAATGTACCAACAAGTTCATTGTTCCTCCTGTGAACGCTAGGGTATAATGGAATTTTGTTGAGATGCACAGGGTGGCTGCAGATGTCCCAACAGTTTCAGATGCCTCCGAATCACAGTCGTGATCAGGGGCTGCGGCTGACTTGCAGGACGTTGAGTGGCGAGCTGACTGGCATTTCTCGAACGGGATGCCGATCAAAAGTGGCTGGCTGGCTGAAAGTTCACACCGATAAACCATCCTGTAAACCCCTCTCTGATGTACCTCAAAGGGTAGATATTGCATAGTATAACCGTAGAATTCTTTTGAGTTATAAAAGTAGTGTATTGTAATGTTTTATCACGAGATATATACTGTATACATTATGAACTGGACTTCTTACAAATATTGTTTTAGGTGATCAGTCTATCTGAGAGCCTTCTTTTGTATCTCGAGCTATAGCTGGTGGCATGTGACTTACGGTACACTAAGCTATCAACCGAAAGATATGGCTTGAGTCTGGACCGGAGCTATCTGGAGAGAAGTGGCAATTGACCTGTAATAAGAGCCGTAGAAGACTGTGATTTATGCAGCTCGCCCGTTTATTCGTGTTAGTGGGACATTACGAGATCTGGGCTAGGGACGGATAAGCTACCCCGCACCTTGGCCATTTGCTTCAGCCAGCCACATTTGTGACTCGAACAACGATGAGATGCGTGGAATATGGTGGAACGCCATACGATGTATGTCTAAGTTTACGTCAACTTATCAACCACCGAGAAGAATGTGTGATATGTTGTGTGATATCCGCCACGCACATCCAGCTATCCACAAGTTAGGCCAGTTGCCGATTCTACTGAGACATCATGGATATGAATGTGAGTAATGTGCGATAAATCAATGTAAGTGTGCACAGTTAGGAGACAAGGGAATAGCAAACAGCTTCGGTTGTTTGTACAGAAACGTTTATTAACTGTTCTTGAAGTTGGTAAAAGAGAAGTATTGGTAGAAATTGAACATTGCATTTAAAGGCAAGGATCTCTGTGTCTCTGCCGACCATTGGGCTACAAGAGTCTCTCGAAGAAATCGGGTCGATCTCTCTTGCCAAGTTCGATCTTTGAAATGCTGCAGTAGAGACTTGCATTCTTTCAAGCCTTCAAAAGAGCCTGTGAGACATTGATCAACCTCCTGGTTGAAGCCTGCCTCTTGCCCGTCAAGGAAGGCTAGGAATCCTACAGCAGTAACCCCTCGCCTGTCTTTCAAGTCCATCAACCAGTTACTATCAATAGTAGGCAAAGCACATAATTAATAACTTCCCGGAACGCACAGGCGCTTGCAAGGTGAAACATATCAATGAGGGTTCGGCAGTTGAACTTGCGGTCAGTTGTCTACTGCTTTAGTACGGCACTCGCATCGGCGCAGCCACGCCCGGAGACGGCCTACCTCCCGCTGTTTCACGGGGCCCGGGCCGCCTCCGCCCAGATGATGTCACTTTATAGACGAACTGCAAGAATTCGGTTAGAGCACTCTGTCACCAAGATTGAACTGGGTTCATTCCTGATGATCGATGCAGACCCCCTCACATAGGTTGTTCAGCTCCGCACCGACTGGAACAGTATGGCTGAAACTTTACCCACTATACCTATTGCAGCTGAAACGCAGCTAACTAATTTCACAGAAGGTTGCATCATGTCGTATCAACTAAAGACCGACGATTGTAACGTTTGTTGTATGCTATTTGCCTATATAAATACGTGGTACTGCCCAGACAAGGTAGACGGATAGGCCTCCAAACCATACGTTATCATTCCCTAATTGGCGACCTCCATATCATTTGCCGGTTCGACACCATTAAGGGAAAATTACAAGTGAATCGGCAACAAGCCCTCTCTTGCGAAGCAACGAAATCAGCACCATGGACCCTAGATACAAACTCTCTATTCTGGAAGAGTGGCCAAATGACTTTCAGGATTTGACAATCTATGATAATCTTGATGGAAGTTTTGAACTCGCTGGTCTTTCCTCGAACTCCCTTTCATACTGGAAGTCTCCCTCGAACGATCCGAAAGTCGTTGCAGTCGGGCGTTACCGGCAGGATACCCTCTACATCAGCAAACACCCAGACGCGCTCTATCTCTGGGCCTACAATGAGAAATCGGGCCAGATTGATTCAGTCAACCTTAGCAACAACAAGGCTTACCAGATCACACTACCAGACAATTTTGTTCTTAACCATGTTACTTACTACTGCTCCGCCAGACTAGACAAAACTATTTGTGTTGTCCAAGGAACCGTCAGTGGCTGGTCGAAGCTTTACTACAATGAACTTGGCTCAGAGGGAAATTTCATGGAAACTTGGGGGAACTGGGACATACATTCCGTGGGCAAACCGGTAGTTGTTGAAGCGGACTCCACCCTCTGGATCTATGTCACATATAGCTACCAAACCGACTGGCAAAACCTCCGCTATCGTTGGTGCTGGACTGCCGCCCTCGACTGGGGTCAATGGCACCAAATGGACCACGTCGGCACGGATTGGCACATCAATTCAATTGCTGGGATCAACGGTCGAAGGACCGGTGCTGGCCACGGGGTCATTGTAACCAACGCTGAGGGAGCCCATTTTATCAAAGCGAACGGAGGACACGACGACTGGCCTGTTATCACGGGTAAAACAATCGAGGACTCTTTCTATCGATCGCCTTCCACCAAAGCCGGAGGGACGACATGCGGCAACGTCAATGGCTTTGTCCACTTGAAGAACGGTGTTCTTTCCATGATAGACTCATCCACCAAAGAAGACATGCTTCACAGCGACTTGCTTGAGGAGGATGTGGTAGCCTTCTCTGTTTCTCAACTGTCTGAGGATGACGACAAGAGCACGGGTTTCCCGATTGTGTTTTGCCGAGGGTCTGCGACCTATTTAGCCAGGATTGTTAGTACTGTAGAATAGTGTTGGTGTGCATTATTCTATCTAGACATTAGACAAAACAAACCTTGGTACCATTAATCTGTCGCCGCAGTTGCTGCTCTTATAAAGATCGTGATGGATTGTGCGTTTGTTAATCTTCCGGCCTCTTCCCTCTTTTCTCTTCCTCAGGTAAGTTTAGGCCTTCTGGGGGCCATGCCGTTCCGTCTGGCCCGCCACTGGTGCCAAGCGTTTTGTGCGGCTATGGACTTATCTATGGTTCTCCCTGCATCAATAGCGCCTGATTCCATATTTGACAGTTTATCACAACCAGTGTCTCAGCATACGCTGAAAAGAAGTCTAGGCTCGGTTTCCAGCTGTTCTCGCAGATATTATCTCCATAATGACTGAAACCATAAATCGTAAAAAGTCTGGTCTAGACAGCTGATAGCTATGATATGTCCCAATGAATTAGCAAATCTACTGGTGTGCAGTTCACCCAACCTTGGTCTCAATTGTCTCAGCAACCCTTCATTTCTCAGCAAGCCACTTTCATCGACACAACTGCGTAAGCAGCTTCAAAATTCAAGACCATCACAGCGCTAATTTTCCGATCATCTGGTAAATAGATGGTGCTCTCAATTGATGTGCTCGAAAACCCCGATACAATATTAATCTATTTCGCACCAGAAATATCCTCGATAATCTCAACTGCCCTGTTGAACTTTTTCTTTTGTTCCTCTTCAGCCTTTACAAAGCTTTCGCCGCCACCGCAGCCTTCAGGCCCACCATTGTACCAAAATAGATCATCGCTTTGCCAAGCGATGCTAGTATCCAGGCCGTATATATCCTCACTGCCAGGAGGTTGCTCCGTAGGCAACCCCTTCAAGATATCATACAACTCATCGATGACAGCCTCATGGTCCGCAATAGCTACCGTTTTGAAAGCTCCCGGCGCTAAGTCCGGCGTACCATCCTCGCGTCTGGCAACTGATACGCTCAGATCGTTATTCCTGGCGTCTATAATGATGATCAAGGATGGTGTTGGTGGGGCAAACCCTCCTGTGATTCCTAGTTGTGCTATTAGCTTTGTGGGGTTTCTTGTAAACAAACAACAGTTACCTTTCTGGAGACGAACGCTAAACTCGGAAGGCGCCATGATAACAAGGGCGGATATACAGTTTGATGTTGTGTGATTGATAATTTGTGATTGAAGAGAGAGGCAGATTCTTGAACCTTTATACACCAGCGACATGATCTGCGTGCGAAGCGGAGATAGCACGTCATTTGTTTTCAGCTTGCTTACATTACAAGGCGGCTTCTAACACTAGGACTAATTCAGTTTGGCCTGTTATGTTATGGTTTTTAATTCTCTGGGATACGAAGTGATTTCCTAGTAAGTTACAGAGCTAAACTATATTTCCTGAGACATACTGCTGGGTTAGTACTGAAAGAGAAATGATCGGCAATAAGACGCAGAGCTGGTCTACTTTTTGTCAGACATTGAGATTCGAGTTCTGTAATGCCAGCTTACACCGACTTTTGATAAGGACACAGGTCTTGTTTCAAGCATCTATCGTCCTTGGTAGGTCTCCCATTCCCATACAGCAGCTGTATCCATAGACCTTGGGGTAAATTGCTGCATTAACCTATAGATGAGAATTTCCACGCATTAGGATCAGAAACGCGAAAAGCACCTTTAGCAGATATATATTGCGGTATCTAGATGACGCATATGACAAACTCTGCAATTGGTATTGATGTAGCCTTAGATCGGCCACTTCGCATAAGTTCAATCGAAATGGTGGAACAACATGACGCAGAAACATGACAGTAGTCTCACATGTACCTTAGACTCATGCGGCCCTTGAAGTCTGTGTATCTCGAACTCGATACAAGGAAAGATGTTTTTGGTCAGTCTCTCAATTCTAAAATTGCCATGTTCGTACCACACCCTGCATGATCCATTCAGTATCAAAATTAAATGTTAAAGAGCGATTGAATCTCATCTCCACACATGCGACGAAGTCTCGTCGTCTTCTTGCTCCTAAAAGCGTAAAGAGATATCAGTAACAGCAAATGTCAATAATAAAGCCGCCTGATTGAAAACCTGAGGTCAGGGTAGCCTTTGCCAGATTGCACCCTATATAGATTATCATTGTGTTGTTTATGTCTGTATACTTCAGGGCCTGCCCTTGGAAAAAACTCAAAATAGCACCCTATATGGTTGCAGGGGTGCTGCAAGTTTAGAATGACTAATAGAATCAGCCAATAAGAGGGCTCACTCCGCCATCACTACGCCAAGAAGTTGTTGGTCCAACGTTAACATGAGGGGGAAGAATCCTTGTCCAATTTTACATGGGACGATATCTAAAATGACTCACCGGTGCGGTAGTTGAACGTCCTAGAAACATCACCGACCAGATCTGCCAGATGAACTGCCCAAAGCCAGGTCATAGGGAGCTATGCCGTCAGCTTTTCATCACGCGATATCAAGAACGCCTTCAACGCCACACGCCACCTCCATATGGTGTACCCGGTGACGGCAAGGCTTCTCTTGACACGCTATTGCCACATCTGCTCAATGATAAGGAATTCTATCACGGCCGTTTGTATGCTTCCAACGCTCGTCTGTCTCTGGGCCCAATATTATGGGAGGCGATAGGGATGGTACCTGATGAGTATAAAGTCCTTTGCGATATGCTAGTTAACCCCAGCGGGGCATTCTCGAGGGCATATGAGGAACACCCTGAGGGGTCTACTTCTAAGGCATATTCTCGTGGCCGAGTTGAATCAATGAGTCTTAATGGATTTTTCACCACTTTGAAGGACTGGCCTCGACGCTACATGGGCTTAGCCTTCTGCAATTTATCGGGATGTTTAACCAACTACCGTCATTGGCTCTGTCACCATAACCTTGGTAGGTAATCCGCTGTGGATGCTAGGCATGATTAATTACTGACATACGAAATATCTTGTACAGCTGAGCTTTGGACGTTGATGCCTTGTCATCGTAATATGGTTCGTCCACTAGAATACGGTCTTATGGTATATATCGATGATGAGTGGAGACGTCTAGCCTGGGTCTACTTGGATAGTGCGCTTTCGGCCACTCCTGAACCCATCAGTTCGACATGTATGGACTCTGAAGTTCTACAGCGCCTGCAAGAGGAAAAGGTCCTCGATGATCACGAAGGGGAAGATAACCCCCGTTCGGTCCAAGTACTCTTTTCAGCTGCCGGTACTGGAAAAACGCGTCATTTATTCCAGCTTTTGCAAAATCGCTGGGGGTTCTATATGCTAGCACCTAACCTCCAGCCTGTGGAGGAAAGTGTGAACGCCACCGATGTCGTCGAGCCTCAAAGATATGCGGTTTCGAGAGACACTTTAACCATGTTTGAAGATCATCCTCAAATGGATCCCCAGTGGCCATCGGATGATATCCAAGTCTCCCTCCCCATCATTGCTGCTCGATGCGCCCTTCTCTATGAGTTCCTGCACAAGTATCCCGAAGAAACACCAGGAAAATGGCTTTCACTACAGATAAACTGTGAAATCAGCGACCCATTCGACGCACTGTACAGACTTTTCCGATTATCAGATCCAACGCACTTATATTGCGATTCGATGGTCGCGATCCATACTGACATACCTGGATATATGGTACCAAGTTGCTACGCCCTCTTGCGAGATCTTCCATCAGAGTACTTCAATGATACTCTTTACCACTGCTTCGATGAAGCGCAGGTTGCACTTGGTGATGCGAAAGCCACGTCTATGTTTACCGATCTGTATTCAAGCCTGGGTCTATATGACATACTAGCTACAGATTGGGAGCCAAGTCATTTTGGAGCCGTAAGACAACATGACAAGACTATGGAGGAAGGCCAAAACGGTCTAAGCTGGATGGAAGACGGCATGCCAATAACATACCCGATACTATTGATATCGGGAACTTCCCTTCATCTTGAAGAACTGAAAGAAACTCTTACCAACTGTTCTGCAAATACTTGGGACACAGACCCGCGTCGGGGCTGGCAGGAACCTGGGTTCCACGATGTGTTTCCATTGGTTGCTAATGACCAAGACTTTTGGAAGCTATACAAAGACCATACAACAAGCGTACTCACTGAACTCGAGAATGCCTACTGCACGATGCAAGACGCCAATGGTTCGCATCTGCCATTGATGAGTCGAAGCGGTCGCCCTTTGGCTCTACCGATAAAACAAGGCACGGAATTTCACAATATGCGTAAGCTATTACACCAGCCTTTGGATATCCCTCCCTTCCAGAGTATCCTTAGACATCTGGGGCAAGTCTCTCAGTCAATTTCAGCCCTGGATGAAGCAAAAGCTATAGGTAACAAGAACTTCATGACTCTAAGTCTCGAGGAGCTACTAAACCAACAGAATTCTGAAGACGTTGCTATATTTCTCGTTTCCTGTGTGGTACAATTCCTTCTTCTTAATGAGCTAGCAGAGACCAATGCAGTGGGCCAAGGAGTTTTCAAGCTGCTGGCAGGCTACGGTAATCTGCAATCGGACCAGCTACTCGAGTCGATCCAACATGAGCTTGGACAACCTTTGTCGCCGGGCCTTTCGTTCACTGAGTCATCAGTAACTCTTCACAAGGCTCTAAGAAACTTATACATGCGAAGCCTCATCGCATCCGGTAGCCTGGGTCAGCGCGGTCGATATAGGTGGTCTACGAATTACATTGAAGAGATCATCATGGTCTCTACGTCCTGGGTGTCAACGGACTATCATCTTGCCTCAATCCGCGCGTCTGTGGAACAGGCCAAGATTAATTCAAGCACCAAAGCAGTGGAAGCTCTCAAATCGCAAATTCGGAAGATGAAGGCGGCGGATAAGACAGAGTTAGTTCAAGATCTTTTCCGGGCTGCGATTCGAGCCGACCTTCTAAGCACACCGACAATATTCTTGAAGAAGTGCCATGCAGACTTGGTGACATACGGATTTGCTTTGGTTCAGCGGGACGGCGGAACGATGCGATATAATCTGTCCGAGCCCATTGCTGTGCACGCTGTTATGGACTATCTGCGCACAGAGGGAGAGGAAGAGTATCAAGAGCTGATGCTGCAGTGGCTCATCAATACACAGGACGATTACGAGGTTCGGTCGATGTTTGGTAAGGCTACTGAATGGTTCGTTGCAATGGTGAGTGTCGCAATGCAGATTTCGCAAGGCTGTTATCGGAATCTTCTGAAAAGTGCTGATTGTACATAGTCCTTTGACCGGTTACTAAGACGTCAGTCTTACGATGGCACTGTTCTACCAGACTTACTGGATGGAGCGAAGCGTCGTGAAGCCTTATTAGAGCAATTCGGCAAAGCCATCCGTCTGAATAACGAAAAGAACGAGGCTATCGATTTAAGGGCTGTTGTCGCGATTGATAGCTATGCTCTACCAGAGGTTCCAACTGTCTTCGAGTATCAGACTTCTGGTACCATTTGGAAATGGATGTGGGAGTCTCGCGTAATGGGGTCAGGATCCACCCCGACATTCATGTTCCCAGACATCAATGCTGGTCCAGATCTAATCTTCATACTGGAAAAGCAGCCTTCGATATTAGCCTCTGAAGCCAACCAAGGTTTGGCCAATCTGCAGTTTCGGGACACGGAAAAGCTGTTCGTTGCTGTTCAGGTATGTCAAGTACATAACGAGAAGGCTAAACTCTCCATTTAACACTGCATAGATCAAGACTGGACAAAGTGCTCGATTCGAAGATGCCATGGAGACATTAATAGAGTCCAACTGGCACAAGAATATGAACGACAAAGCTCGAGACGATGATATGAAAGAATTAGACTATTGGAAAGACGTACCGTTTCTGTTACTATTGATATGTACGGGTATCACAGTCAAGCAGACAAAGATTAAGAGGTGGATTGATAAGAACGCATCTCGTATCCCGCAGGGTCGTTTCATATGTGTTCTGGACGAAACAGTCACAAGTGATATATGGGGCCAAGACTTCGTTACTCTGGCGGACACAATCAGAAGGCAAAATATGCAACAAGAGGGACCATGGGAGCAGGATATAAGGAAACGTAGCCAGAGGGATGTTGGAGGAAACATGTGGGGAAGCCGGCTTGCAGACCGATCAAGAAAGCGGCCTCGTATAGACGAATAGGTGGAATTGCCATCTTGTTGTAGCATACGTTTCCGAGTAGTTACAACATGATGTGAATCAACTATCCTCGTTATTAGATAATTCCCCTTCAGTAATAGTTGAGCTTTAGCATACGTACTATATCTAGTTGAAAAAACAGGTACCTGAAGACTGAACAACGGACCGAAGGAGCAACAACAGTGTTTCCTCGTCTATCAGCTTACAGCGCCAAAGTGTTTATTGTCCAGTAAGATACAATAATGTTCCTATCGATTGGTTAAGGGGTCTGGGTGATATAGTACTATATTACGTGAGGAAAGAGAAAGTTCGAAATGTGGTTGCGGTCAGTGCGTGGGTAGAAGGCCCATGTCAGTTTATGGAGACCTGTACCTTGCAAGACCATTATTATTAGCGCTTGTTAGAATCGATTTTCACAAGACGGTGGGTCTTCCGTCCATGTGTTGGGTACCCAGTTGGTTAGAATACGGATTTACGTTACAAGTTTGTTTCAACACAACGTATGTGGATAAACATCATGCACATCAGGGAGGGATATCTTGGGATTGTCGCTGGCTTCCCAATAAATTTCCGCAATATCAGGGCTTTTGCCCTTCGCAACTAAAACGTTTATGGAAGCCAAGCTAGCGGAGGTCAATTTCACGACTCATTGGAATATCATCACGGTATAGTCTGATATACCATAGCACGCAATCTCTCTACAGTCTCTCAAGGTTTTACTTACCAACAAAGAAACATATCATCAACCAACACATACCTTCAAGGAACCGCAGCTATGGGCTATCACACAGTCACCTTCGTTCCGACCCTTCGCCATAAGACCTATCCGGCCATTGACGAGACAAACTCCGAATTATCAGCAGATGGCAAAGTAGTCTTTATTACAGGCGGTGGTTCAGGCATTGGGCGCCAAATTGCCAAGTCTTTCCTCACTGCTGGGGCCATAGGCATATTCCTTGCTGGAAGAAATGAATCGAAATTGCAAGATGCAGTCAGCGAGCTGAAAGGTTTGCAAGGGTCTACAGATAGCAAAACGACATTCCACTACGCCACGGCCGATGTTACAGATGCGGATAGTGTTGCGTCCGCTTTCAAACAGGCCATTGAATTATTTGGTCATATCGATATATTGATCCAGAATGCTGGCTACCTTGATGATCATGTTTCTGTATCAGAATCCGACCTCGATGACTACTGGAAGACTTTCGAAGTCAATGTCAAGGGAGCTCTCATCGTCGTCAAACAATTTCTGAAGCAGAGCAGAGCTGGCGACACTATTATTAATATCAGCTCTGGAGCTGGACATCTGCCCTACCTTCCAGGATACTCAGCCTATTCGGGATCTAAGCTTGCTTTTGCAAAGATCATGGAATATGTCCAACACGAGAATCCTGATCTGCGAACCTTCAGTATTCAACCTGGAGCTGTTGAGACTGCAATGCAAGCCAAAAGTGGCATTCCTGCCGTTGATGATATTAGTGAGTTTCTTACCTTTGCAAATTTGGGGTTACTCTAACATTCTTTCAAGGCCTTCCGGCATCATACTGTGTGTGGTTAGCTGGCTCTAAGGACGCAGACGCGCTCAAGGGCAGATTTCTTTGGACAAATTGGGACGTCGATGAACTGAAGAATCGTATTGACGAGATCAAGGAGAAGAATCTTTTGATTCATGGACTGAATGGCTGGTAAATGTCACCGTAGCCCCATGATGTTATTATGGACTCATCATCGCTTGTTATACCTGACTGGGAGATTAAAGTCGATTGAGCCGGTGAATATATAGAAACTTATACACCTCAGCATGAACATCACATCTTAGTTCTTAGCAATATGTACTACCGGTTGATGTAGAACTATAGATGCTATCTTCAAGCTGTTTCCGACACCTCGAGTTCCTTCTTCTCACTCTCCCCCAGGAGGCCCAGTGCCTCTCTTCGCGTCGGTGCAGATGCATCGAAATAAGGCTTCTCGGCCAGTGAGGTGACCCGAGTACCATGTCGTGGCTCTCTGCCGCTGTAGTCCCAACTAGCATTATGTATAGTGATGCTGTAACAATTAGCATGAGCCGCATACCTGAGGGCCAGCGGAATACTCACCGGTTATCCCAAAGCGCTGAGGTTCTAGGTGTCCACTTAAACCGGACCTGTATGTCGACATTTGTCTCGTAAACATCATACAGATAGTTGAGAATAACATCGCTCTCCGCCTTGTCAAGACCAACGATCCTGTCCGTCATTGCCCGGTTTACCCAAAGTGCTTTCCAGCCTGTCGCAGGGTGGACCCTGACTAAAGGATGGACTCTCTCAACATACTTGGGACCCTGTTCAGGATGATCGCGGTCAAGGTACGGGTGCGCTGACTTGTAAACAGCCAAGCGGCCATCGATTATCTTGCGAAATCCTGGCGAGAGCTTTTCGTATGCTGCGTAGCCAGAGGCCCATAGTGTATCACCGCCAACGGAGGGAACAGTGTCGTTATGAAGGTGAGTGATACCTGCCGGCTGTCTCTCGTGGACCAAGTCTGTGTGCCAACGAGACGCTCCTCCTGGCTGGCGGAAACTGGCAGGACGCTCTGTCGCTTGAAGGTCCGGCCAGAGAACACTCACGCCTGGCAGACCTGGAACCTGAGGCACTTGTGGCTTTTATCATTGTTAGTTTCCAACTAAAATATTGGAAATATCGCTACTCACATGAACTTCAACTTCTCCATACCATTCGCCCAGTTCCTTTTGCTGCTGTGGCGAAAGATCCTGGTCTCTGAAGAAAACAACACTTCTCTCCGCAATCAAAAGAGCAAGTTCATCGCGCTGCTGATTGGTAAGGTCCTTTAGCTGTAAACCTTCAATCTCAGTTCCGATATACGCCGTGAGATCAGTGACCTTTGTCGCAGCAGAGAGAAGGCTCTTCTTTGACTTGTCAGCTCGCGCACCTGCATCAACGTGATCACGAGGCTTGTCGCGAATCTTGTACACATCATCCAAGTACAATGGACGAGATGGACGGTATGGATATCCTTGAGAAAGGTCAACGCCAGATTTCTCGAGACGTTGCTTGGCAGCGTCCGGTAAGCCGAGAGTGTCTTTGATGGGCGGGGCGACATCTGTGATACTGGGATCAATTGGTGCAGGAGCCATTTTGTGCAGAGTAAATAAGTCTTTTAGTATAAATCTTGATACTCTCAAACATCCGAATCAACAGCAGATGAAGTATCTAGATATATCATTGTCTCCTCCTTACAATACTACCCTAAGATCACGTCATATGAGCACAGAATGGCAAGGGTCAATTCATTCACATCCCATTGGCAGGTCGTTCAGGTGCAATATGCAACGGGTATTGCGACATAGACACAAATGCCTATCTATGCAGAATGCGATATTTTATAGATAATGACTGATAACATGTACCTCCGGAAATAGGTTACATGGTTCCGCAAGCCGAGTAGTAATAATGTCAGCAAATAAAATAATGACGCCATCTCCACTATTGGAGAACGGGTAATCTTCTGTTCCCAAGGACTATAATGCTCCGTAACATTCTCACCAACTGCTGAATGTGTTATATATCAGTATTTGACATACAGCTACCTGAATCTATCTAGGAATGCCAGTAGATGCTTGGTTGAAATGATTCCTAACACTGTAGCTGTATCCTCCTGAGTAACGACCAGATAGCTGACACCCAACTTTCCAAAAAGCTCTACGGCATACTCTAGAGGTGCCTTCGACGGGATAGTTATGAAGCTCCTGTCGATAGCCTGCGCTAGACTTCCTTCTAAAACATGTACCTCAGAAGGCTCTGGGATATCATCTCTTTTCTCACTCGACTGTAGTACAGCATCCAACTTGTACTGGGAGATATATCCATGACAGATCCCCGATTCGTGGACAAATAAAAATCCCGAGTCAATACAGCCTTTGTTCCGAAGTTTGGACAGTTTACTTCGAAGGACTGAAGTGGCAACTCGATAGTTGGGTCCAACAGATATAATCGCGTCGTCGATGACATCCTTGGAAGGAAGGAGAGAATCTACCGTCGCGCTGCCATTATCGTCCCGAAACTCTCTGACTTTGTTGATAGCAGCTTCTGCGTCCAAGAACGGGTGTCCCTGCAGATGCTGAGCCAGATCATATACACCATCAGCGCTGATAGCATCGGCTACCCACTTGGCAGTAAGGATAGCAATCATGAAGGGAGGAATAAAGTTGACCTCTCCTGTCAGTTCAAACATGATGGCAGCCAAACTGACAGTCATTCTGCTGACTCCAGCTAGAAAGGCTGCTGACCCGACCATGGCGAAGACACCCGGTGAGATATCAGGAACAAGCTGGCCGACCGTGCGACCGAAAAGGGCACCGGCGTCCATGGAGGGGATAATGATACCGGAGGGAACTTTGCAACCAAAAGTGATGGTTGTTAGAAGGAGCTTGACAAATGTGCCAGAGATGAGCCACGCGTAGTATGTACCCTTGCCAGTAAGCTTGGCTTCCTGTTGGCAGATCCAGTCCTCTTCGATGTTATTGCAGTCAACAAGCAGTCGCTGCATGACAATATCTCCAGTTTCTCTGATCAAGACGTTGGGGAATTGAAGTACTGCGGTGACTAGTGTAACGAGCGCCAGCTCAAAGACAGGGCTGTTCTTGATGATAGATATCTTTCGGAACGACTTGGCCCACAGGAAGTTGGCTCGGCAGAAAACTCCACCAAATACACCACCGCAGATCCCAAGGGTGACAAAAACGAAATAGTGGAGAGCATCATAGTTGACGCCGTAATTCGTCTCGAAGAGAACAAGCTTGCCTGTTCCAGTAGGGTTGAGCTCTTTCAGGACAGCCGCGGCTACAACAGAGCAAAGGCAACTCCGCCAGAGAACTCGACGAGGGAAGTGTGTGCTGATCTCCTCATAGCTGAACAGAACACCGCCAATCGGCGCACCAAAGGCAACAGACAATCCGGCTGAACAGGCTACACTGAGCATCTCCCTCAACTTCCGCTGATTGTTGGCATACTTGGGAAAACAGATGGTGACGAGGTATCCAACACAAGCTGAGATGTGTACAAATGGTCCTTCTTTGCCTAGGCACATGCCAGTTGCGACAGCGAAGGTGGCTCCAACGGCCTTGGCGATGAGGACTTTGAGGTCGAAAAGGTGAGGGATGGAAAAGCCTGAGAGAACTGTTTTGATCTCGGGTATGCCACTTCCTGCCGCCATATACATGGTCTTGCCACCAGATCTTGGAGCGCGTTCTGCATCTTTCGTCTTTGACTGTTCGTCCTCAGGAGCAACAGACTTCAATGTTGACTTTGTAGTCATAGTGACACTCCCAGCAATAATCCCAAACGCCAATGACATACTCACGTAAATGGTGTATGCGGAAACAAAGCTCTCTGTCCATGGTTTCCAGCCCTGGCAAGTTTCTTCAAAAGAGCAGCATGACCGACGGTTAAGAAAGACGTTTCTGGTACAGTATCCGTCTTTCCAATCTGCTGCTGTCTCAACGCTGATATCGACAACAGCCGCGATGCATGCTGTGAGAAGACCGATGGCAAATGCTGCGACCCATCCCTGTGAGGCGTCCCAGAGTTCAGAAACGCGATGGCGGATTCCGCGGCGGCCGTGCAAAGTGGGAAGATCGTGCCTTTGATTATCTTTTATGAGGTCTTGGAGCCAATCAATGGTGAGATAATCATTGTAAGGAATAGATTCCTGGGCGTTGTTTGTTGATAGTGGGATGCGATGCTGGCGAGAGTCCATTAACGGTGTGGTCTCGGTAGGTTCATTCCCTTTCCCATTTTCTGATTCAGAAGCCATTTTCCCATACAGATGAAAGTTGTAAGTGGTTTTGAAAAATAGGAAGCAAATTCCTCAAGAGCATTAATAAAGACCCAAAGGCATGTTGAGTCAAGGCACAAGTATCGATCTTGTCGATCCCTCCGAATTATGGTAAGCCCAGAGTATCTCTGACGTCGAAATATGATATCTCCGGTGCGCGTGAGAAAACAAGGCGCAGCGGGCGGCTGATCAACAACTACTCCTCAGCGGTCAAGGCCAATAAAATGGATATTACAGCGCCTAACGCGGTTGTGTTTGTTTTTCCAGATCGATGTAACCACAGGGAAATGTGGTAGGTCTTATCGTTCTATGGTCAGAGTTTAAATTCATCGAGATATTAGTACTGTTTACTAGCAAGCGATTTACTGTCCTGAGAAGAGATAGAAGATAGTAACAATACTACTGAATAAATACATAAAGTTGTAGACTCAGTAGTTATTAGATAAATAGAGATAAAAATCGAGCATTAGTTTCTATAAGCCTGGCTCCGCGGAGATGTATATATTTCAATTGGGCATGACACTGTTCCCGTGAGGGGAGCTTGTCACGCTCTGTATAAAATACATCACATGCCCACGATCCACCTTGCTGGAGCGATCATGTTGATCAGCATTGCTCTTTGATTGAGTCTCTCGCTTATCTTGAAGTCGCCGTTGGTTGCCTCAGCACTCAGAGCATCTGAACCAATTCTGTGGAACGTTTGCATTGTGAAGCTATCGTTGCGATCTTCTTTCGCAATAAAAGGTTTTGTCGGTATAGTATTTATAAATTTATGCTCCGTTACGGTACAGGCTTGATCGCGTTTGGTAGACATGGCAATCATGGAAAGTTCGAACACTGTTAGGCGTTTTTGGTAAGTTGCCACATCCCTGTCTCGATTAAATAACATCGGTCTTGCGCAGTTTCATGACTGTGGTAGTTATCTTTGCGAGTTTCATCCTCTTTCAGCTACCTGGACGTCTTTAACACCTGTCTCAATGACGGAAACCCGTTCTCAGTTATTAACACCTTTATTCTCCGAGCTTACCCTACTGTCTTTTCAACCGCAACTATGTATTCCCGCTCCGCTGGCTGACTTACCGTTTTAGGCAAGACGTCGGCCCGGATCTAAAATCTTCCGGCAGTCAGGTTTAAATGCTCCGGGTGGCTGCGCCCGGAACAACATACCAGCCAATCAGCTTGCGTGGAGCATCAATCCGGCCAGTCGACCAGTCTAGAATTCACAATCATCTATTCAACATGACTTGTGACACCTATCTGGAATAAAAAGAAAAAGCCCGAGCCACAAACTGTCTTATCCGGACCAACCACATGTTTGCAATTTCTGCGACCAAGGCCTAGATGCCGCCGTTTTTTGGATGTCAGGCCATGGAGGGCTTGCCTTACATATGTGTTGAAGTTCGAGACCATCGGATGACAGCGGATGACATCGAGAGCCACCAGTAGCACAGGAGGCAAGTTCCGTGCTTACTGTCAAACGCAGAGAGAATTGGAATATTGTTATGCAACCAAAACTGCCAAATACAATGTCAAGAAGGGCCATCATCCCCCGTCCCACAAACTTTCACCGCAAGTCTCAATTTATTTCAATTACTACCAGCTTTACAGTAGATAGGAGCCTATCCTAGTACAATCTTCTCGACGCAAACAAGCTGAATTTGGAATCACAGGTTGAAGATATAGCCTATCGGAGATTTTGAAATGACAAAAAGCCAAGCCCCCCACAAACAGTCGCAAATGGGTCCACGATCTGCGACAAGGTCAACCGCCACGACCACGATTTCTGCCCTCACTAAGCATGAATTTTACCAGGACTCAGAACCATCAAAATCTTCCGACAGACACACAACAAGCAACAGTTCCTCATCTAATCGACATAAGAGAAAGCGGAAAACCACAAATAACGTCACACGCCATAAAATGTCATTGACCAGCAGAGTTCATTCTCGTCCCAAGGACTACCTCGGTCTGTTGACTACAGAAGAGATCAACGTTGCTCTCAAAGCCTCAACACCATCTGGGGCCCTGCAAACAAAAGGTCCGAATCTGATAGACAGAGGAGAGAAAGACCGTACAGAATCGAAGTTCGACTTGGCGGATGATGAGACCGTGGTTAGAATACGTCAGGACTTGATACAACTGGGCATGCAACTGCGGGAGAATGCTCGCAAGCAGATTCTCCGGATTGGTCAAGTGGAGGATTTTGATAGAAGTTATAGAGCCATCGATGCAGATACATTTTCTAGCAGGGACTAGGTTACATTTGCTAAAGACGAACAGTTGGTGGCAAGCGTGGCTGTAAGCCTAGGGATTGAAGCTGGCACTGGAGTAGTTGTCTTTTCATATAGAAGGGTTGCTTGTTAGTCTGTTGTTAATTTCAATGCGGTTGAATTTCGTATGGGAAGTTAAGACCATAACACTCTGGGCAGATGATTCAGTTTCTGAACAAGTCACAACATTATGACTAGGTAGAATTACGCAAAGGGAGGTCGATTGATCGCTAAGGTTACTCTGTGTTGCTCCTGGGGGCAGAGTGAGAGAAAACTACACCAGAAATAATATTTTAAACTGAAGTTTTGAGTTAATTAAGACTCTAGTTTCTATGCATTGATATGATTGCTCGATAGAAAAACTACTGGTTAGGTACCTAAGCTTGAATTTACAAACAGGGGTAAACCCTTAGACTTGATTTCCTAATATGTTACCCCTTATAAAATTTTCTCCAAAGCAACATCATCGATGATCATCTCAAGACTCAAGCAACTTCCCTGAATCTGTATAAAAGGCCCATCATCCAGCTGTACCTGCGTCCAAGAGCACGTTATTTCCGCCTGAGAAAAACCTGCACCTCGAGCCAACTGGGTTGGGGGGTAGAAGGTATCCCACCCAGCGCCACACGACAGGGATAGACCAAAGCAAAGGTCTGTTTCTAGGAGGGTGTACCAGGCTGATAGCTTATAGGCTTTCTCAGCCTCCAGATTCAAGGGGGATATGTCCTGTTTTATGCCCAGGTCGGAATCAACTGATGATGGTGCTTGTCCGGTAAAGTGACCGGCTTGGTTACCGGAATGAACGTTGGAGGTAGTGATGGATAGGGTTCCCTCTGGAGAGACCTTGACCCATGGGCTGACCGATTCATCCTCGAATCCACCGTTCAAGGCGATATTGAGCGGACCTTGAGGGAGAGATGTTGTAGTGGTGGAAGCTTCAGCAGTTGTAGTAGGCTCGACCGTAGTGGACACGAAGGTCGTAGTTGGCCCATCCCGTAGGGTTGTTGTAGTTGCTTCAAGTGTGATCGTAGGCTCAACACTTGACGTCAGAAACTCGGTAGTGGTTGCTTCGTCCAAGGCTTTTGAGTCGGTAGTTACTTCAAGAGTAGTCGTAGGTTCAGAACTTGAAGTCAGCACCTCGGTACTTGCCGCCCCATCCAACAATGTTGTTGAGTGTGTAGTTTCTTCGAGCGTAGTAGTAGGTTCAGCGCTTGAGGATAGCACCAGGGCAGTAGAGTCAGATGCTGATTCAGATTCAGAGAGTGTAGCGGTAAATGAGCCACTTTCTGCTGAAAGCGTTGTCGACAAACCAAATTCGGTGGTTGTAGTGACAGTAGATGTGCTTGAAGAGGAGGGCTTGCATGGTGAAGCAGCAGCAAGGTGGTACAGCGCTAGAAGCTGAAGGGCTGGTTGAGAGAACTTCATGATGATTACGCCAGTGGGTGAAAGACAACGGAAAAAGCAGAGTTAAGGAAGAGGAAATGGCATTCTATTCTTAATAGTAAAATCAGAACTTCCTACTCCTATTTTATGTAATTTGCTTTAATGAAGGTAGTGAAGATGGCTGGCCTTGGTCTGTGAACTATCGATTTAGGATTTGAGCTATTGAATATAGCCTAGTGGGGAACACCCGATTAAAGCGTTTTCATTCGTGGGGATAAGCAAATAAGAAAATAAAGCCACCGGCGAATCCTGCTAAGCTAACAAAAGAAAAATAGTTGTTTAAGTTTAATTAAAATTACAACCCTAAAGCAAACATTTCAAAGGCCATCAACTAGACACGGGCCATGGAATCTGGAGGAATAAGGGACCTGCACTTGCACTTGAAGTTATGTAGGCGCAGCAGCTGTAGTTGTAGGAACGAGTTGTTTAATCGCTACATCGAACAGATTATCAGCAGTAGTCCAATCAAATGAACTGAATCCCTGATAATTCTGGGAAGACTTCGTAAACGATATGGCAGCACAGTTGGATGCTTGAGCGGAAAGCTGTTTGCCTGGACGTTCCGAATTGATGTACCGGTGGTGACACAGGTGTTGCAGGAGAGATCGAAGGTGGAAGCACTGTTAGTGCATGGATTATCAACTTTGTGACTACTACCTGGTTCTGCGGCAACATTTGTAGTCATTGTAAGCTTTGTACGTGTGTCTGGGATAGTGGCCTCTGCACCAGACTCTGGTATTGTTGTGGATACGTGTGAAGGAATGGGGGACTGGCTAGTGGTAGTTGGATCAGTAGCCTTGGAAGAAGTGTTCGTAGGCATCGCAGAGTCGGTTTCGAAGGGGCTTTTACTCAGTTCAGTAGGTGTGAAAGGATTGAACGCAGTGGATTCGCCCGTTGCTACTGTAATTAAAAATTACCTAAGTTAGTTTTTTATTACTTATTGATATAGAATCTATACCTATAGGTATTCATAGGTGCCAGGAATACTTAACCCTAGTCTCTGTCCCGGACCACTAAAGCTACTAGTAGGTGTAGAGCCAATCCTGTTTACCCATCGACGAAGTTCTCCACAAACAGCCTCGAATCCCGGTCGTCCACAGTCGCGAACTTGGTCATTTCCATATGGTTGCCGTGGATTCCGATAGGAATATAACCGGGAAGAATGGCTGAGCCTTTTGGTACGACCTATATCAACCTCGTTAGTATTGTACAACGTAGTGACTAGAATAGACATACAAAACCCACTCCCTGTAAGGGGAGTTCCTCATGAAAGCAAGTGATCTCGATCGCCCGACCTTCTCTACTGCGGGCCATGACCATCGTGTGGAAGCTGTCTTGGATCCTAGCAAGCACCTCCGAGTCACGCTTGAGGACCTCGATAATGTTGGTATTCGTCTGCTTGATCACCCCGATCGTCCGCGACAATCGCTCGGCCCATCTGGCTAGGCCAGATCCGTGGTGCGGTGTGCCGAGGAAGACAATACCGACCGTCAGGTTAAGGATGCTCTGGAGATGTGTCTCAGACCGCTGTCTCGATGTGACCAGGGCCTGCCAATAGGGTTAGCGTATGTCCCGGAATCGGCGCTAGCCACATACATCTTCGCAAACTAGGCCTCCTAGACTATGGCAGACAAATATAATCGGTCGTTCCGTCTGTAGGTGTCAGCACCATGGCTTTATCCTTCTGGCTCGGTACCCACCGTGTTATCGGCCTCACGATACGTTGCGAGAGACGTCAGGAGTTTCCATCCATGGTTCGCAATCCGATTCTGGGACACCACGCCTTGCCAGTCGGCCACGTATGCATCGTAGCCGAACGTGAGTGTGCGTACTGTTGGAAGCTTGGACGGAAGAAGGGTTTTCGGCCAAGGCTCGGAAGCATCGCGGGCTGTCCAGGTCTTGTCGCGATTGCCTGTGAGGCCGTGCACGAAGACGATGCTGTGCAGAAAACGTCAGCTAGTTTCTCAACTTGGGGAGCACATGTAAACCTACTCGACGACGGCTGCCTCGGGGCTGTGGAGCGTTTTGACACCGGAGGGGAAAGTCTTGGTTGAGGGCGAAGCTGCTGCTGCTGATCAAGGTCCCATTGTCATGATCACTGTGAGCTCTCATAGATGCGACGCTCTGCTCGTTGAGACAACTGATACTCGAGCTTTGCTCCTCCCAGGACTATCCAAGGACGAGATCTCTCAAAGAGCTCAGAGTCTCCAATCCCTCGAAACGCTAGAGTGGCTCTGGGATGTTGTAGTGGAGCCAGTCCTTAAAGCTCTTGGTCTTGATAGACTCTCACCAGAAGTTTCCTTGCCCCGGATATGGTGGATCCCTACAGGACCATTGAATAAATTCCCTTTCCATGCAGCCGGCTATCACCTGAAATCTGGAGGCAGGACTGCACTCAATAGGGTAATGTCATCCTACGGCTCCTCAATCAAAGCCATCATCGATACCCGCCAGGCACGCAACAAAACCATCGACATCAAATCCGACAGTCACGTTGTTCTTATGGCCATGAACGAGACCAAGGGGCAGAGTCCTTCACAATATCCAGATGCAGAAGTCAAAGCCGTCGAGTCGATGTGCCAGTTGACGGGACTTCCAGTTCAACGTCCGCAGTCACGCAAAGCCGAGACATTGTCGGCCCTTCAGGAATGCCGTGTCTTTCATTTCGCAGGTCACGGCAGTACGAAATCCGACCCATTGAGTAGTCTCCTCTACCTCGAAGACTGGCAAGACCACCCTCTCACAGTAGGGAGCCTACTCGATACCAATCTCCGGTCTAGCGCACCTTTCCTCGCTTATCTCTCCGCTTGTAAGACGGGTGATAGCTTAGACGAGAAGCTGGCCGATGAGAGTCTCCATCTTACAGGCGCGTTTCAACTATCAGGCTTCCGGCATGTCATTGGAACTCTTTGGGAGGTGGACGATGCGCTATGCGTCGACATGGCTCGGATAGTATACAAGGTACTGGGCCAGAGTGGATTTCACGATAGATCAATCGCTGAAGCACTACATCAAGCTACCTGTATCCTGAGGGCCAAGTGGCTAGTTGACGAAAGAGCAAGAGCTCAGCTTAGAGGTGAACGGGATATTGTCTTGTGCGATGACAAGGTAGTCAGAACACCTCTTTGGGTGCCGTATGTACATTATGGAGTTTAACTAGGTTGCAGTTCGGGGATGTCAAGACCGCACAGCTAGGCTCTATTAAGTTACATACAGGAACACACTCAGCCTCAGGAGTCGCTGATTATGAGGGTGTAAGTTGTTGTAGCAGACAAATGGTACCAGGATAGCGCGCTCTTTTAAGCAACCACGGGGGAGCCCACGTGACAGATAGTCGACTAGCCAGGGTATTGCATTTGCTAACACCGGAGTAGGTAACTACGTAACTGGGACTTTGTCAATTAGAGCAGCACTCCTCCTTAATAGATTAATATTAGATGTTGCAAGCTGTAGGATAGTTCCAGCTATTTCTTAATTAATTAAATTTAATAGCTACTAAGTTATCTAACAATATTAGCTTACTGTAGGTAATCTTTCGTTTTCTAAAGAAGCTTTTAAATTCTCTAGATATTATTAGACTACGAGCAGCATATTATTCCATACACTGAACTTTTAGTGCAGTGTAGTCTTCTATGAAAGTTGCAGTTTGTTTAAATTAACTTGCCGCAGTGCTGAACCCAGCCTAGTACAGCTTGCTAAGGCCATTTACTGAAAGGAGAAACAACGCTTTCCACTAGCCCGATACGCCTCAGCTTAAAACCACCCGATGTCTACACCGGATAATTCCTGCGGACTAACCCAATCCATCAGGGCACAAGGCAGGAGGAGACCTTAGACAAGACATTGTGCTAGATCTAGAACCATCGAGCAGTGATAGAGACTATTGCTCAGCTACTTCTCGATAGCTGTGTGAACATGGAATTATTGCAGTCGAGAACGTAAGAGATGACCCCAACTACACATCTGTTATCTCAGCTGGACATGTTGCAAGGCGCGGTATCGACAATATCGGCACATGTGAAATTCAAATGGACCCTGGGCCAATGGGGACCTCGTTGTAACATACTTGCATAAGTCGGGCAAGTCACGGTCGAGGTTTAGCCAAGGTGGGTCAATTCCGAGGTCAATGATCGTCACCGTAGCAAGATCGACACTGTAGGAAGATCGTCACTTTGTGAAATTAGGTCAACTGATCCTCCGCTGCTCTGACCCAGAGCGATCGTCCTGGCTGTAGTACTAAACAAAATTCCTTCGAAGGAAGCCTGAAGCACAAGCCGTATGTTCAGTAGCATTATAGGATTCAGGATCGACTTATAGACGTCAGAAATACAGCGGTGTAAATATAGACTTTGAGCGAGCAATCCTTCCGCTTGGATTATACGAGGCGGTGAATTGAGTTAATCGATTAAGAAAGCTGGACGAACTTGTCTATAAAGTCTCCCAATAATATCGAGAAAAAGACAAATAACGGAACAACAAGCTACTTGGTCTTCAGCTCACAAGCAATTACACTACTTCTTATCCTCAACCCACTGCACAACCTTTTCCCAGAACTCAGTCTCACCAACAATCACCATTTTCAACCATGAGACCTTCAACCGTACTAGCTCTCGCTCTCCCGACCGCTCTGGCTTGGGATCAGACATGTGATTTCCGACCTATCAATGGCGGCAACCCGCCTGGACAAAACTTGGACAGATGGACAATCACAGGAAAGAATATCGGAAAGGAAGTCGCCGGGGATGCCTTTTGCGATGGAATCAGGGATAATCTGAACTGTTGGATCCAAGATTGGGAGTGCAAGAGTGACGGTAATCGTGGTCTCAAACTTACCTTTATCACCCACGATTGGTGTCTCGGAAAGCACATTAATGAGGCTTGGTGGTTTGCTACCAAGAACGGCTTTGGTCCTCTTTTCTGCGAAGGTCGAAATGCTTAAATGGTCTTCTACTGCCGAAACTGCTGCCTGTTTCAGCCCAAACGCCTTCATCACGCGCAAGGCTCGCTGTGGAACAAGACAATTCGAATCTCAGCATCAGGTTTCGGGACTTAAGGCTATTGTTAGAGGGGAGGATCGTATGCGTTTGGCACGGAGCTATCCTGTACTTCATAGCAATGCTCACCTATCTCAAGGGCAAGCAACTGGCGTTACGTTTGGACAACTGTCAAGTAGTGTTAGGTCCATAGCTTGAACCTAGAAACCTCGTTATTTTGTTCAGTACGCATTTGCGAATATGAATGAACGTGTTATTGTCAGAACAGAGATAGTAGTATATATGATTTGTTGATTTGGATTGTTAACGCTCGATCCCCTGCTCTCGCATCTTATCTCGCCAGGGTTTATCAGGAATCTATAAAAAGCCAGTACCACCACCCGCAAGAAAGGCACAGACAATGGAATCTGCTGCGAGCTGATGAGGTCGACTTAGGGTGAATGTCTGGTGATTGCGTTTTACATTCCGTAATAGAATAAAAGCTGTAAGAAAGGCTGTAGCCGGAACATTTATGCCCCCATATATTAAAAACAGGAATCGTGGCAAGGTAGCTGAAGCAGTAATATACTGGACAGAGAGCCATAGCCTATTTCTTTCATTGATATTGTTGATGTTTTTTGCGTTCTAAATTCTCATCAGTAAGCTCAGATGTGAAACTTTCAAAGACCTCATCAGGATCTGGGGTTTCCAGAAAGGTGTACAACCCAGCGCACTACCGAACAAAGAAACAGGCCGATCAGTCCATTACCTCTCAATTGGAGAACAAAGAACATGGCTTGTGTGATATTCATAGACACATTTAAGAAATTAATCCTGCACTCTAGCACGGCCGAAAAGTAGATGATCTACACTCCCTTGTGCATTACTCATGTCGTGAATGCCTTTAAAGTATAATCCAAGGTTTCCTTCTCTAAAGTTACTAGCCTATCAAGAGGTCCTTGAACCAAACATACACTCTAGATACTGATTGGCAACCTTGTTCCTCACTAAACATACCTCTAAAAAGATGTCGGCAAAGACAAATGCAATCATTGGAGGTTTGGGTGCCGAATTGATCATGGTGACAAGCTGCATTCCAGACTCTGGGAAGAGTGTTCTCGCAACCCACTACCAAGAAGCCTTAGGTGGCAAAGGGGCCAATTCGGCGATCGATACTTACAGAACTTGTCATGAAGGCTCGTCGGCCAAACTGTGTCCCAATGATGATGAATTAGAAGCAGAAGATACATCGAATGGCACTTCAACAGATGGAAACATCCACTTCAAAATGATTGCAGCTGGTGGCGACGAGAAATATGGCGAGAAGTTTATCGTTGAGCTCAATTAGAACAGCGTCGACGCTTAGGGCATTGTTACAGTCCCATATACCAGCCCAAGCATCTGTTTTGTCATGGTCGACGATCCGACGCGAGAAAGCAGCTGCCTCTTCACGCTGGGAGGTACAACAACTTGAAAAAAGAAGGACTTCCTCTCTGCAGAGAGTCTAGGAGGCGGAATGAAGCCAGATCTTGTTGTGGCGCAGATGGAGATCTACAAATACGTGGTTGAGACTATGATCATGGCTGCTGGTAAAGCAGGCGTTGGCTTTTGCCTAAACGCTGCGCCTGCGGGTCCAATTAGCTGACATATTACCAGCATCTGACACACCTGCTGGTAAATGAGTCGGAGGCTGCTATCATGTCTCAAAGGACCAGAGACTCAGTCAACCAGGACACTTGGCTTAACATTGCCAAGGAGTTTCTGTTGGGTGGTGTCACTAATGTGGTCATCACGCTCGGAGCCAAGGATGCATTTTACGCGAACCAAGATGGGAACAGTCAGTGTCCGGCCTTTGATGTCAAGATCGAAGACACTACTCGTGCAGGGTACGTCTTAAATCATGATAGGCCCTTCACACCAGTTCTAACGATTACCGTAGGGATACATTCACGGGGGCTTTCACGCCTCACAATATGTTCAACAAAGGAATATGGGGAAGTGGATGTCAGGAGTGTGGTAACACGTGCCAGCAAGGCAGCTGCTTTCACGATCCAAAGCATTGGAGCACAAAACGGGATTCCCAAGTCTGACCCCATTGATATTTTCGACGGTCCTGAAAAGCCACTGCACGCGGTCCGTTCGGATTCAACGGGTTTGTTACGTAGTGATAAGTGATTATGGATAGCCAGCCATATGCATCCAATTTGTTGGGAAATCGTTGTCCGACCATTAACGGAAAAAAGAACTGTAGTGATACAACAATACGTCGTCGCTTCATGAATCTCTTTTGTATCTGGCCTGTTGGATGGTGGGCCTAGCGATAGCTGACGTTATGCTAGGCTCGCCCTAGGACAGGTCTACTAGTGCAGCAAGGGTATCGCGGTGGCCAGCCTTTATGAATTAAGAACAAAGAATTTCGGTTCATGAGACTGACCCCAAAGGCTGAATAGTCTCAGCTTGTCACGTTGGGCACCCTACTGTTAGTGCGTAACAAAGAATCATGATTGTTACATACTTCTGCCACTCAAGCCATCGGTCACCCCGAGCTATTCCATTAGTCCGTGCTTCAGGTCAATTGAAGAAACCCTCGACTTGCCGCATCGTCTAGGTTTTGACAATACCACATCCGCAAATGTTCCCAAAACATTACTCGACAAAACAACACCCGCCGAATAGTCCACCCAATACTCAAGCTGACCGAACATGGACGAGAGACCGACTCCCATCTCTGAAATTGTGCATCAATGTCTTGAATCTTTCGACCGCATTGTGAAAGAATATGATTACGCCCTTCTCACAAAGGTAATTGTGCCGAAAGACCGCGGTACAGGTCGGCCAAAGAAGCCGCTGAGAGTTGATACCTTTTGCGGATTGCGACATAGGTTCTTGGACTGGGCTGAAGAGACGCGTGCTCTCTCGTTGCTGGATTCCCTGGACGAAAGGTTACGAGGTCTTAAACATATCTATCGACGGGTTATTCAGTCACTAGAGTTCATCTTGCGAAACTTACGTCACAGTAGGTCCCCCATCAAACCTCGAAGGGATTGACTTTGGAGGTCATTAACTAATTGGAACTCGTATTGACATCGTCTAGTTGACCGCAAACCCGAGGAAATTTCTTTCTCATAAGTGATGAGACACTTGAGAAGGAAGAAGTTGTATCAGAGGCCCAGCGCACCTTTCTGGAAAAATGGGAGGTCGCAACTGAGGCAGTCAGTGACGACTTGGGTAGACTTCATTCTTTCACTGCCCTTATGAGAAACACCCCTGCTGAACATTTGGAACACTCATTTTCTACCATTGTGATAGATGATGATACATGGTTTCGAAATGACATCGCATCATTAGTGCGTTACAGGTTTCCAGCCGCTCGAAAGGCCCTGTGTCAACAGTTGGGAGATTCCATTGCCGCCCGACGAGAGTTACTGCTAAGGAAGTATCTGTACTTAATACAGTCGGCCGACAGGCGACCCCAAAAGGCCATATCAGTGGCCAATGACGACTAGGATGGCCACCTGAAGCCCAAGATACCAGTGGATTTCGAGATCAAAGACAGAAGGGTGTTTCCTCCAACAGTGGCAACAGGCCTGACTCGAACTACATTGCCAGATCTTGAGGCAGAAGTTATGCCAAAGAACGATACGTTCGATTATCCGCTATTACCCAAGGCCAGTCCAAGAGCAACAAGCATGCAATGTCCTTTTTGCTTCATAGAATTGGAGCTAAAGGGCTCAGAGGAAGAGGAACTGGAGCACTGGAAACGCCATGTTGACCAGGACATCAAGCCTTACAGTTGTCTATTTCCCGAATGCTCGAAATCCCTCCATTTCTTCGTTCACCGTCACGAATGGGAGTCTCATATGGAATCAGTCCATTCAAAGAATTGGATGCAAAGAGTTCACACCAAGACGTGGTTTTGCGATATAGATCACGATACTCCATTGAGCTTCGCGTCTGAGCTTGAATGGAGAGAACATTTCATGAACCCAGCATCGCATCCAAATCGGAAAAGATTACCCACGAGGTATCAGCTAGATGCGCTCTGTCCACGGAAGCGAAAATAAGTGCCCCGCGGGCAGTTTGTCCGTCCACTTTGTGAGCGTATACCTGACGAAATATTGCCTGAGACAGTCAAGGACAAATTGGACGCCTCTCAAATTCATAGTCATCTTGTGTCCCACGTGGCAACCCACATCAAGTCCTTGGCTCTCATGGCTGTGCCTTCAATTGAAGCTCGTGCTAGAGATGCCGACGACAACAAGCAATCTGTGGCTGTTTCGCGAGATTCTGTTGCTCATCCTCCCATGGGTCAGAAATCCACGGAAAAGGTTTCGCTACCTTCTGAGAGTTGATCGTATGTCCACATTGATGGACAGAGTTGTACTTGTTTGAGGTTTGAGATCGGTCTTCTGAGGTTCTATTTTTCAACGGTTGTTTATGTTTATGCTTTTTACTATGTGGCGGAAGACGACGCGTGGTACGTTTGATTTGGCGGTCAGCAACTCCCATGGTGCCTGTACGTGAGAAGTTAACGTCATAAAGTTTGCCAGCGTAGGATCGAGTAAGATGAAATATGGAGATAAAACCTTGGAAGTCACCAGGACCATAACCGATTGGAGGATATCTTTAGTAAGTGGTCAGTGCAGAAGATATACCTGCCGCGTTATTACTAGGATGACAGGTGGTCTAACCTGGAGTATTAAATAGCTATTTTACCTCTACTGCATACTCAATAGGATTTCCTTCTTGTACTATCCAAAGACCTCGATCAAGTCTCTAGCACAAAAATCATCATGTTGACTATTAAGTCCCTTCTCTTTTCAATCCTCCTTGTCGGAGCTGTCCAAGCGTATGTCCTACCTTTCCTATATACCAAAAGCTTCGCTAACGCACCTCCACAGTCAGGATCCAGCAGATGACAGCAAGCACAACTGCTGTCTGCACATTAAGAATGCCAGTGATGCTTGGTGGTTGACAAACCCTGATATTACTGAGGAAGTCTGCAAGCAGTTTAAGGATGATGTCAGTATTCTATTGAATTCATATCGAGACGTAACTGACGTAATCAAGGCGAAATTTGACGGAGAGACATGCATTGGAGAATCAATTGATGACGCTGATTGGAAGAGCAAGTGCAAGGAGTATGGAACTTTCTTGGGTTGGACAGATGAGCGCGTCGGTGCTGGTCATAACGGAACATGCTATCCGATTGATAACTAGGTGTAGCTCTTTTCACAAACGCTCTAGGTCCCCCGAAATAGATTACCTTCAACATAGTTCTTGGTACTAATGTTGTTTAAGTCCATTCCCGCTGCAAGCAACTATTTATGTATGTCTGAGCTGCAGATGCCAGTGGCACTGACATTGATCAGGCATCTCGATGGCCCCGGCTCAGGGACGTCGCCCTCTATGAGATGTAGTTCGTGCGCAGGGTTGGCCTGACTAGCAAAGTCTACCTGTGTAGTTGCAAGGAGCTAGATGGCAGCCACACACAGGCAAACGTCAAGCTTGGAAAGAAACTCTACACACATTTTTCCCCGGCCTGGTTGTGAACGTGGAGAGCCTGGGGAACTTGGTGATGAAATAAGAACGGAATTTTGGATGAATTGGCAAGGTAATCCTGGCAATGGAGTCCCAGAAATCAATCATCCAGACGGTAATCCAATACCCTACACCATCACACATCTGTCCAGGTTTGAAGCTCATTTTTCATATCTCATCTATTTTAGCAAGCAGCCCAGCAAATCTTAAGCGTCTTTTTCTTGAACAATTGATTTCTGATTTGTGAATAGGAGGGAGAACACTGTTGTTGAGAATAATAGAAAAGCAAGTGAGGTGCTCATAGCACACAACGACACTGGAGAGTGGGTGTTCTGGTCCAGTCCCCTCTCGATGATCAATATTGATTGAGGCAGAATTCGGAATCCTCTGATCAGTAATCCCCAGGAACGTCTCCTCAGCAATGTCGAAGCCTACACACAGCAGCATGGCCTGGGTGATACTATATCCTACCTACGGAAAGGTGCTCTCATAACACAGCATCCAATCACTCGAAGAATTGAATAAAGGAGACCTGGATACCCTCCGAATCGAAAGGGAATAAGGGATCACAGGCGGAATCAAACCCCAAGCCCTCTACTTTACAATCCACCTCAGTTCATGGCCATCTCGCTGTATTTTGCAATGGGTGTGGGTCATAGAGCATATGGGAGGCTGGACTAGCTTAGAAATAAAAGCTCCGCGAGCCGAGCTGAAGGTTGGCCTTATATAACGTTGTCTCTCCTGATCTCGGACCAAATATGATCACTAGCACCACAACTACCCATAGGTAGTTCCACCGCTTCCACCTGAATAGTTCTAAGCTCCCCAGCTCTTCCCCGTGTTAAAGTGTTCATTGATTCGAGGGAGAGAATGATGCCACTGTCTGCTCCATCCATGGCTAAAACCTTGATTGATTGCCTCAAAGCGGGATAGTGGAGCTCCCAGCAAGTAGTGCACGCATCCGAGTGGGCGTCGTTGATAGCTGCTATCGCCATGATGGGAAGAGGAAGATCCTGAATGGTGGCCGATTCTTGATTCTGTAAATTTCCAAAGGCATTTGTGCACGAGAGACTAGTTATCCGAAGCGAAGGATCATCGTAAAGTTCGTTATAGGTGACTATTAGGGTAGATGCCCGCATCAGCCTGTATTCCAATTTATCGTAAGATGTCTCTTACCAGTGATTCCGAAAGCCGACGAGGCAAGGAAAGCCAATTTTATTAACGAAGGGAATTGCATGTTGAAAACAATGTCACGGAAGGACTGTGATGAAAATGCGGTCGAAGAGAATGAAAGGCTATATTATAGGGGCCGTAGAGTCGACAAGGTCATGCCCGGCTAATATCACAAGCCTTTGACGGCGGCTCACATTTAGCAAAGTCCCGTAGGTCTAGAACGTCTAAACGAGTCGTGACGCTCGATGTTTTGTGGATTCTTTCACTAGAAGGTGCATATAAAAAGACCCTGGAACGAACAGATTGTTCTGCAATTGGCATCCACCGATCACAAACGCGTCACGGATACCTTGTTGTTATATACAACTGGTTCTTTACTGAAGAAAGCAAGACTCTCTAGTCTTTTGAATTTGTATACAATCTGATTGCTCTTTCCTTAAAATATTCTTATGATTTCCTTTTCTTTTTTAGGGATTAGAAAAAGCTCTCAAGGGCATGTGCGGACAAGGATAGCAGCTTCTACAATTCGCACTGTCTGTTAGTATGCCCCGGGCAGTGATATCTACCTATCCACTCTGGCGCTATTAAAAAAAGACTTGGCAATGTTCCGTACTGCAATCTCCGAAAACTCGTATTAGCTTAGAAAATGTTGTCTGAACGAGCCGTTTCCTTGACTGTTTCATAGATACAGTCAAAGTATCTGAGTATGGCAAACGGATTTGACAGTTCGACAGACGACCTGGTGCAATCAAGGTCAAACACGACTACACAACGTTGTAGGTAGAGCCAGGATCAAGTAGGCTTCCAGTAAATTGAATTTATAGTTGCATTTCTATCTTTGGAAGCTTTGACATACTGGGGAGATGGTCAAACTACCGGAATTTGCGGAGAGCAACACCGCCAACTCCTTCAAAAACAACCACACCACCAACGTCACCACTACCAACATCTTGACGACTAACAAGTGAACAAATATGTGCTCATACCAGCCATCCAGGTGGTCATGATAGGGGAATGGTCAGACTGGCTTGTTGGGACTTTACAGTTTTCGTTATCCAGTACAAGAGCTTTCTTGCAGTTAAGCTTTTCCTCAACAAAATTACACCAATACAGCATCACGACTCCGATGCTTCCATGACATCTGTCTTCTACCCCGCCCTCACATAAGGTTTGGTCAGAGGTATAAAGTCCCCTCTTTGCTAGCTTCCTTCCGGTTTCTTTCTCTTCCTTCCACAAACATTTTTCGGCAGATTATCTTCTGTAAAGTGGGCGATCCCCGAGCCTTTCAACAGTATTCAATCATCAGTCTCTACTACACCAACACCACAGACTCTGAAAGCTTCTTGTGCTTTCAATCTGAACATGTAAGTATAGTTCCCGCCGTTCAACCTTCTCAACGTCATTGGCAAGCTAACATGATGCAGTCATCATGAAGTCTTCACTCAAGCTTCTCTTCGCCCTGGCTTTCACAGCCATCACCCCTCTCGTCGCTGCCGGCGACTGCGGCTACAAAGGAAACGAGGCGGTCTGCGGTGATCTTGGAGTCATGAACGTCGCTCCCTCCGATATCCCAGAGGGCGTGCTGGCCTCCGAGGTCCGTCTCTGCGCCGACCACCCCAACGGGGGCAGCGACCGTGAGCTCGATCCCAACAAGGGCGCTTCTCTCGCTCCTGTTGAAGATGAGCAGAAGATCCAGCCCTCTCCCAAAACTCTGTTTGAGAGAAAGTGCATAATCACCGCCCCATACGGCTGCTCCAAAGGTTTCTGCTGGAAGATGTGTGGAAATTCCGGCCAGTGGTGTTGGACTGCTGCTGCCAAGGGAGCTGGTCCCTGGAGGGGGTGTCACAGTTGGTTGGACTGCGGCGTAGATGATGAGAAGTACGCCTGCGGAAAGAATTGCAGGACTCGCCCACGAGATTGCGGCTGTAGCTGCTAGACGTGACACACGGTACTCAATGAAGTGGCCAATGAATGTATCAGGAAGGAATGATAGCCACAATTTTGGAAGTTAAAATGTTCTTGTGTACTTAGACCTCTAGGTGAAAAGACTACTTGTTTAGCTTTTAGAAGATGAATAGTTCCCATGATGTCAAAGTAAAGATCGCAATAAGAGACGGTGTTCCCTTCTTGGATTGCGCTATGATCGATTCGGTTAGTCGGGGGGACACCCAAGCAGACTAGCTTCATTGGTGCAGTCAAGACGTATCGGGTTAGTGGGGTACTCTTATCTTCCTTATCGGTACCTCAGCGAGATCAAGGATGCGGGGCTGTAGCCGCCACAAATCTAAAACAGACAAACGCCGGAACGGAAGCCAATCTAGTTCGTGGATAATGTACATGTCTCCATGTTATAATATCTACAAAGGACAGAAGACTTCTTAAAGACATAATATACCAGTTACTGTAAGTAGAGATAACTACATAAAATCGTAGCTATTATCTTATAAAATCCACGGAATGAATATATAGCTGGGTCTACCCTATACTCTTGACATGATGTCATGGCTGAGCTCTTTTGGTTACAATGCGCTAAGCATGAACCCAATGGCTGGTCATGACATTCGATACCCCGGAGACAAGCACTTCTACAAATCGATCTGAAATTGCCAGGTATCGGACCAAAATCTGACGTTATTTGACTTATATTTACTTCGCAAACGCAGTTGACTCTAACCACTGAAGCACATCTTCACCGAACTCCTCTGGCTTCTCAAGCAGTGCCCAATGCCCTCCTTGTCTGACAACAGACTTAACATTTGGCAGGTATCCGTTATCAATCGAGTCCTGAAGCGCAGCAGGACGGCAAACAAAGTCCTGCTCTCCGCCCCAGAACAACGCCGGAACATTGACAGTCTTGGCATGTTCAGAAACATTCCTGTCTGACGTGCTCTGAACATTAGCCACAAAGGCCTTGTACCAGCAGCTCGGTGCATCGAATCCACCCTCCTTGGCATATCTCTCCATAAAGTCTGCTCTATGCTCGGCAGTAGTAAATGGCAGGGTTGGTTGGGTGCGACCTTCGCTAACGAACTTGCGCATGCCACCCGGGCTAACCCAGTTGTCCAGCCACGTATAAGGATCACCAAATGCGACGCTGTATACTGACTCGACGTTCTTGGTCATGACAGCTGTCGAGTCCTCGGCGGTGAAAAAGTGCCAGTACTCATAGATACCATGGCCAAATCTATCCTTCGTTGCCTTGTTCGTTGCTTCAAGGTCGAACGTTCCTCCTGGTGGGATGTACGCCACGTTGATCATGACAAGACCGACGACACGATCAGGATAAAAATTGTACAAGCGCTGACACATAGCACTACCCCAGTCATGGCCGAGGGAAATAACCTTGTCCACCTTCTCGGCATCGAGGATTTCGATGGCATCAGCTGCCATGTGCTGCCATGCATACGCCTCCAAGTCGGTTGGTTTAGAAGTGCCAGCATATCCCAGACAATCCAGCGCAACGACGCCGTATCCATTTGGTACAAGATGATTGTTTATCAATCCGTCCCACAGTTTCGCTGAGTCAGGCCAACCATGGAAGAGAATGATCGACGGCTTTTCAGCCTTGGAGGCGGAGACATAGTAAGTGTAGGTGGAACCCCGGGAAATTTCCAGGGTCTTTTTTGTAAGGCTCGAGAGAGTCATAGTGTAGTAATGTTTGGTTGGAAAAGGGTGAGTTACTGTTTTGAATTTTTGGATTATATATCACGCAGGTCGCGCGGGGTTGTTCGTTCAGTTGTGGCTCTTGGGAGTCGATGTAACCATGATCGGTGGATCATATGGGTCATTGCTACCTCCTCTGCCAAGTTCCGTCCATGTACCCGTGGCAGGGTTGTTTGTGGCACTTTGATGCATAGGGTAGGATAGCTAGAATAGCATTCCTAACCATCTTTACTTTTAAAGTAATTTAGTAGTTCTTTATATTAGTAATCTCTTAACCTTGGGTACTAAGAGAAAGACCCTTATTAAGATAGCTAGCTATAGGTATTAAATTCTTTTAGCTAGACCTTTTAAAAAGTAACTATATTAAAAGAGGATAATAAAGACAGTTTATCTCTAGCTTCTAGCCTATGCTAAGCGCCTTCTCTACAGTAAACTATCTATTTTCTACTTTAATCCCGTCCCCTAATCGTCATAAGGTACAGGCTTCCAGTTGTAGAGTTGACGTTCGTAGGGGATGCCAAGTACAAGACGTCAGTTCCATCATTCCTCATCAATGCTTGGAGACGCTGCACTTTCTTACCAACTACAGGCTCAAGAGCTGTATCGGTCCAGCCGGCACCGCCAACATTCTCAAGCACGTATGCACTGGCCGAAGAGCGGCAATAATAAATACGCGCACTCGTACCATCATGCGTGATACCTAGTGCAGCACTTGTCTCACTGTCTTGGTAAAGTATTTCCCGTTTCCAAGGATCCTGGGTTCCATATGTAGCAGTGGCACGACGAATCTGCCATCCACCTGCGTTGGAAACCTTGAAGCGATATGCATGCTGGATGTGAACAGTCCCATCAGGCCGCTCATAGAGTGCCATCTTCGCACTTTGGAAGGCAGGACCTGGCGAGGCATTGATGTCACCACTGTACGTCTCACCTGACGTCAACGGCTGATAGACAACATCGGCGCTGTTCTGTGTAATGGGAATAGAGACTATGGCTCCCGAAGCTGAGGTGAAGGCTTTTGTCGATGGGCTGTAGCGTACGTAGCTTCCCTGATGTCGAACAGCAGATGCAGGGTACTTGCTCCATTCCCACTGAAGATGGACATCACCATCCGACGAGAAAGCGACATCGTCTGGGTATACTGAGTATCCTTTGTTGTATGCCCAGATAGCAACACGTGACCAAGAACCCTCGCTGGTTGAGTACTTGTAAAAGTAACCACCTTTTGCGTTGTTGTCGTTGGGTGCTTGCCCTCGAATTATCAACCATAAATTACCATCAGCGTCACGCTTGATGACAGGATATGTGACCTTGACGGTTTGATCCGGCATTTCAGAGCTGGCATCGACCAGGGTACTGCTGTATGGCGTGGCGGACCGAAAGTACTGCCATGGTTCATTGTGCATACTGGTGAAGATATGGACGTAACCGTCACCGTCTACAGCGATGCTCGGAGTGTTGTGTCCAAGGTCATCAGCGAAAACAGCACATTGACCAGCAGAAGTCTTGACGCAGTCGCGGGAGATGGTGCCATCGGAAATGGAGCGACGGGCTACCATCACGTTGTTGTTGGCTATGCTTCCACCAGGAGGGTTTTGTAGATAGGCAAGCCAATCATAACCGCCATATTCATCCAAGGGATTCCACCATCCAGCCTGGCTGTTAACATCTACGGCAGTTGATATGGTGGCGAGGCCACCGGGTGTAACCGTAGCATGTACTCTCGAAAGTGCAGCAAGATAGATAAGAAGCTTAATATTCGCCATGTTGATAAACTGGATGAATCACTGCAGAATCGTCCAGAACGACGGATGTGTGCGAGTTTATATGCATCATCCTCTTCCTTTTCCTCCACATAGTTGAGCTAAATGATCGATGGGGTCTGTGCTCGGGATAATTCCGTTCTGGAGTTCCCCAGTCTCCCCGCATTCACGATCGTCCTTCTAGACAGGGGTTGGGATTCTGGTGTGGATGCTTTGTGGAGGAACCGCCGCGCGAGGTTGAGGCAGTCGAGATACACCTAGGCGAGCGGAATGTACAGGGGTCGACAGGTGATAATTCCCTTTTCGATTAGTCTTAGTATAACTGTCGGAAGGGCCGCGCTCGGAGCTGGCACCGGGGGTTCCGTCGCCTACCGGCTAATATTACCCAGGAAATTAAGCAGGTGTAAATACACGAATGACTGATAATCCTCACTGATGTAAGTAGGAACCGCCAGCTCTATGAGCTTTTTCTGCATCGTAGAAGGTTGGCCATGACTCGATCAGCTCAAGGTAGCGTTGGAATGTGCATCATGATTAATACCATTGTACCTGTTCCCTCAAGAAATAGCAAGTTATAATCGCTTAGCGTAAGAAAGGGAATAATACGCCCCATTAATGTCGATCTAGACAGACTCTTGGATTCTTCGTCTCTTATACTCCAATCATTAGTCAAACCTTTCCACTACCTATAGCTGCTACACGCTATTGGCGGACTTGTTCGTATGACCGGACGAGCTCGAGGGTCAGTCGCCCGTCTGTCCCAATAACCTCGCGCACTAGCCTGAAGGCGGACTCAAAATGGGACCTTGTTGAGGATAATTGCTCTCGTGATGATTGCGGTGGAGAGCAGGAATTCAACTTGTCGATTTCCAGGTCTGGTATGTGTATTCTTACTCGCTGCAGTCGTCCTCTTTGGGCTGGTAAATCCTTCGAAAGGTGGATCTCTTGATCGAATCGTAGCCCCCATAGTGGCTCGACCAACAAGCGTGACCCATGGGGCCGTGGAGCGGCCGTGAATGTCTCCGTATACGAGGCGAAGAGAGCATAGAGTGCCTCATCGTCTCCAACGCCATAGTTTCGGCCAATACTCGTCCCTGTGCTATTAGACGAAGACAGTCTTAAACTCTCGGATTGGTCCTGCCATTGTCGTTTGGAGAACGGAATCAGTAGCTTCGTTGTTGTTGGTTGTTCAGAGAGGTAGATGGATACTCAGGCTGGGATAAGACGGCCTGGATTACGATAGGATGTGTTGCATAGACGATGAGCAAATGATAAAAAGGGTACTTATTCGACTGAAAAAGAAAAAAGAAGAGCCTCATTTCAGCAGAAAGGAAAGTCCCGATCTGCGATGCAGATGCTTTGAAGATGAAACTGCTGGCGATACCTGATACAGCCTGTGCTCGAGGGGTCGGTCTCAGCAGCTGTTTAACACAGAACACCTCTAGCCCTGTGACCTTAATAGATACCGTGTCTTCGCGAAAGATCATTCTAAGTAGGTTCTACATGTCAGACGCGTGCTCACATAATGATGGAGTAGATGATCAGAATATGGAGAAGTGCATATCGAGTGTTGAAAACCGCGAATGATTGATCTGGGATCATAATCATGTCTATGACTCATCTATAGATGTGTTGTGTCCTTCTTGCTCTTCGGCTTACTGTTGTGTTTAACCACTCCCCTCAGTACCGTTGGCTCCGGTTTGAGGAGGTGAGTGGTCGAGATCCCCTTGAAAGTTGAGGATGCTATTGTTCAGGGACTCGTCAGGTCTAATGCCAGCGTTGAAGTTTGGGATGGCTAGATTTTCCATGTCCAACATCGGAGCAGAGAAATACGCCCAGAGATCCAACTCATCAGTCCCGGTCGTGATATCAGATAGATTGAGTAGTGGCCAGAGTGTTTCTTCTGCCTCCCAGTTCGAGGTATTACCAACAGCTTGTGAAACAAGAGTTGTCTCTTGTTGTAGATTAGTGTCAGAGTCGGTCCAGTCCCACCCTGCAGGCCCTGCTGGAAGCTCCTGCGTGTTGGTCACATCCTGGCCTCGATGTTCGGGATTCCTGTTGTTGATGTTGTTGCACAACTGTATGGTACTTCTGTCAGACACTGTGTTCGAATAAGTTAACCTCGAGTCCCGATGGTATCCAGCTGGACTTTGATCTTGCTGCGATAAATTTCGAAGTCTTTGTATGATCGAGTGCCTCTGGCTACGTCTTGTTTCTCTGCTGCCTTGTAACGGCCTTGCCTGAAGGGCACCTGTAGATCTTGCAGGATCCTTCTCCACTAGGTCAACCGTAGCATCGGCCAATTTAGACAGTACTTCACGAGCTCGACCGATTCGTTCCCAACGAGCTCCAAGTCTCTCCAATATCAACTTCCACTGAAACAGGCTACTCTTGAGCGAGACCCAATCATCTTGAGCCTTCTTCCTCGCTTCTACACTCTTCCATATAATGAGTATCAAAGTAATACCACTCATGAATTGGAAGTGAAGATCAATCCAAGTAAAGTCCGCGAGGCCTTCACTAACGCGGAGAAATGATAGTTGTATGAGCTCTTTCGCCGCCACGTAGCAAGACAATGTCTCGGATGGACTGAGGCTTGGTCGTAACGAAGATGGCCGGTACAAAATGAGCAAAGCTGTTCTATGCCAGTAGCTCCACCAATTGACGTCGCAGCCACAAGGGTCAGCAAGCGTTTGGGCAACACTATTCCAATCTCTCAGATTTTCCGCCATTTTTATCGTCCATTGAGATAGCTCAAGTTCCGAATCTTCTGTACGGTGTCTATCGGTGGCCTCTCGAGTGCCATGAAGCCTATGAACTATCACGCTTTGCAGTCGCTGCAGCTCAAGCCAATGTAATGTCTGCCGACGGTTCGTAGACGTCAGCGAGCAGCCAGGTAAGTCAACATCGACTGACAAATTATCAAAGGTGAAAGGACGACCCAACAGGACGTTGAAGGTTCTGTCAAAGCTACACGCAATCCAAAAGAGTCGTCGCTTAATATCTGCTTCTTCCTCTTTGCGCGTGTCGGTCGCACCCACTGAAGAAGACATGTCTATCGTCCTTTCTGAATGGTATCCCAAATCAATGCACATCCTCATGCATAGGCCCGATATATACCAGACGGGCGCAGAAGAAGAGTCCACTATTGAAAGTAACAAAAGTAGCAGTAGACATTGGAGAGACTGCACGTTCTTTGCTTGCATGATGTGGCTTACATCAACCATGGCATTGGCAGTGAGACCCTTTGACAATGCATGGCTTTCGTCATGGTCCCCAGCCATAGACATTAGGGGAATCGCAAGAACCATGTTGATCATAAAACGCACTCGTACGTCGACGGGCGACAAGTTAGAAATGTCACTCTTGCCTTGATGATTATCGTAGAATTGTGACATGGTCTCCTCGAATTGTTCCTGGTTCAGAATCGGATACTGAACTTGATAACAGCTAAAAAAGGTGTCTTTAAGATTATTTGCCAGTTCTCGTGGGGGCAAAACAGCCCTTGCATTATGCTTATGTGGCTGTGGAATATTGGGTCGCGCTTCTGCGGAGTCTGATGGTGTTTCAAGATTCGAGTAATCCTGCTGAGCGCACTCGAGGGCTGATCGAACCAAGTGAATTCCTCGGCGATGTTAGCAATGGCTATCAATGAAAGAGATGTTACTATACCACTTGAAGACCCGATAAAGGTAGATTGTCCCTCACCACTTCCAGTGGTGAAAGTCTGTGTGGCTTCATCGCTAGATGTCAGATTCGAAGTGGCTGGAGACACTTCAATCGATGCATTCTCGGCATCATGTATCTGTGTCTCCAACTCCATGAGCTGTCTCTCCAGCTCATGGATGAAACTCCTTGGGTGGACTTTGCCTGAACGCCCGTCTGTATATTCGCAAATCGATCCTGAGTTTTGACATGGTTGGCATGCTGGAATCTCTACCCTGTTGTTAGCCAAAGAGGATTGCAAAGTATGAAGACTTGATGTGTACCCGTATCGCAGCGCGCTTTTCGTTTTCTACAGCGGTTACAGGCATTTATTGTCTGCAGGGAACACTACAGTCAGACGTGTGACGTTAAGGATAAGGTATGGGCGTACAAAACATTGTAAATCCATGTCTCCAACTTTTCAGTTGAGGACAGTAGTGGGTTGATATACTCCTTTTTCCGTCTCTCAGAGCAATCCGGATAGTAACTTTGAAAGAATATCTTCCATTGATGAACGTTGTCACAAAGGCTGTGGTGTTTGTTGTTTACAGTTTCATGAGTTTGACGAGGTCTACACAAGTGCGGAGACAGTAATTATGGAACTCATTCCGCGCTCTCGTTTGCTAAGCCTATTAAGGTATGACTCCTGGAGACTTCCCCGCATCGGCTAACATATGATTTCTTCCTTCGGCAAAGCCAAGTCGTCCGTGATCCCTGCAGTTTAATTTGCGTTCTGGCATGCAATAGGGTAGCGAAAGACATGTTGCAAACAACTACTCAGAAGCGATGTAATTAAAACATTTTTACTAATAAAAGATGGATATTTATTTCCTAGTTAATGATTGCAATCAAGACATTCTACCAATGAGTTTGAATCAACTTTCATGTACTGATTTGTACAATCTCAAGTGGAATAATCTACTACTTAAAGATTCAACTATGAATTCTTCAGCTTCATGACACGATCTTTTACGGAATATTATAGACTATCTTACAATTTTCAAACAATGAAAAAGGCCAGTGAAAGGATGGCATAATAAATCGACAGTAAAGCCTGTTTGGACTCTTGATAAATCAAAGATCAATCGTCTCATTCCTCGAGATAGTCAAATGTTGATCAGACCTAGCCCCACTCAAACGCCCTTCGCGCGTGCCTCGACGCGTTCTTCTTCCCCACCAAGCATCTGTTTTGGCGTAGCGACTTCCTCCGAGTGAACATTAAGCGAGCCAAAATGCGAATCGAGCTCTTCCAAGGTCTTGTTTTTTGTCTCAGGGTAGCATGAATAGACAAGGATCGCAGAGAAGACATTGAAGGACATGAAGATGAAATAGACCTTTGGACCGATGCGAGATACAGCAACTGGCCAGACTTGACCTACGATGATGGAGCCTAGAGATGCACCAGAGGAGGAAATGCCCAGACCCTTGGAACGACAGTTTGCTGGGAAGATCTCAGATGCGTAGATCCATGCGCAGGGGCCAAAACCCATGCTGTCTGTTGGAGAAACTCATCAGTATGTGTTTGTGGGAGAGAATAAACCAAAAACTTACATCCGACCGTAAAGAAGAAGATAAAAAAGATGTTGACATAGTTGGCGTGTGAGTTAGTCTGGCCGGGATAGGTGAGTTGCAGAGCGCCGTTGATCTGCCGGACCATCTTGTCAGTAATCAATGGCCTAAAGGAAATCTCACAACTTACCATCAGACAAAAAGCCATGATTATGGCACCCACCCCGAGTGAGTGCCTTCTACCAAGCTTGTCAATGAAGAACATGGCAGCAACAGTGCAGGCCACTTGGACAGTCCCGTCGATGCCAGAGGCAAGCAGACTCAACTCTTCCGAGGTACCAGCAGCAATAAAGTTTGTGGGGAGGTAGTATCTAATGCCAGCAGCGCCACTCATTTGCTGAAGAAATGCGAGTGACCACGCGCGCCAGAGTCGCGACCATAGCGGCTTCTGCTGGATGAAAACTCGCGCAGACGTGATGGAGTTTTCTTGGTGCCACAGGATATTGGCTCGAATCTCGTCAAGCTCGGGCTGGACTTGGCTCGGGGAAAGGCCGCGTAGTTTGGAAAGTGCTCGGCTTGCGGCTTCAATCTGGTCTGATTCAACTAGCCATCGAGGACTGACAAGCAATTAGATGAGACGAGCATTGGACACTGTAATTATATGGGCACAAGACATACCTCTCGGGGATAAAAGGAACACCTGTCAAGAAGAGAACGGCGGGAACGAATTGCATGGCATTAGATAGACGCCACTCCAAATCAATACCATTACCAGTATTCCAGAATGAGTATCCATAGCCAACCCAGAAAGCAATAGATATACTAAGATAATTAGAATCTGAAGATGATCGCGTTTGAAAATTCAGTCTTGACTTACCCAGACACAATGCCAACCTGGTTTGCAGCAACGTAGAGTCCTCGGTTCCTGGCAGGTGAAATTTCACTCAGGTAGAGCGGGACAGACGTAGATACCACACCAGTACCAAGACCTGCAACTATTCGCCCAACCACCATCATAGCAAGGTGAACTGAACCGGTTTGTATGGCAGCACCTACACAGAGGAGACACACGCCTCCAAAGCCTGCCCAGCGGCGACCGTAGCGATTATTCAAGGGACCTGCAAAGAATGCGAAGCCAACAAATTGGCCTGCGTAGAAGATGGAAGTGATGAGGCCCTTGTCGCTCGATGATGGGTTATCGAGAGCTTTGTTGAAGCCAGGAGATACATAGATAGTACTCAGGATGCCGATATCATAACTGATAGCTTGTGAGTAATCTGGCGAGCAGTATATCTGTAGGATGATTCTTACCCCCAAAAGATTGATCCCATCGAGATGACGACGATGCTGAAGAACAGCCAAGCGCTCATCTTAGGCTGTGGTGCGTCCACAACTGTAGCCATTGTAATAAGAAGAGTTCAAATGATCCGATAGATGATCCGATAGAATGATTGAATGCTAGTGCTTAAAGATATAGATATTCCCCGCAAAATATCTGGGGAGGGTATCATTTTTAACCTTATTAAAATGGTTGGAATCTGGGGAAGCGCGGAGATGGCGTTTTGGCCGAGGGCATCGACTAGGTTGCTGGAAAGATTCCGCGGTGTGGGTATTCGATAGCATGATAGTCGGAACCTCCGCCGCCCACTATGGCCCCTCACGGCGGTTCCGTCTCGCGCGGCTGAACGGCCGGATGAATTCCATGGCTTTTGATGGTTCGACTCGTTTAGCATGGTAAAGATTCCCTGACAACGACCCATCGATGGCTTGACTATTTGAAGCTCGATCCCATATTCCTGGCAGCTGATATCTACAGAGTGAATTAAATGGACACATAATTCGTTGCTGAGCTAAAATGAGTTTCGATAGCGCCAAAATCGACACCAACGGTGCCCACTCAACGCCTGACATGCTCAAGCATGTCTCTTCCACCCGTTTAACGCCAAATCTCAGTGTTCATACCTTTGCTGTCCAAGCCAATCAACACTTCAATCGGAGCTTCCGTCCTGGTCAACACTTGACCATTCAACTCCCTCGAGATCTTGATCCTGTGTCGGGACCTCAAAACCTGTCGGAAGAGGACAGACGTCTTTCCTTTACTCCATACCATGTTGAATACGCAGACAATGGCGTGATCGAGACCATTTCGCTTATGGCTCGAAATGGACGTGTCACGGGTCTGCTTGGACTTCCACGTCCACGCGATCCGTTGGTCGCGATAATTGTCCAAGCTGGTGGTGGATTCCCACCCGCCATACCTGACAGTGCACAAAGGCTGATCTGTATCGCCGGAGGGACTGGCATCGCCCCGTTCATTGCTATGGCGATGGAAATGAATCGAAAGAGCAGTGCCAAGGACGGGGAGAAGAAGCCAGTTCTGATGTGCAGTATTCGGGCTAATGATTTTGGCGCTGTCGAATATTTGCTAACCCATCAACTGTTGCGTCCAAGAGATTGGAGTATGGTACGATTCTTTATAACTAATGGAGAAGAAGGTAATGAGATGGTAGATGGTAAATCATCTCAATGGTGGCACGAACGGTTAAAAGGTCTGTCGCAGAATTTAGACGGAAACAGTGGCTTTTGCCTCCGGAGAATGGAGCTACGAGACATTGAACCTGTTGTCAATGGGACAGACGACCCGGTGCTATTCTGTGGGAGCAAACAATTGGAGTGGCAAGTAAAGATGTGGCTGCTCAGGAGAGGAAATGTTCACTGCACAGAGAGATAGCTTAAATCATTCAAATCTAGAACACTATGTCATAAGCCTATTCATATACGCGCACCTCAAATATACCACCAAGAACGTTCTCGCCTCCATTCAGCTCGAGTATCTCTACTCCAAGATCTGTCACCTTTCTGGACGAGTCAAGGACCACTTCCCGTCGCGACATGTGGTTCTCATCTCCAATATATAGTTCTTCTTCGCCTTGGGAAAGGTCCAGTAGGCGCCATTTCTTTACGCAAAATGGAATAGCTCTCTCCGGATGACCTCTCAAGACAGACTCGAGGGCGTGATCGTAGTCCGTGTCGAAGAAAACAACTACTCTGCTGACTTCGACTGGGCTAGGCCAAGAGACGTTCAGGATCTTTCTACCAGACGTGTTCGAGCAGGGAACCCAGCAATTGGTTCTCTTGGTCGGACGAGGAACTCCATTGCGAATGTTCTCAACACCCCATGCCTTGAGGGGCGGTTCTACGCTCAAGGCAAGGTTATGCCCCATCGGCCTTCTAACGGGCGTCCATCGCTCGAATTCATCGACGCCAACGTTACTAGGCGGACTCTGTGTGCACTCATGCTCGACCGTCATGAGGGCTGAAACACGAGTCTTGCTTGTACAGAGTGCAACAGCATCGTTCTGGATAAAGGCAAGGAAGACATATTGAGTCTGAGGATTCTCGATCCCGAAGTCAATGATAAGGTCGTTTGCACCTGGGTCAAGCGAGAACGTTTTCTCGGCCAAGATAACCTCTGGCGTATAATTGTAAGGTTTCTGAGAACCTCGGAGCTGAACGATCAGCTTGGTAGCTTCAACTGATATGGCACTAATGGAGAACTTGGGGACTGGTCCTTGCGATATGGGTAGCATCTGCGCAAGACTCCTGACCAAGACTTTGGGCGGTCCATCAGCTGGGAGCTGCGAGAGTTCAAAAGCAGGCGAGCCGTCGATCTTTGAAGCTGAACGGACAAGATCTTTCGCATCTTGAAGCTTATACCCTGGAATGAACTGCCCAGAGCGCATGAGCTCAAGTTGGAAGTTTTTTATTTCGGCTTTCTGGAGTAGATGAAGAGGATCGATGGCTTTCTCCTTGCACAACGAGGCTGCAACTCCCAAAGCGTTGGCGTTGGCTCCACACGTCGCCATGACCCTTGTGGATGCGAAAGCAACGTGAGATGCCGAGATGATACGACCTCCGTACATAAGATTTGGTATTTCGGTACAAACCATGGAGGAAAAGGGTATTTGGTAGACACCTGGAAACATGTCAGTTGCATTCAACCTCTCGGGTATGAATCAAGTTTACCTTTGGAGTGCCACTGAGTGCAGCCATCCACTTCAGAGAAGACACCGTCCGCAGGGTGTAAGTCGAGTGACCAACCACCAAAAGAGACAGCGTCAGAATGGAACCTCTGCTCTACGATATCCTGCTGGACCATCATTGTGGGACCCACTGCAGAGGTTAGCTTTGTACCGGTGGATCTAGTAATGAATACTGACCAAATCTTCTACTTTCTCTCTTGCCCGGGATCGTGCCAACCCATTCAAGTGTCAAGTTTTCCGCTTCCGGGAAGCGTCCAGAGTTCTTGAAATAGTCCCAGACACCGTAAACAACCTTCCATAACTCCCATTTGATCTCCTCAGTATCGTGAATGGTATCGAGTCTGCCACCATATTCGATCCACCAAAGATTGCAACCCATCTCCTTGGTACTGAAACTTTTGAATCGTGGGATCTCTGCCTCAACATCTTTGAGAGCATAGGATGGAGCGACGAACTTGACGGGCTTTCCGATATCTTTGGTGTAAAAGTAAATAGAGTGACCTAGGAGGTGCCCATACTCTGAAGACGGTGCAAAGAGTTCTCCAAACTCGTCACGCTTCTCAGCACCAATTCTGAACGGAGCACCGGCCAGAAAAGAGAGTGTGCCGTCGCCTGTGCAATCGATGAATTGATCAGCTCGAATGTTGAACTTGAGCGACGTTTGAGAACTGAACGCGCTGACAGAGCCTATTCGATCCCCGTTCTTCTCACACCCAACCAATGCGTTGTTCAGGAATAGCTTGATATTGGGCTCAAGCTTGACCTTTTCCAAAAGGATCGTGTCCAGAATTAGAGGATTGCCCTCAGGATTCCTATATAAATTCTCCAAGAGTATTTCATCAACAAGACCCCCTTCCCTGGCATAGCGGTTGTTATTGAACATGTGCGAAGTCGCTCCGAGAATCCAAAGCCGAACTTCGCTGGATGCGTTGCCTCCTAGGACAGGACGATCTTGGATTAAGATGACTTTGACATTGTTCCTTGCCGCGGCGATTGCAGCGATGGTACCAGCGAAGCCGCCACCGCAAACACAAAGATCTGCATCCAAGTTGCGGACTTGGAGGTCACGACTTGAAGCTGCTGGCTCACGGCGAAGAACAGGGTCGTACGATATTCTTGCAGGGGCCATGGTCGTTTATGGTGATAGGGATTATTGTTCAAGTCATAAATAAGAGAGGAAACTGAGAATTTAATTTCTAATCATATGATTCCTCAAAGAAGCTTGATATTTTAAAGCTGTTAATGATGCCTCGACGTCACTCAATCACATGATATAATTGTCAAGAACTGGTACTGGTTCTCATACTTTGCACAGGCGGAACCGCCGTTGTACAATTAAGAGCAAGCATCAACCCTCGCTCTTTAGGGTGGGATCGGCGATCAATATCCCGAATCCCAGACGGAAAAGATCAGACATTGCCTAAATTAGGACGACCCACAGCGCTAAGCCGAGTGGAAGCCGTCGGCGGTTCCGTCAATCGCTTAATTTCCCCGCAGCCCATACAACGCTATTGTGGAACTTGTTTTGAAGAATTATGGCTGTTGGGACATGAAAGTCGTCTGAGCCCAGTGACTTGCACCATCTCATACTGGAATGGCTCAGCCTACATCCCATAACGGACAGGGTCCTTTGAGAAATGTATCATTGAGAGTATCACAAGTATTCTCGGCATGTAGCTTTTGTAAAAGCCGAAAGGGCAAGGTATGTACGACTGCATCTGTCCATTTTTTATTGTCTATACACTCAAACGCTTACAGTGTGATGGAGCTACTCCAGCTTGCGGCCGCTGTGTTCGATCTGGCCGTCAAGATACTTGCTCCCTACAGAATGAAACGTCAAGTCGCGGAAGAGATTATCCTACAGTCCTCCAACAAAAGATAGCCGATGCTCAGCGGCGACTTGCTCAAGCACAGACCGGAAACAGTGTCTCCCGGTCCCCAGCATCAAATGTTCAATTGCCAAGATATCAACAGCCACCGAAAGCACAGGAGAGCTCAATGATCGATTCTTTAGTCAATGACATAGAAGCTTTACCGATCATTCCATCCTCGTACGCGTCAGCTACAGGAGGTCCGACACTTTCAACACTTGTTTTGGCAACCGCAGGCACTGACCAGATCTCATCATCAACCATCCATCAGGCCCAGCAAGTTGAAACAACGCCTTGCCTGCCTAAAGAATCTACTGCTTTAAGCCTTGCGAAACATTACTTGGACAATGTATATCCGCGTCTCCCCTTCTTCTCCATCCAAGGGTTTTGGGTGCAATTTCAACATGTCTTCTCCGGCGCGTCAGCTTCTGTACAAGACGTGGATTCTCAACGCGCGCCGGACCCAATTAACATACTATCACCAAGTGTACAAGACTTTGACCGTTCGTCCATCAGCCACGGTTATAGCTATTTCACAGTCCTACTAGTACTGGCAATATCAACTTCCAGCCTCTCGCGTAGTGCGGATAGCGTTATATCAGCACAAGCAGAAAGACTGTTCCGAAATGCATTGGAGTTCCGGGAGTCTGCCATCATACCAGGCAATATTATTGGGGTACAGTCCATCTTGTTTTTGATACAATTTGCGACTTTGAATCCCTCCCTTCTCGACGCATGGTATCTGATCGGCGTTGGTATGCGAATGTGCGTAGACCTTGGATTGCACCAGGATCCCCAACCTCCACATTCGTTTGAAGCGAGCTTGTTGGAAACGCGACGTCGTCTGTGGTGGAGCGTTTATGCGTTCGATCGGTCGATGAGTCTAGGATGTGGGCGCCCTACGGAGATATCTGACTCGGCTATCAGTGTATCCCTTCCAACGTTCAGAATCGAGATCTCGGCGACGCCTGTTGAGATTCACGGGTATTTACAGCGATATCGCGCCCTGCAGATACAATCTGAGATTTATAATCGTCTGAATGAGACCACAGACGCCAATGGGGATGTGGCACGAGAGATTTTCATGCAACTCTCCCTTGAGTTGGCAGAGTGGAAAGAAGCAAGCTATCAGCTACCGACAAGGACTCTTCTAGAAAGCGAATGGCTGATGGGTCGCATGCTTCTGCTGAGACCTTGCAGATTACTTCCCAAACGAACAATGAGCGAACTCATCGAGCTATGGCATTCTGCAGTCGGGTTCATCGGACTCTATCGCGGCTTGGTGGAAACAAATTCCATATTCTACGTTCAGGTCGCTTGTGAAAAGGTGTATTGGACCGGTCTAATGGCCCTTTATAGTGTCTGGAGTCTTCAAACGGGACCAGATGGGAGCAGTGCTGACTTACGTACACTAAACATTTGGGTCATGGTAAGGGATACTATGTTCATTCTCCGGAGTCTGAGTGAGCGATGGGAGCAGGGAAGGCTACTCTGCTCACGCTTTGACTCCTTGAATACATATATCATGGAGATCGTGGGGACAAATGAAGGTGTTAATGTAACATCTGAGATACCTTCAGTGTTACAAAGTTTAGACCAGTACACAAGTCTTACAACAATATGGCCCTCTTGTGCACGGGAGGACGGCGCGACGAGCGACACATGCCAGGGAACAGACACACTGCGAAAGTTGATAGTAAACATGATATAGAAATAAATGGGCTTTTGCTTAATGGATCCCCCTTTCCGCGGGAGTCAAACTTAAGTTTAAGTAGAGTGAATTATATCTCGCAACGTGCTGTCTGGTGTTTCATAACCTACTTAGAGGTTAAGACTCCAGAATTTAGAAAGGGCTTCTATCTTTTAGTGTAAACAAGTATTAAGAGTTAAGCTTAGCATTCTCTTTAATCCTTATAAGGGTACTACTAGGTATAAGATTCCTGGACATCCTATCCTGCTCTGCTAAGGACCATCCATTTATGCATTGCAGGGGTATTGCGCTCGGATGCATGGGCTATGATATCTAACACGACTCGGAACTATATACAAAGCTTGTTCCTTGACTTATTTCCAAAAGACTTTCATATCTTAGTAAACGTCTAACACCCTTTCTTTGCCATTTTTAGAAAATGCTCTCACATTATATTCGCCCTGCAAATATTTCAATCCCAGTTCCTCCTGCTTTGTCAAGGCTAGCTCCAATGCGATATACAGTCGGTCAGGGTCGATGTCTTGAGGTGATGAAAACGACTCAAGCTGGACCATAGAGCCTCACTTCCCGAGCTCTGGCCTTGATACTATCAACCTCCTCAGGCGGCAAGATACTCTCCCAGGCAAAGAAGTAAAAGCTGCCGAAGGTATACTGCGGATCATTTACGCCAAACGCCAAGCCCAAAAGCCACAGCCGCTTCCTGTCCCAAAAAGCAAGACCTAGCGGACGAAAAGACTTGAAGCTAACACCGGGTAGAGGCGACCTACCGGAACGACGATGATCCGTTAGCCCCTGCCAGAAATTGACACCATATGGCCGAAGGTCGAAAGCCTTTGCCGTCTGCTCCCATTTCCTCTCCTCCGTAGATGTCGGTAACTCCACTGGAGTTGCTCCTTCTGGCACTTGGAGCCCTTTACCAAGTCATCGGAATTTACCATCTAAGCGATAAGCTCTGACTTGCATAGACACTTCGTTGTGATTTGGGTTTGCTGTTATCCATCGGTTATTGACTGAGGGTGCGGGCGCCGGGGGAAGTCGATAAAAGACACCTTTACCAGGTGTCTTAAGTGTTGCGAGATAATCCATTGCTGATTCGATTGGCTCAGTATCGGGGAGTGGACTATCACGATCGTGGAACAGATCGACCGGACCCATGCCAAGTAAAAGCGATATATCGTCTTTGGACCATACAATGCCTGCCTTGTTGGTAGCGAGAAGTTGCATCTCTCTAACGAGCTGAACGATCCACATCACTCGCACAACACGCATTTCCTCTACCCAAGTTGGCTGTCCCATATCAGTAACAGAGACTGGTGTGCCAACAAATTCCCGATCCCAGGCAGGTATCCATTCCTGAGTATCTTTGTAATCGTGGGTGTAATGTGGTGTCGGGTTATGAGCATGCAGTGGCTGGAAGCTTGGATCTCGTAGCCTTTCCAGGCAAGACGCCAGGTATGACTATGATAGAGCCGTTATATGGTAAGCTGTCGTGATAACGGACCTAAGTACTGCGGAGCTGGACGTGGAAGACAGTGACTCTGGGCCCAAAGTCTCGATTGTTGATTCATCCAAAATCAGGCAGGGAATCATAGCCTTCATAAATCGGGTCCGAAATTCTTCTAGATCCTCAAAGGGAAGTACGCCAGACCGTACAAGTATCACAGCTCGAATAAGCTCTCTGACCTTTAATGGTATATTCGATTGTGGTCCTGACAATATGCCTTCGGCGATGAAAACAGATTTCGAGCCATCTTCAAAGAGACGCCATGTCTGTGGAGACGCCTGCAATAGATTCCAGAGTGAGTCAAGATTCGGAAGACTAGTAATTACAGGAAGTAGAATCTCGGGTGGCAGGCCCTCCAGCGAGACTGTGTGAGGGTGCTTGTCATTAGGCATGTTGGCCAAGGTTGAAGATGTGGGGAATTGTTTGGAGAAGAGGATTGTGGAGGTTGAGTGCGGGAATGAGCGACTTTTTAAAGCCTTCTATACATCCATGCCTGCGTTGGTTCTATCAGTTATTTACATGTAGATCTCCCCCGATTCAACTCCCACGTGATACCAGTCTCCAGTAAATCTAAAAGATGTTTCTATACATTGACTACTAATCTTTCTTCGCCCCGCAATAGCCTCCAACGATCCGCCGAATTAACTACTTCCGGACAGCCTTTTAACAAAAAGCCCCATCGTCGCACGAACCCTTCGCTTACTTCCCACGAAGTTGCAAGCCATGGGTCTCCCCAAACCAGAAAGCCGCACCGTTCTATGTCATTGAACCCCTCGTAAACTCTCAACCCCAAGTCAAGAAGAAGCTCATGGCTGTCGTATCTATCCGCCATAAGTACCAGGTTGTGACGTAACTTTGGGAAAGGTAGTGCATTAACCCAGAAAGGAGTAGTTCTCGACCGCTGCAGGGACGTTGTTTGGAGATCTGATGGGATGTCTTTTGTTACTATAATATCAATTTCAGACACGCCAAACGAAGTACGACATCCTGGCGGCAGATGATGTAGTAGTGAGAGCAGGGACATATTGTGCAGCAAGGCACGAACAACGTTGTACTGGACCAGTGTGATGAGGCAGTGATCCGCGGAGAGTGGGAATACGATGGGGCGAGGTGGCTGAATCGCGCAAGCGAATGTCGAGTACTGCAACAGTGGCGGTATGAGTCTGTGAGTCTCACCTTGAACTCGGACATTAACTTCTGGCCATTGAATTTCACATGCGAGGACTCTGGCCTCGGGGTTTTGAAACGGCTCTGTGATAGACGAGTCATGTGTAACGTTTGTATGGCTGTGCAAATTAACGCTGACTAGCATACCATAGCCTTCTTGATAGAGAGGCTCGCCACGTGTGCTCGAAGTTTGAGATATTTGTTTTCTGGCACCTAAAGATGTGTTAACTGAGGGTCTGGGAAATTAATAGAGGCGGTACGTCGACATCGTTTGTCCTAGATAAAGATACAGACAAATACTTACGCCAGGCTCTCTGCCTCAAGCGATTCTGTCTCTTCTTTCTCTCCACGGGATTTGTAACACCATGCCAATCGTCTTCGTTAGACGGCATATTGGAGGTTTCAAGCCGACAGTACTGGGTAATCGGGGCACCAGACATGCCGACCCACGCTAAGGAATTGGGAGAAGGCGTTGGGTTGTTCCGAAATCCTTCTGCTGGTCAACGCTGGGGAAAAATCGGACTTGGGTCGTCCCGACTCATTTGCTTCGATGCTGATGTATGTGTGTAAGATTTGAGCTGTGTATGGAATTTTTACCTCCAGCCGATCAGTGCTTACTTCAGTGCAATCTGCTTTAGTAATCTGTAGAGACTATCAGCTGCAAGTGCGTTACGCGCTAGTACCAACTCGGTTAAATGGTATCAACTTGTTTAAGGTTAGTGTGATAATTGAGTGAAACCGTAACTCTCTTGTATGCGTTGCATGGAAAGCCTGCTAAGTGTCGAAGGTTGGTCGGCGCATTGTAAAACAGTGACTTTTCCGCTCTAATAAACCGATCCGTCTTTACTCACTTGCATTTAATCCTCGTTTGTGTATCTGGAGATCTGCATTCAACTCTCTAAATCCGATATTCTCATTCACGCATATCGACCACACTAATTAATACGATGATACATCACGAAAAGCCAACTATAGCCTGCTTTGGTGCTACCGGAGGATGTGTGGCGACAGCCTTAGCAAGCGCTTTGAACGAAGGTTTTTATTGTACAGCTTGTACGTCTCGTGTATAACACTTATTACATGTACTTTGCTAACAGATTACAAGTCATTAGGAACCCGGACAAGCTGCGCAATATTCTGATTACTCAGAAAGGTGTTCCATCGGGTATTGTTGATCAATATCTTACCGTTCATCGGGGCGACGTGAAGGATCCTACTGCCGTCGCACAAGCCCTCGTCAGCCCAACCAACGCCAAGTTCGTTGTTGACTGTATACTCAGCGGCGTCGGCTCACGCCCTAGATTCGAATGGAGTATTACGAGACCTCTCCCGCTGCAAGACACAACTATCTGTGAAGATGCCATCAAAGTGATCTACACTGCTCTCTCTAACCTTTCTGCTTCTGGTATCACTGGCACAACCAGCTCAAAGAAACCTCTCCTCGTGGCTGTAAGCGCCGCAGGATGCGGGAGAAAGCGAGGAATACCTCTGCCTGTCTATCTGCCATATCATTACGTTGTGGGAGGGCCACTGGCAGATAAGCAAAAGATGGAAGATCTGATCTTCGGAGATGGAGGTCGCCATGTACGGGACTTTGTTCTCATGCGACCACTGATCTTAACAGATGGAAAAGCAAAGGGCGATGGGGAGCTTAAAGTTGGCTGGGAATGGGGCGTTGTCAGTGACAAAGACAGTGTTAAAGAACCAGGGCCTAAAATCGGATATTTCATAAGTAAAGAAGATCTTGGGAAGTGGGTATTTAACCACGTGATTACAGAAGGTGGATGGGAAGGGAAATGCATTTACTTAACCTATTAAGAGCTGTAGTTGTATCTTGCGTTAAGAAAAGCAACGATTCTGCTTAGGTAGCATTGGCTTATTCTTTTAAGAGTAAATAAGCCTTAAGTTATTGATCAGTCCGGTTCAGAGCTGTCTCCAGCATTCACTAACCAGACTCTGTTGTATGGGCTGGCGCCAGATGCCTGCCCGTGTAGCTGTGATCTTGGCTAGCTTCTGTCGCAAACCTAGCTTTACAGCCAGAGCGGCAGCATTAGGGCCGATACCGACATCCGCACCGATCTCCTTGTACTCAGGTGCTTGTTCATAGACGTCAACCGGGATGTTCTCCGACGTCAGGTGATGGTGAATGGACAAGGCTTCAAATAGTCTGCCGAGACCGCCTCCGACAATTGCAACCTTGAACATCCTGGTGGGATTTGTTGACAAGATAAGATTTTGGAAAGCTTCTCGAGGATAGTATACTTTTCTCCTGCCAAGACAAAACAACAGGATACCAATAGGTGTTAATATACTATTTTACGAATAGCAATTATTACCAGTCAATCGCTTTCTCTACATGCTACGGGGTTTCATGATCAACACTCGGCCACGTCGCTCTCAGAAGGACCAGCCACAGGATAATGACATTCCCGACGAGGAGGATTCAGCAGCCTCCGATGTCTTGCTTAACTACGACCGACCCCGCACATCCTCGTATTCCTTCCCTCTCTTATCTCCCCGACTCCCTTTTGTATTTGCATTCTCCGGTCTGCCGAGACACTAAGCGGGATCGTAATCTCGGCAAGGAATGCAATCTTAGAACTATCGGGGCATATGTTGCCAAAGCCAAACATGCCCTGCGAATGAAAAAGTACTTCACTAGACAATATCGTCCAACGCCCACGCTGATTCCGGGAGGGTTCCGGATTGGAAGCTGTTCAGCTGCGCATCTAGATTCGAAGCTATGTCACTCGTATATCCAAACAACGTATATAACCCCGGAAACGCTTCCGCCGTTAATGGCAACGGGAACGGTAACGACATAGGCATGGATACCTTTGTTGAGGAAGTTAGAGGATTGTTAGCAAGTACAGCTGAATCAGCACTTGACTGCGGGGAATTGAGTAATCCCAGTGATTGATGTATGCACTGGAGCAAGCCTTGAAGGAAGATAGATGCTCGCTTTGCGAATGCATGATCGCTCGACATCCCCTTGATCATGTCCAGGGCCTGTTCCACCTTGGCTAACGCAGGAGTCCCCTGATGATTTGCTGTGTGGATAACAGAAGCCACCAAGACAATGATGACATTGAATAACCTGACTTAAGAGACTCCTAGCGGCTATCCGGGGAGATAGCATATTATATTAAACAAGAGAACTTGTTGATTGATTGAGGTAATCTCTAAGTCGGGCTACCTAGAAGAGCCCCTAAAAGTAGCAGTCCCTAGGTAGCGTGTTTTAGCTTGTTACTTCAGAGTCTCTTATTGGCTCGCAAAGAACTCAACTATAGCCGGATAGGTATAGCGCTCCGTACTTTCAACAGTAGCTCCAAATTGGTACGTTAACCTTCTTTTTTTTTTATTTAATTAAGTAAATTGGGGGGATTCGAACTGAGGGACTTAAGAGAGATATAAGTTGAACCATTATGTAGATAAGCCGAAGATTAACCGAAGATTCGGCGCGGAAGATAGATAGACCGGTCTTTAAGTTTAATGAAAGAGGCCCTCAAATACACTGGGATTTCAACCAATTGGATCAACCCCTCGACAGGAGACCGCCACTTCTAGGTAGCCCGACTTATCTAGCTTCCGCTCTATTCAAGCGAGAGTTCAAGCTAGGCCTGTTTGGGATCTGTGCGGTTAGGTAGCATCGCGGAAATAAAGAATGCAGTGCATTTCCGTAAAACAAAGTGCGTTCTAGGGTAGCTAGGCTTCAATAGAGTTCGATGGGATATTTGACTGTAGTCCTGATAATATTTCTTCGGTGATGAGAAGGGATTTTATACCACCCTTAAATATCGAGCAAGACTGTGTTGGGGTGTTTATCATTAGACATGTTAGTCAATGTTGAAGATGCGAGGAATTAGCTAAAGCAGAGGATTGTAAGCATTAAGTGCGGGAATGCGTAACTTTTTGAAGCTCTTCTATACAATTGTGTCTGTGTTGGTTCTGTCTGTTATATATAGATCTCACCTAGTTTATCTCCTATGCCACTTCAATCCCTCTAGTTTCTCACAGTCCACATTACGCCATTGAATGTTATGCTCACCAGATTTACCCTCCCATACACAATTACTTTCCTTATCTTTACGGGGTGTTTTGTAATTCACAAGCCAAAGTTCATCACCCACTCGAGTGCATATTGTTATCGGATCATTTATTTCAACACAAAAACACAAACAGGTTTACGAGTGGGGACATGTAGAATTAAATTTTTCAGCCGCACTTCTGATCCTAGTCTGAATCAACCAACAGTATTTCTGTCTTAGAAATATGTGGATACAGGGTGGTACACATGTAACCCAGGATAAAGGTTCTTTTGTTTCATGACGTGGAGTCCCTAACGGTCCGTCAGTCTAAGGAGTATATAGAGTCTGGGGTGTTGCCTTCTTGCAGCAGGATACAGGGATTTTAACGAGATCGACAGGCATCGCGGAATGAATATGCGGAAGACTCCCGTTACCATCATACCACGCCATGAGCTCTATAAAATACCATGAAGGTTTCGCTTTATCTTGTTTGTTTGCAAGCAGCTGGAGCTTTAAGCAATTCAGAATCTTTCATCCAAACTCTGCCGAGCAGCTTCCATTCAGCCTTCAAGACACCGTCGTTATCCCGACGATGCGTTTCAATTCGTTGCTATATTTATTCCTTGGTGCAGCAAGTGCCTGGACCCCACAATCCAGAGGTGAATATTTGATAATCTCTCTTAAAAAGTACCATACTGATGAAAACCAGCGGCTGCGAAGGCCAAGGGAGAAATGCTCACCGAGCGATGGCTATTGGGAGACAAAAAGATCCGTGGCGTCAATCTCGGCTCGCAGTTCATTATTGAACGATGGATGGCCGAAGATTCATGGAAAACCATGGGCTGCAGTGCTTACAACGATGAATGGGCATGCGTCAAGGGTATAGGTCAAGCCAAAGCCAACGCCGCCTTTAAAAAGCACTGGGAGACCTGGATCACAGAAGACGATATCAAGGAGATTGCCGGTCTTGGTCTCAATGCCGTTCGTATTCCTGTAGGATACTGGATGTACGAAGACATCATCCAAAAGGACGAATACTGGCCCCGTGGTGGTATCTGGCATCTTGATCGAATCGTAGGGTTGTGCAAGAAATACGGCATTTACGTGCTTATCGGTCTTCACTCTGGCCCCGGGATCAGTTCTCCCAACGAGCAATTTACAGGTCATGTATGTATCCTCTATCCAGTCTCTTCAGACTTCGCTTACTGATGATTCCTAAGTCCGTGCCAAACCCTGGATTTTATACCCCAGAGAACTACGAGCGAGCCTATGGATTCCTCGAGTGGATGACGAAGCGCATCCATACGAACGGCAACTACACCACTGTTGGGATGCTCGAGGTTTTGAACGAGCCTGTGCATGTAGCAAAGTGGAAGGCCGAAGCAGCCGATATGATCAAGAATTACTATCCGAATGCTTTCAAGCGCATCCAAGCTATGGAGGGCTACCTCGAGGTTGCTAGCGCTGACCGTTTACATATTCAATTCATGGTAAGTGCCCTGCATGTCTCCAAGGAAAACGGAAATTATGGTGATACTAACTTGGACGTTTTACAGGGCAAGTCCTGGGGATCAGGAGACCCAAGGACCTATCTCCCAGATGATCAACACGTATTCTTCGATGCCCACCGATACCTGAGCTTCGATAATAGGATCGCCGGTAACAAGAAAGCCTACATTCAAACTGCCTGCAAAGATGACATGGGAAGGCATGCCTTTGTTGGTGAATGGTCTCTATCAGTGAACAGTACCTTGAAGAATACAGACGAGTTCAAGGTTGATGGACAAGAAACATGGTATAAAGCCTATTGGGCTGCACAAGCAGAGTCCTTTGAGAAGTCTGACGGGTGGTTCTTTTGGTCTTGGAAGTGTGACGGTAAATTGGGTAAACAAGACTGGCGATGGTGCTACCAGTCTGCTGTTGCTGCGGGGGCTATTCCTAAAGATGCTGGCAGCGCAGCGAGTTTGAGCCCTTGCGATAGATATACTCGATGAATACCTATCTCATGGAGATACTTCCAAGATGTGAGATACAATCCAGGAGCTCAGTATTACGCTATAGCTAATAGAGTCAGACTGTATACAAATCATTCCAGAAAAGGATGTCATTAAGAAAAATATTCAGGCAGATCTAGCGCCGCAAAGCTCGTCGAGGGGTTCGGATAGTAACATGAACCTGGCAGATGTCTCTATGATTTTCTCTTCCGCGCAGGAGAACCCGGAGGTATTCTGGCCACTTTAAGGCGCTGGATCCTCCTTCGGAATTATAGCTGAATTCGAGTTTAAACCCATGAAGGCTCCTGATTATATTACTCCGTTCACTATTGAGGTTCCATGCAATAAGCAGGCTGTATACCACAAACATACTACACAATGACTGTGTAATAGCTAGTGCAGTGGCGTCTTGCGTGGGTAGAGGATCTATGTATGCATCAACGCTAGCGCTGCAAATCAACGTATCCGTGATGCTCCGTCGCGGATCGGCGATATTCGGAAGCCTACAATTCTTCTTCTGGCTCTTAACCCTCCACCAGATATCTCGCCGTTGGTCTTGTTCAGCCTGAACGAGGCGAGGAGTGAGGCTTGCCAGGCTAGCCCTACAGGCGTGATGGGAAGCGTTATGCACACAACTATAAGCACTAGCTGAAAGTGGCGTTTACGTTGCAGATATCAGCCTCATCCCATAACTTCAGCTAAGTTTCTAGTTTACAATTATATCGGACTCCTAAATTCCGTTGACGGTGCCTCTGCGGCGCTAACCTTTGGAGATTCAATAGTCTTTAGTGGCGCTTGAGTAATTGAGGCGATTAGCTCGTGGTCTTGTCACCTAGTAGAAATTTATTGTCAGAATGAAAGTGCAGTGGAGACGCGGTGATCATATCGGGACTAGCGGATGCACTCACTGTCCATCCTGGCATCACGGTTCGTCCAATCTGGCAATGTTAGATGAAAATCTATAACCTCTTTACTCGCACCTATTATACGAGGGGATCTTTATTGATGATGCTGGCATAGCAAGTTGATCACCCTCAAGACAACATATGTGCTTCAATAGAGTGACACCCATCCAACCTCTGAAGTTCAGCTGCAATGAGGGTTATCAGGTCCTCGCTATCTAAGCACCTGCAGCTTGGTCCAGACCTGGCCCGCATGGATCTCTGTTCTACCGATTCTTCTCGGTCCGAGGACTTTATCAACCAGTTGTTACATGGCTCCACATAGTGGCCAAAGCACGAATCTGTGCTCAATAGGGATGGGTGGGTATCGCGCGGTGGACTTCGTATTACTGCACAACAATACAATATGTCGGCATATCCCGATGTTCTGGACCAATGTTGTAGCCATAGAAGGCGTGTTAGACGGAGTCCGTAATAATTGACCACTCTGTTGGATTTCAGTCCCCTTCCCTTGCATAACAAACAATAATATGTCGACAACAACGCTAACGCCGTGCTTGATGCAGTATCTGTCGATCTAGCACATGTTGATTCAGGTTGACGTGCCTTATTTCGCTTGCGAAACCCTGCTTCAAAAGTGCCGAGTCTAGATAGCGGCATATCCTGACGTTCGTACCTGTTTTGAGGAATGCGGCTATTGTATTTAAAACGGTTGTATCTAGTCCCACCGCTTGCTCTGCTTATCAACGTTGGAGAACAAGCTTGAGCGTAAGCTTCTGCTGTACTGAAAAAGATGGACGCCCTTCTTTCCAACCTGGGGCTGGGCAGTAGTGTCTTTTGTGTCTAGTCGCTGATATTTAGTTCAGCTTTGGCGCCACCGCGGCCAAGGTATCGATACATATGATTTCACAATCAATTCAATGAGATCAACATCACATCAACTACCGACTAGGTAGAGTTTCTCACTACTTGTCAGTCCTGAACGATGTTAAAAGGAGATAGAGACGAAAGGCTCCCAGCCGGGCCAAGGGTGGAAAATGTCGCACGTAGAATGGATGACGCTTTATCTAACGTTGTTTGAAAACTCTAACCTACTACGGTAATGGACCATTCATGCATGGAGCACGCAAGCACTCAACTGCTTATATAATAAACAACCCAAGAAAGCCGAGCCAACATTAAGCAAAATTAGGTTTAATGGAGGTTCCCTACCCGTACATGATCTGGAAAAAGAACAACAAGAGCAGGGTAGGTTCGATACTTCGTTTATCAACCATATCACACATGTCGTGCATGAACCATTCGCTTGGCCGCTCAATCGTCTAAACCCGCCCCCCTGCCCTCTTCTCTAGATCGCGATGCGTTTGTTTCACAATCATTGACTCGGCCCCCCCTCCATCTTGGGATTGCAGGCTAGCAGAAACTTCAACCTGTATGCAGATCGATGGCCCAGTCAGTTCAATCATCACGCGATCAGCACTAATCCCACCTATCACCTACTAGCACTCTCGAATCAATACACTGTCTTCACCATCACTTCAATGATCGGTTTTAAAGAGACACAACATCGCTACACTCAATTGATCTCATCGTCGTCTACGTCCCCATGGTAACCAGAGCCCGAAGAGGGAAGAGCTCTTCTCGATACCTCTCTATCAAGATTAACGCGACGTGTCGGATCTTGACAGTTTCTTTTTTGAACGCATTCTGCAAGACGTCCAATATGTTTTCGCCAAGGTTCGTGATTTTCAGAGGGTCATTGACCGGGTTATAAAAGGTCCCGTCAACCTCGACGCCAAAACAGCTTTGGTTATTCTTGGTCAGAGTTGTGTTTTGTGGAGGCCACTTGGGGAAGCCAGAAGGGACTACTTCTGGGGGCCATTTGGGGATTGTGTCTCGACACTGGCTGATATACTTGTGGGCGGTGCCTGGAGCCCATCCTTTGAAGTGCCTTTTGGGAGTTTCCCATTTTGTTTTTTCAACGAGGTTGGGAAGTGGCCACTTATTTCTATTTAGTGAAGCTTGTTCAGCATATATATCAGGCACTGGCTTGAACATCTCCGATAAGTTAAAAAGGATGGTCATCGATAATATGTTGTAGGGAGTGGATGGACGATAAACAGTTGTCAGGGCCAAAAAGACTCCAATAGCCGCGATAATTCTCCCAAAGGGGAGGTTGAACTGTCAATTCGTCCTGGGGATGCTCAGAATCAAGCACTAGGAATCTTTCAATATCGTCTTTGTCTTCGCATTCATTAAAGCTACTATCTGATCTATGAGGATCCTGGCTGACTTTTACATAGCGAGTAAAAGGGTGACCTCTATACATCCCGAATTGTCTGAGTAATGACCATGTTTAACACTTGTTAGCATCAGAATAGTCGGATGATAGGAGAGGGCCACATACAAAAGGTTATGGGCGCCCCAACCCTGAAGAAACGGTCACCCGCAACTCTGTACAGGTACCACTTCACAATCCAAGCGATAGAAAGGATAAGAAGACAAAATTCCAAGACAATATGAATACCACTCAGCAGAACCTTTATGCTGTTCTTACCTGCATAACTTAATGTTTCCGTCCATCTTATCTCGTTTCCAGCTTCATAGAAGAAACCTAGTTGCGACGACGCAGCTCCCCAAAGGACGATACTGTACTGCCATATTAATATTCAAGTCATCATGCGAAACAGTGTCTAGTATCGGGGACGTACGAGAGGATGCAGCATAGGATGCAGACATTTTTAGCTAAAGCCACGCTTATCTTGGGTCTTAATGCCTGGCGTGAAAGACAAATCATAAAGACACGTGAAAGAAGCAACGATAGCAGAAAGAAGATGAAGGCGACAGGGAAGAAATTCTTGACATTGATGGTTAGATGGATACACTTTGTGGAAATTAAGGAAATGCAGATAGTAGAGAAACAGAGTTGTGTAAAGGTTGCAGACATTTTCAATAATGTGGTAAGAAAATGAGCTTAGATACGAAAGATGCTGCGAAGAAAGTATGGGTAAAGTAGTGTATTAACCGTTTGGTACTCTCAACCACCCTAGACTGGAGCCTATAGATAACACAGCAGTATATAAAGCACAGCAATTAATAACACAATAATAGGTAACGTAGACAATATATTTTCTATGCACAGCAGGGAAGGAAAGGCTATTCCTTGGCAAATTATAGGATGAGAAGAAGGTAAACGGCAGAGGATCAGCTATGGCTGCGCCAAGGAGCAAATGCAAATAACATCTACTCCACAATGTGTCTTCAGGGTCATCTGGAACCCCAACAGGATAAGCTATTAGAAAGTGGCGATTGTGTGGCTTGATGCCTGGGTCTAGTCTTTCCCCAAATTGCCATAGTAGTCCCGAACAACCGAGACGTGGCGTCATCAACCTTGTCTCCGCTTATGCAGGAGGGCCGATAATGATCGAGGCTCGCTGTTGTCCTATTTCGGAATAGATCCAATTGTTCCGAGTTATGATCTTCGTATTTGAAAGACCCAAATGGGATTCAGGTCTCCATGTCTTTTGTACAGACTCCGATAAAACTAATGGCTGGAAAGATTCGGTTTGGTAACAGCTCACTCTGCCGTCTACGCATTAGACAATCTCGATCTCTGCATCTCCGCATCTTGCCAATGCAGTGGTCATGATGCAGTCTTATGATGCATTGGAGTGCAGTAGCGCCACCAGATCTTGGACTATCTGGCGTTTAACTTCCTTACAACGTCTTGTAAAAACTACGTATGAGTCCAAAAACGATGGCTCCACTCCGTTTAGACCATCTCGGGTAACTCCACAGTGGATAATTGGGCGGCCGTTATCTGAATCTCCGAATCTCAACGGTTAACGGCGTTTTAGTAAACTAGTAACTGTTATCCTTAAATTTTCCTTTCTGATATCGTCAATTCGTGGGCTATCGTTGTAGTAGGCTTGAAGGCTTTCAATAACCTAAAAGCCGCGGCTGTCATGGTTACACACTTCAGCTAGACAAATAGTGACGTAGAGATTTTCTTCCGAGATAACGGGAGTGTCTTCGAGCTCTGAGGCCGAGATGGGAGTCGAAAACAATGTGTTGCCATGTCTCATCAGATCAACACTTCCTCTGACGGATGGTCTGTCCGCCGCCAGGTCTCGGTCCAGAACCCACCGATTTGTTTAGATTTCGAGAACATAAGGTTTTCTCAGGTATTTGATGTTCTATATGCGAACTTCCTCGTCTCTCCTGTACACATCGCATGCAACCCCCGTGCCAGATTCCTATCCCAAACATAAAAGCTTTGAGCCACGTTTAAGTGGGATGTATAGCATGATTAGGAAGCCGTTATAAACATAAATGGTTTGTTATCTCACTAATTGATTGAGATCTAATCTGAATCCAAAACACAATCAGAGTTCGAGATAAAGTAAACATACCACTAAAAGCTGCTTGTTTGGATTATAATGTATGGTGTTTAGTGTAGGGTTTAGGTGACAAGCAGAACTGTTTGACTAGACTCTGTACCCTGAAAATCAAGGCTTATGCCATCAAAATGTTAAGGAAGTATGCTCAGCAAAGATTGTCAAGGGAGTACTACTAGTGAATGTTTTTCTCTAATACCTTATCACCCTGAATGCCCTTTATCAGTTTGTATAGGTCAATTCAACAGGCAGTTGGTTACAGTGCATGTCTATTTCGCAATAGTAGCATCATGTGGCTGGTTCTAGATGCTCTAACCTTTTTCTTTGTGTTCCAGATGCTGAGCAAAGGGGATGCATGAACTGGCAAAGGGGAAATAGATGTGGCGTTAGGGTTGCGAGTGTTTTGTCTGAGAAGGTGGAGGGTATCTAAGACTAGCCTTTAGTCGGGGATGGGACTGTCAGTACCTTATGTGAGGAGAAGGATAATTCCACAAGGATTGAATTCCAGCCTCCTATATAACCTGAATTGTCCACCATAGCATGGTGTTGGAACGAAGGCATAGTATCTGAGGTAACGGCCCTTTTCTTATTTGTTCGTACAATTAGCAATCGGTGAGTGGTGAAACCCTTGATCTCCTCTGTGACCACTATAGGTTCCCCTCCAACGGACGCGCTGCTTAGCGATCATGCTTTTCAAACATGTCCTCCTCCAGGTGCTTGTTACCTTAACTGCAGTCACTGCACTCCCCGTACTTGAAACCGTGGACAATAGTCTTAAGGCCAGGGATGATAAGGGTGGCAAGCAGGCAGAACCAGTATACAAGCGTCCTACCACAAAGGAGGAAGAACCAGCATATAAACCTCCTACCAGAAAGCAGCTAGAACCGGTATACAAGCCTCCTACCACAAGACGGCCAGAGCCAGCATACGAGCCTCCTGCCACAAGACGGCCAGAGCCTCCATACAAGCCTCCTACCACAAGAAAGCAAGAGCCAGCATATGAGCGTCCTACCACAAGACAGCAGGAGCCAGCATACAAGCCTCCTACCACAAGACGGCCAGAGCCAGCATATGGGCGTCCTACCACAAGACAGCAGGAGCCAGCATACAAGCCTCCTACCACAAGACGGACAGAGCCAGCATATGAGCGTCCTACCACAAGACATCAGGAGCCACCATATAAGCCTCCTACCACAAGGCGGACAGAGCCAGCATATGAGCGTCCTACCACAAGACATCAGGAGCCACCATATAAGCCTCCTACCACAAGGCGGACAGAAAACACATATAAGCCTACAACTACATATAAGCATCCAACGACAAGACGGCCAGAATCAGAATACAAGCCTCCTACGACCAGACGATCAGAATCAGAATACAAGCCTCCTACTACAAGATGGACACAAACAGCATATAAGCCGACAACTACATCAAAGCCGATAACAACAGGACGTCCAGGAACAACTTATAAACCTCCCACCACAAGACGCCCTCCAACTACATCCAAGCTTCCTACCACAAGATGGTCAGAAACAACATATAAGCCTACAACTACATCTAAGCCGATAACAACAAGACGTCCAGGAACAACTTATAAACCCCCTACCACAAGACGCCCTACAACTACATCCAAGCCCTCTACTACAAGACGCCCTACAACTACATCCAAGCCAACAAGTACAATAAAGGTGCCAACTACAACACAAGTAACACTAAGCACAAAGAGTACAACCACTACACAGTCGACAACTATTAGTCAGCCCGCTAGTACTACAGAGGCCACTACTCAGTCTGCAACTGCTACTCGGTCTACTAGTACTGCATCTACAGGGATAAGCACTCAATCTACTAAGACTAGCACTGAGTCTACCAGCACTCAGTCAACTAGTACTAAGTCTACTGAGACTAAGAGTATAACCACAGTTCAGTCTACAAGCACTGATTCTACCGTCACTAAGTCTACTGAAACCAAGAGTACAACGGCTACTCAATCTACCGGGACAAGCACTCAATCAACAACCACTCAGTCCACAACCACTCACTCCACAAGCACTCAATCCACAAGCACTCAATCTACAAGCACCCGTTCCACAACAGCTACTCAATCTACCGGAACAAGCACTCAGTCCACAACCACTCAATCAACAACCACTCAATCCACAACCACTCAATCTACAAGCACCCGTTCCACAACAGCTACTCAATCTACTGGAACAAGCACTCAATCTACTAGCACTCAATCTACTAGCACTCAATCTACCGGGACAAGCACTCAGTCCACAACAGCTACTCTGTCTACTAGTACCCAGTCTACAACAGCTACTCAGTCTACTAGTACCCAGTCTACTAGCACTCAGTCTACTAGTACCCAGTCTACAACAGCTACTCAGTCTACTAGTACCCAGTCTACAACAGCTACTCAATCTACTGGAACAAGCACTCAATCTACTAGCACTCAATCTACCCGGACAAGCACTCAATCTACTAGCACTCAATCTACCGGGACAAGCACTCAGTCCACAACAGCTACTCTGTCTACTAGTACCCAGTCTACTAGCACTCAGTCTACTGAGACTAAGACCACAACAGCTACTCAGTCTACTAGTACCCAGTCTACAACAGCTACTCAGTCTACTAGTACCCAGTCTACAACAGCTACTCAATCTACTGGAACAAGCACTCAATCTACTAGCACTCAATCTACTAGCACTCAATCTACCGGGACAAGTACTCAGTCCACAACAGCTACTCTATCTACTAGTACCCAGTCTACCGGGACAAGCACTCAGTCCACAACAGCTACTCTGTCTACTAGTACCCAGTCTACCCGGACAAGCACTCAGTCCACAACAGCTACTCAGTCCACAAGCATTCAATCTACAACAGCTACTCTGCCTACTGAGACTAAGACCACAACAGCTACTCAGTCTACTAGTACCCAGTCTACAACAGCTACTCAATCTACTGGAACAAGCACTCAATCTACTAGCACTCAATCTACTAGCACTCAATCTACTAGCACTCAATCTACTAGCACTCAATCTACTAGCACTCAATCTACCCGGACAAGCACTCAATCTACTAGCACTCAATCTACCGGGACAAGCACTCAGTCCACAACAGCTACTGTGTCTACTAGTACCCAGTCTACAACAGCTACTCAGTCCACAAGCATTCAATCTACAACAGCTACTCAGTCTACTGAGACTAAGACCACAACAGCTACTCAGTCTACTAGTACCCAGTCTACTAGCACTCGGTCTACTGAGACTAAGACCACAACAGCTACTCAGTCCACAACAACTACTCTGTCTACTAGTACCCAGTCTACCGGGACAAGCACTCAGTCTACAACAGCTACTCAGTCTACTAGTACCCAGTCTACTAGCACTCAGTCTACTGAGACTAAGACCACAACAGCTACTCTGTCTACTAGCACTCGGTCTACTGAGACTAAGACCACAACAGCTACTCAGTCTACAACAGCTACTCAGTCTACAACAACTACTCTGTCTACTAGTACCCAGTCTACCGGGACAAGCACTCAGTCTACAACAGCTACTCAGTCTACTAGTACCCAGTCTACTAGCACTCAGTCTACTGAGACTAAGACCACAACAGCTA